>CM065398.1:7435000-7852500 GCA_033060915.1 Euryodendron excelsum | reverse complement strand
TAAATGTTGAATAGTAGATGACCTCCCATCGAGGCATGCTGTTCACGGTATACTAGGCTGCTGGCGGATTCTTTTAAAATATTGGTAGAGAGAACCCTATTTTAATGATTGAATTATAAGTTTATTATTTCTCATCATATTTTGTTATAATATGTGATTCTCAGGATTAAAATGGCTTTCAATCCACTTGCTGTTATTCTCAAAGAAAATAAACTGATTGGACCAAATTATATTGACTGGAAAAGAAATTTGGATATTGTGCTAACTGTTGAAGAGTACAAGTTTGTGCTCACTAAGGTCTGTCCACTGGTACCTGGTGAGGGGGCAACCGATAAGGAAACCCAGACTTACTAGAAATGGGTAAAGGTTGATGAGATGTCGCAGTGTTACATTTTGGCATCTATGTCGAATATTCTGTAACATCAGCATCAGGCTATACCCACTGCCTATGACATGATGAAGAGCCTCAAAGACATGTTTGGGGATCAAAATCGTGCTGCTACGCTAGTTGCGATGAGAGACCTAATGAACACAACTATGGTTGAAGGGACCCCAATTAGGGATCATGTTATGAAGATGATGAGTCTTCTGAATGAACTAGAGATCCTTGGAGCTGAAATCGATGGGGAAACCCAAGTTGATATCATTCTCCAGTCGTTGCCTAATTCCTTTAAGCAGTTCTGCCTGAACTACAACATGAATAAGTTATCTTATTCAATGGCAGAGCTTCTTAAAGAGTTTTAAGTAGCTGAGGGCCTCATCAAGAAGCCAGTTGTTACTCTTGCTACTGAGAAAGGTTCTATTTCTAAACTGAAAGGCAAGAAGAAGCAGAAAAAGGGTCAGAAACAGAAAGTAACTCCTCAACCATATTCAATGGCAGAGATTCAAGGTTCTGGAGCAGTTTCAGTACAATTTCGCATCAATTTCGGAGTTGGCAAATGCAAAGGGGGAGGCTGGTATTTATAGGCAAAGATTTTGGCTACTGGCGCATGTAAGACATGTGCCTGAGTAAAATTTACACAGGCGCATGTGCTACATGCGCTGGTACTATTCCAATAGCAGAATGCCATGTAGCACCCATTGTATTGGCTAAACTTGACGGTTGATCGAAATTTGGTCGATCTGATCAAAATCTGGGTGCATGTAGCATACGCTTCGTCACCGGGAATGTTCGTTTAAGCTTTACCTCGATAATTAAGTCAACCGAGAAGGTTTCGGGGGAATCAGTTGCACTCGGGGTATTCTCTTAGGGTTTTTTGTGAACTTTTGTGTTTTCGAGAAGTACAAATGGTGTTCAGAAGTGTGAGATACCGTCCCAGGAAATGTGCATAAAATGGCATTTTTGCGGAGCGTCTGTGATACGCTCCATGGGGGTTCGAAAGTAGCTATTTTTGGGTCACATTATCAAGGCCTTTGGGAAGTGATTTCTTCGAACGGACCATACCGATGGAAAGTACTCTGGAAGTACTTTTGAGAATTTTCTAATTTACACGTTTCTCAAGTCGTTTGACGGTGTGTTTCAATCAGGGAATTAGAGAAAAAGTTAACATTGGCGGAGCGTCTGCGAGACGCTCCAAGAGTTGTCAAAAGTAGTAGTTTTTGAGCCATACGATGAGGAGTTTTAGGAAGCGATCTATCCGATCGAGCCATATCAATGAAAAGACCTGTGAACAAGCTTTTGGGAATTTCCTGATTTATGCATTTCTCAAGTCATTTGACGGTGCGTTATAACCAGGAAATCAGTGAGAAAAGGTAATTTTGGCGGAGCGTCTGTGAGACGCTCCGAGGAACTTTTATTGAGTCATGGGTGTTTAGCGTCGTGAGGTCTTTCTTAGGTTAAACAGAGGTACACGACGAGATCCGTCATTTCAGTAACCTAAGGCTGGTGTTGTTTTGGGGTGCGTTCGGGTTGTCAAGGGCAAAATGGTCATTTTGACCAGGTTTGTTCGAAAACGGTCAGGAATGATTCAGAGCATTGTGTTAAGCGTGCCTAGTCGTTCAGGGATGTTTTCAGGGGAGTGTTTTACCGTTCGGTGGGGTTTGTGCAGTGTTGGGGCGTTCAGGGGCAAAACGATCATTTTAATCAGGGTCAGCTAGAATGGGACCGGAATTGGACCGAATGGCGTGCAGAGTACACCTATTCGTTTAGTAACATTTTGGAAGGGTGGACTTACCGTTTTGAAGGATTTTGAACTTTTCCAAAACGTGCCTAGAGGCCCAAGGGGCAAATTTCATCATTTTTCATCAAGTCGGGCTAGCAGGGGCCGGTATTGACCTAGGTGTTGGTTCCCGAGACTGCCCGTCTTGAAAAACTACTTGTGCGGTGTTGGTCCCTAAGAACTCCTGGTCTTAGAGAGCTACTTGTAGGGTGGTGTTGGTTCTTGAGAACACCCGGTCTTAGAAAGCTACCTGTGAGGGTGATATTGGTCTTTGAGAATGCCTGGTCTCGGAGAACTACCGAATGACGGACATTATAAATTGGTGGGCTAGCAGGCGTTAGAAGTGAACTGTTTGGAATTTGATGAGGTGATGGTCCTCGAGATTGTATGATCTCCAGAAGCTACTTGAATGGCGTTGGTATCCGAGACTGCCCGGTCTCGGAAAGCTGTCTAGAATGATGTTCATGACTTCATTTGGGCTCGGTGGGCTTGGGAAGCCACTAGTTGACTGGATTTGAGTTTGAAAGACTCATCTCGAGCTTGCATACATTTGTGATTGCTTGAGAATTAGATTTGGTCGGACCAGAGATTGCCGAGCAGACAAAAATGAGGTGCTTACAATTATGTGAGAGAGTATAATGTACAGAAGGCTACCCACGAAGAGTGCTTAAAGGCATTAGGTTCATAAGGTTGAAAACAGGTTGTCTATGGAAAATCACCCAAGAATTATATACAACTTTCAAGAAAACGCAAAAAAATCCTTAAAATAAGCCTAAAAACGACCTCCAAAAAGAAATTATTATTTTCTGTATCAAAATAGAGAGATTACAATATTCCATAATGTTCATAATGTTGAAAACATGTTGCCTATAAAATATTTTCAAAAATTTGCTCACGATTTTTGAGAAAATACAAAAAAATGCACTAAAGCCTTGAAAAATACCAAACAGTGCTTAAAAATTACGAAAAAATAATATTTAGAATATTTGTGCCCCTTGGACCAACCCAAAAAGGTGCCTCACACGCTCACACGCACTACAGGCCGCGAGTGGGCTTTGTTCTGATTGGTCTAGTTTTCTTCTTCACCCGGTTGAATCGACCTGATCTGGTTCTTTATAAATTTGACCCAGTTCGCTGGATAGCCCGATTTTGGCTCAAAAAATCAACTTTTTACAACAATTTATGCACTAAAAATTAGTTTCTAATCAAAATGAACATGAAGGAAATCATTTTTGACAATTTGAAACCTAAAAAAAGAAATTTTAATGGGTTTTTAAGAGCTCTATAATCATCAATGGCGGCTAGAGTTTGAAAAAAATATCAAAACTTGCAATTTCTTGCACAATACACACTCAAACATGTTCTAATATAACCCATAACAATCAATATATGATATTATACAAGAATCATGCATCAAATCATGAATTTTTCAACCCTTTTAACAAAATCGTCGATTTAGAGCACAAAATTTTAAATTGCTGGATCTTTCTCTACGATTTAAATTAGAATGCGTGTCATATATCAAAATTTTTCTTGTTCTAAAAGGAACAAAAACTCTTTATTAGTTTTCAGAAAAAAAAAGTTATCTATTTTTCGGATTATATCATGCAAGATTCGGGTTTAATATTGAAAAATCATAAATGAATACATAAAATCAAGAGTTTTGAGTCCATAATCCATATACAATGGCTCTGATACTACACATTAACATTAACAATAAATATGTATATGAACATAAAAATATCAATTTATGTATTCAAGATTGCGGAAGCGTACCCGTTTGTTCCATGATCTTGAATCCGAAGAGAACCAATTCAGTCCTGAAATCAAATAGTATATTGGCTTTACATCTTACTTTATGTATCCAAACTATTTACAACAGATATCTATAGGTAGAATACTATTAGTTGTGGGAAGAAAGGAGATTTAGCTTATATATATTGAATCCTAATAGACTCTCCCATAAAAGGCTCCCAAATATGTTCTCTTAAACCCACATTATTTGTTTTATAAGCTCCCTATGTGGGAGAAAGCCTAAAGAGTCTATTTGGTAGAGTTTTTCTGCCTAGGTTTTTTTTTAGCATATAAGTAAAAAAAGTCAAATTTTTTATTATTTTTTATTTTTTACCTTTTTACTTATCTTTAGTTTATAAAAGTAAAAATACAAAAAAATTTTAACTTTTTTACTTGTAAATCAAAAAAGCAAAACCAAAAAAGTTAAAAAAAAATTATACCCCGCGACACACTCACTTGCCCTCTAAGAATACAAGCTACAAAAGGAAATATCCCAACAAAAAAGGCTAACTTTTTCCACGTTTTCTTATTCAAAAATAGAGAGACTTCATTAACAAATAGCTGGGCTGGGAAAGTTGACAGCCCCATCTTCTCTCTCCTCAAAATTCTCTCTACAGATATATAATTTCTCTATATGTATACACCTGTAAAGCTGTAACTCCCACTGTTGGCCAAGTACAAACCCACCAGCTTCAAAAAATTAAGCAGGAAAGAAGAAGAAAATATTAAATGAATAAATAAAAAGGGAAGGATACACAGTATTTTTAGCAGGGGTGTGCTATGTCTGCCAATGAATAAATAAAAAGGGAAGGATACACAGTATTTCTAACAGCGGTGTGCTATGTCTGCCAATTATGTGGGCAGCATTCAATCTTACATCCATGAAATGAAAGGTATGAAAGATAATGGTGGCATAGCTGTCAAAATGGTGGCAGCACTCCATGGGTTAGCCATGAGTGAGTAGGTGATAGTAGAAAGAGACAGGGGAAGATGATAAATTTAAAGGGTATAAAAGATATTTTACGTTGGAAAATAAAACCAAATTGCACCTAGGACGCATAAGAGACATTTACTGTTACTTTAAACAGAGATTTTGACAGTTTCATTTTAACATGAATTACAAGGGGTGCTTGTATAGGTTTTTAAAGTGTAGGGGATGTAAGTGATTTTTATGTTAACCACAAGGAGGTAAAGTGAAATAAACCCTAAAATTTATTACATTTTTATCCATAACCTATTCAAATTTACGTTTTTATAGACTCTATTAACAGGAAAACAAATTAATTATAACTTTTTTGATTAGATAAAATATAAGACATTTTTTTTGTCTTTAGCTAATAGATATGTACTTTAAGAATATCCTTGATATTTGGCGGGGCCAATAATTGATAATCAACAAAAAAAATTCTTTATATGATTTTAGCCCTTTTCTTAGGCAACTAAAGAGGCTTACAACATTTCATAGCTATAAAATCTTTCTTTTTCTTTTGTTTGACAAAGAAATATATAAATTTGGCCAAAAGCATCCTTAATTTTGATTTCTAATAACTTAGGGGTGAGAGGACCATCAACTGCTACATCATTTTGTATAAAACTTTTGTCTGTATAACAATACTCATTCAAATTATGCTTGCCAAAAAAAAAAAAAAAATTGTCAATACTATATATTATAGTAATACTATGTCATGTCTTGAAATCTTAACTGTTAATCCAATTTTAATAAATTTTCAATTTTTTTTGCAATATTAGAATAACACACGTTGCAATTTATCGAATGATATATACGGTATAGATAGAATTATAATTCCTAACATCTATTAATTGTGATCATAGTTTTTTATAATCTTTTTCAAAATACAAACTATTATGTGTCTCCTAAAATCATTCTCTTAGAAATTTCTTGCAATTTCATTAGTTTAAATATAATTTAGTTAACTTAAAAACTCTCACTAATTGAATGATATATACGATATAGATGGATCTATAATTTATAAAATCTATCAATTGAGATAATAGTTTCTTAAAATCTCTTTCAAAATCTAAATTATTATGGGTTTCTTTAACTCACTCCCTTAAAATTTTAAGAAATGTACATCAATTATTATACAATATACTTAATCTAATTATTCTACAACACAACCATATACCTTTATGGCCAAATCCATCCCACTGTCCTGCGGCCCCTAGCTCTCACATTCTCTCTCTTTCTCACTGCTCTCCTTCACTGGCTCTACATGTAAGTATGTCTATATTCAACACACCCATACCATTCATACAGAAAAAAATTTTACAATGATATATAGTGCTCGAAAAGTGTAACTTGGATATTTACATATTTCTGAAAAAGTGTAACTTTGATATTTTTCATAAAAAAAATGTTACTTTTGAGTGCTAAAAAATGTGTCATTTTGGATTAAATAATCTTTAGATATTTAAATTGTAAAACATATTTGATGGATGATCTTTAGAAAAATGTAACTTTGATATGTGTTTGGAATTTGTATGGATGCAGAAATGTGGTGAAATTTTCGATTCTGCGATCCAAGAAAACCAAGGTCATCTGTTTGACGTCTCAACAAGAATTAGGTAAAATTTATACTTACTCTTATACTCTAAAAAATAACATGAGTTAATAGTATTTAATAATATTAATTGATGAACACAGAATTAAAAAACTTTAAATGAGTTCATTTGAAAATCTTTTTCTAGTGTATCATATTATTTTGAATAGTATCACATTTATATATTTGTCAATATAATTATAGAGGAGCCGAATCCCACTTAAAATATACTATATTATCGCGGATTTACTGTTAATATATATGTATATATATGCTTGTGGCAAAAACTAAAGCAAATAAAGTATGTTGTCATACCATATATAATTCTCTCTCTCTCTCTCTCTCTCTCTCTGTCTCTTTGTATTTTTTTTTTTAAAAAGCCAAACCCACACAACCAATTAGCTATTCAATACTTATTTTCAATTTTATTTTAATTGTTGACCTAATTGTGATAGATTATACAATGCGGGTTAGCCCTTCTCTATTCTACCCACACATAATAATGTGGTTGTTTATTATTCTTCTATTTTAAATTAAAACATTTACCACTTTTATTCATAACTACAAAAGAGTTTAATTTTACTCTACTAACAACAGTGTATAATTTTTTTTTTTTACATAAACATACATTAAAATATAATATTGGTCTATGAGTCATTTTTTTTAATGTTATAATTAAACTCTAAAATGCACATGTCCTATTTCGGATCCCACTTAGGAATGATCATGGGTTGGGTAAGTAATGATTTTGCTTAAACCTTATCTCCACCGTAATGGAGGAAACATCTACTACATCCCATTTCAGTATAGCAAGAGCATTATGGTTCTTTTGGTATATAATCGAGTTGTGTTCGGGTGAAGTGTTAGGAATTTATACTAAAAGATATATTTTGTGTAATAATTTTAGCATTATTAATAAATTAATTATTCTATTTTAATAATAATTTGTGTGAGTAATATTTGCCTTGCGTTATTTATTTAATAATCATGCATGTGTGTTTCTTATTTTATATAGTAGATGATTTGGTATGTGGAGTATAATTTATACACGGAAGATTAGATTATTAGTTTTTGTAGAATATAAGCTTATTGTTTACAGTTTTAAATGAAACTGAACACAATATCAGTAGAATTATAGCACAAGATTTTAATAGGTTTGTTTTAACTATGAGTAACGATATAGTTTTAATTTTTTGCACTAATACACTTTGTGTGTTTTGAACAGAACCGTGTTGAGGTAATTACTTTTATACTATCTATATAAAATAATTAATATCTTATGATTATTCTGAGTACTTATACTTTTAATTCTAATATAATAAATAGACACATGTATATAGTGTTTATTGTTTTGATTCACAGAAGATTGAAATTCTTTGTGGATCAATAAACTCGGTGAGTTGAACAATAACATTACGTGTATAGTGAATATTAATTATTGATAGAATACACGTTCCGATATAGGGATTGATGAAACTTAATTGAGTAAGTTTATAAATTTTGATTATATCAAACCCTGAAGGTAGATTAAAAATCCGACATAATAAATAAGTTAAGTGCAAGGTCTTAAGGAATTAAATAAATTTATTAAAATTAATTATCAGTAATTTAATTTAATAGACTAGTATCTGTGATCTTAACGTAGAGAGATAAATAAATATTTAATAATATGTAGCTCAAAATATAATTCCTAATATGATATGGAGTGCAATTATAATTTATTGTGGTAAAAATTATAATTTACGTAAATAGAGATTAATCCCGTTTGAATTAGAAATCTTTATTTGCACAGAAAGTCCTAGTCATAGTTAGGGTTATACTTATTCATAATTGATAGATACACGTTTTTATAAAAAAAATAAACTCAAGCAGCTGTACGAGAGATACAACAAAGGTCCGAAGGTTGAGTTTGAGTAATTGATTCATGTTTGTTGCTGTCGTTTGTTGTTCAAGATCAAAATAAAAAGTTTTTGAAGTTCATATCTACTGTTATTTAGGATCAAATCAGAGAGATTTCGAAATATAATTCTAACCACGTAAATTAGTCTCTACTAATCAGATCAAAATTTTTAATATTATACATATGCACTAAAGTTGAATCGTGAAACATTATGCAGTCCCCAATAAGGTCATCTAAATCTTAACCCCCCAAACCTATTTCAGTTTTTTTCTTTTTTTGGTTTTTCCCATAACTTGCCTTTAACCAATTTATTAAACCTCAAATTCTTTTTATTAGGAGCAAGACTGCTCAAGAGTAAACTTTTGGGTCAAATTGTCATTTTTGACTCCACTTGTGTATAAAAATTCTATACTATTAGTAAATTAAAATTAACTGGTTGAAAAACAGAAATGTCATATTATTATGGTGAAGTTTTTTTGTAGAAAAAATTTATATGAAATATAATTTTCACGGTAAAATGTTGTCATGATAAATGCGTTTGTTATGAAGATGAGAGTCGGTTAGGCATGCCACCAAAGCAAGAAATGGGGGTAAGCTGAACAAACAATGTGAAGGCCACCAAAACTGAACGGGCCGGGAATATATGGCTCAAACCGGTTAGAATACAGTGAAAAAGAAGTGGACGACAACAATAGCCCTGTGGACAGGGCACCGAATAAGAGGAGAGAGAGAGAGAGAGAGAGAGAGAGAGAGAGAAATGAGAGGAGGAGAATAAATGGGAGAATAAACAAGAGACCAGAACACGTTAAAGAAGTTACATAAATATTATCTATCAGAAGCCCAAGAGGGGTCGTCGGTCTTCCTCCTTCCTTTTGTCGACTTCTTCACTTTCTTTGTTCTTTTCTTTGAATTTTCCTTGCAAAACACAGCCCCTAGAGGACGCTAGAGAGAGAATGTGGTATTATTCTCGTAGAAATAGAGTATATATAATTTCAACAAAGTTGCTTTCATGTATATATATATACATAGCAGTTATAAATAATGCATGATGGGTTGATGATGTTTGATAATCAACGTTAACAGCCTAGAACAATATCAATGAACTAATAAGAAGATATTATACAAAAATTTGAATTAACAAAGAATCTATAATTGGAACATGTCTCTATCATAGAAGAAGTTATAACTCTTGTTTATTTTTGGTCCCCCATCATCAACCTAGAAAATATCCATCCTAGCTAGCTCCATTGCTTGGATCCAATGGATTCTTTTATGGAAAGTTGATTTGTCACCATCATCAAATGGCCAATTGACTCTCTGTGTCTCAGCATAGGCACCATTCACATTCTAAGTCTATTGGTGTATAATACCATGTTCCACAACTGTCGTATACAATAGTAATCAAATTACGCACGTGATTAACAATGCCTGGGATCAGGTGATGATCAGGCCATGTCCACACACTACATTTAATGAAGCCCCACACTCTCTAGCCAGTAACATCATGCACCTAATCAGTTTCCCAAGTCCACACACTACATGTATTGACAAAGAATCTTGAAACCTTGATTGGCCAATAATTAGTTTTCTGTTTCAATTTGTACCAGCTCAGAATCAACTGCACCCCACCATAAAGTCAGCCTTAGATGACTTAATTAGTCCTTAAGGCTTCCCAAACTGCTTGCAGGCAGAAGATCAGAGAAGAACAGTCCAGAACTGAACTGGTTTTGGATTGACCCAGTTCATAGGCAGTTACTTCTACCAAAGCGCCGCGGGAATTTAACGTTCCGGTCTTTCTTCTTCTTTTTCAAATATTAAAAAAGTTTTAACGGGAAAATCGCCAAACCATTCTTGTCCTCATTTTCGGTGTCCTCCGTCCTACAACTATGTTTTTGTATTATCTTTTGGCTTTGAAAGAATGTCAGTGAAGCTTTTTGCAGTCTCATTTTTGCCCAAGAAATGGCATCTCTGCAGGAATTGCTAGCCGAGGAAGGATTCGAGCGCGGAAAATTGCTGAAAAGTCAGAGACAGGTAAGGTTTAGAGATAGAAGCATAAGAGATGAGTCCATTGTCTTGCCTATATACATCTGCCATGACCGGAAAAGCTTTGATAATTCGAGGCACAAGGCAGATAAGACTTCGATGAAAAGAGTGAGTTCTGATTCAGGGAGATCGAATTCTATGTCAATAGGAGAGGGGTTTCCAAGGAGATCAGATGAACCTGCAATTGATGAAGTTGCCGTCAGAGCAGTGGTTTCGATTCTGAGTGGATATGTGGGCCGGTACCTCAAAGACGAAAGCTTTCGCGAAGCTATCAGACAGAAGTGCTATTCTTGCTTGAAAAGAAGGAGCAAGGATTCGGATAATGGGATTTTCGCTAACATGGAATTGGGTATAGAAAGCATTGAAAAATTGGTTGAAAGTGCAGGGACAAAGGAAGAACAGAGGATGAAGTCATTGCGAAATTCAATTAGGCTTTTAAGCATTGCTGCATCATTGAATTCTAAAAGCTCAAGGAACGGTTCTACCTGTGGAACACCCAATTCGCATCTCTCTGCCTGTGCACAGCTCTACCTGTCGATTGTTTACAAGCTCGAGAAAAATGACAGGATTTGCGCGAGGCATCTCCTGCAAGTGTTCTGTGATTCGCCATTTCTTGCTCGTACCCACTTGCTTCCGGAGCTCTGGGAGCATTTATTTCTTCCCCACCTTCTCCATCTCAAGATTTGGTACAGTAAAGAACTTGAATTTCTCTCAAACTTGAACTATCTTGACAAAGAGAAGAAGATGAAAGCTTTGAGCAAGGTTTACAATGACCAAATGGACATGGGAACCACTCGGTTTGCTCTTTACTACAAGGAATGGCTTAAAGTAGGTGGCCAAGCCCCTCCTGTTCCTTCTGTCTCTTTGCCTTCAAGACCCAGTTATGGATCTTCAAGGAGGATATCGTCGGAGATTTTTACTTCACATTCCTCCATCAATAAATCCTTGTAAGTTTAAAATTAAAACATTTCAATTATTTCTGGGAATTTTAATGGAAAATTACCTCACCTTTTGTGCGTGTTTAATTTCCGTATTTTTGCTTCTTTTTTGCCTCAATCTTGGAAGATATCGAGCTGTTTTTGGCCCCACACGGCTTGAACGGAGGTCTATGGACCTTGATGATAGAAATCGAGCTTTGATCAATACATGGGACTCGGAGGAAGAAGAAAAAGCTTGTACACATGAAGATAATGTCAAGCAACATGGTTATGCTGAAGTGGGTACCTATCTCTTCTCAACTGGCTAGTTTCTGTTTGTAGTTTTAAAATGGCAGTTACATGGGAAGTATACCCAAATTTTAATCTGTTTTCTAACCTTGACAGCATAGAACTATGGCGCATCGAAGATCATCAGCCCAAAATTATAGAAACCAGAAAGTTGAATTGTGGCCTGAGACACAGAAATCAGACCATTGTGGGTTCTTCACCTGCCAGAGTGAACCAACAGAATGCTTGGTGCATAGCAGTCATATGGGCTTTGATGACTCACTGAGGACAGAGAACACCCATCTTCCTCCCGGTGATCTTAGTATGGCAATTACCACCATTTGCTCTTCAGAGAGCCTAAGCAACCGTGAAATGGCAATTCGTGTGATTACTAAAACGTGGCTGGATTTACATGGAGATCCTACTATCGTGAAAACATTATCAAAGGCGCCAGTAATCGAGGGAATGCTAGAGGTTTTGTTCACTTCCAATGATGACGAGGTTCTGGAATTAACAATCTCAGTTTTAGCACAATTTGTGATGAGGAATGAAGCGAATGGGCATATTATACTGAGTTCAGATCCGCGGCTTGATATCTTCATGAGACTATTGAGAAGCAGCAGTTTATTTCTAAAAGCTGCTGTTCTGCTTTACCTAGTGAAGCCGAAGGCAAAACAGATGATATCAATCGAGTGGGTTCCACTAGTCCTTCGAGTGTTAGAATTTGGGGATCAGTTTCAGACTTTACTAGCTGTTCAGTGCAGTCCTCAAATGGCTGCATATTACTTCTTAGATCAACTTCTTACCGGTTTTGATGAAGACAAGAATTTGGAGAATGCTAGGCAAGTTGTTTCTATCGGGGGATTGAGCTTGTTGGTGAAAAGGATAGAGGCTGGGGATGTCAGTGAGAAGACCAAAGCTGCTGCAATTATTTTCTATTGTGTTCGAGCTGATGGAAGCTGCCGGCACTACCTAGCCAACAATTTGAACAAGGGTTCCATTCTGGAACTCCTTGCTCAGGGGAAGCAAAGGAATTCTCAATGGCAAGCTTTTGAATTGCTAACCGAGTTACTTTGCCTTAATAGGTATGATTTTACTTTGTTTCTTCTACAAGTTCAATGGTGATTTTTCAGAAATTCAACCGGTAATGATAGGAGAGTGGAATTATGACAGAAGAACCCAGGCAATAAGATTCTTAAACGGATTGCTAGCTGGAGGGGGCAGCCTGAACACCATGCATGTCTTGTTCGTCTATCTCCAGAAGGCTCGGATTGAGGAGCGCCCAATGGTTGCAGCCGTATTGTTACAGCTTGATCTTCTGGTAATTTTATTCTCATTATTTTCTTTATTCAAATATATGGTTTTAAGTTGAGGGAGATCCTTATCTAGTAGCAGTTATGTTGCAGGGAGATCCTCTGAAATGCAGTGTATATAGGCAAGAGGGAGTAGAGGCAATAATAGCAGCTCTGGATTGTGAAATGTGTAATGAAAAGGTCCAAGAACAATCAGCCAAAGCTCTATCCATACTGGGAGCACGTTTTTCGTATACAGGAGAGCCGACAGCAGAAAAATGGCTGTTGAAGGAGGCCGGTTTTGATGAGAACTCGGAAGATTCATTTCAGGGAAAGGATATTGTCATTGCTGAGTTGATGAACTCAGTAAGTTTTAATTCTCCAATTAAAAATTAAAAGGCTCATAAACTTGGTGTTTGACTTCTTCACCAGTTTCTGGATTGGGATTTGATCTATATACATCATATCGTGTACTAGCTGACAGATTACATTACAGTCTCAATCGTCATCATCTTCAACATTTTTTTTTTCTCTACTGTTTTATTGATGCATAAGAGAATTTTCAGAATGAAGAGGATGATGCAATGCAGAATTGGCAAAGAAAAGCAGCTATGGTGTTGCTTACCAGGGGCAGCAAGAGATTCCTGGCTGCACTTTCTGATTCCATGGCGAATGGCATCCCATGTTTAGCACGAGCAAGCCTTGTCACAGTGTCATGGATGAGCGGTTACCTCCATTCAATCGGAGATGAAAATCTTCAGTCAGAAGCATGCTCAATCCTTGTTCCGCATGTGCTAGAATCCTTGGATTATCACAAAGCTCTTGAGGAAAGGGTGCTTGCTTCATCCGCGTTACTCTCTCTCGTGAAGATCAGTTCAGGTATACGATCTTCAGATTTCTTCTGAACAATATATAAAAACTTGCACTGAGCAAAAATGAATATATATTTCTGAGTTATTTATTCTTTTTTTTTTTTTTTTTACCAGATTGTTTGTCAAAAATATCACAAACTGGGGATGAAATGGGGATGGTCGGCCATCTTCGGGATATATCCCAAGTGACATGGACAGCTAAGGAGCTTATTTCAATCCTCACAAGAAGTCCTCCTCCTCCGAGGAATATTAAAGAAATCTGGATGTCTGATCATTATTAGAATTCTCAAGTCTTAAATTTCTTGATGCAGCTGGCAATTCTTCTCTTCTCTTCTCTTGCCAGATGAATATTAATATTTTTGTGACGTCTGTCAAGAGAGTTGTGTTACATCTGTTCACTACTAGGGACTTTTCTTTTTAATCCCTTCTTTTCTTATGCGCTCTCTCTCTCTAGGCTTCATTTTTGGCTTTTGTAAAGTCATGAGGAGTGTGTTGTGTGTAATCAGTAAAAAGATTTTTATTGCTTCTCCAAATAAAATTTGTATGTAGTTCTGAACCCACACCCTCCATAATATAAAAATGAACAACTTAATGAAGTAGTAGTGATGTTGTGTCGTCCTATCCAGCCTGCAGACATGTATGTTCTATTGCGACTGCTATTACTAATCCTCCAATTCTTTTACTTTTATTTTTAATTTTTTCCCATTTTAGGCTAATTAAAGCCATTTTTCATTTACATAATGTCTCTCTTTGGACTACAACAGTTAAAAAAATTCAACAAGTTAGAACATCCGCCCAAAATATGAACAAAATTTTCAAGTTCATAGGATTTGTTTTAAGTTTCATATCTCCATTGATCATCAGGGGCAGCGCTATAGTCCTCACCAGCAAATTCCGATCACATGATTCTCTTAATTCAAATCGAATTTTATCTTTTTTACCAATAGTTTGTTGTCACAACCATTGTTATGGAATTAAAATACACAGTAGGATATCTTTTATTGAGATTTTGCATAAAAACTTCTAATTAATCAAGTAAAGAGCAGATTCCTACCGTTGGACTAGAAGATGTTATTGCCATTATTGTGGTCCTTTTATTAATTTTAAATACTATAAATATTATTTTTTGAGGAATTCGATGTATAAAAAAGTAAAAATTATTTCAATAAATCAATATATATGTATCTATTTTATATAAATACATTAATATGTATGTATACATGCTCTAGAGAAGCTGGCTCTCAAGGCATCTTTTCAAATTACGCTCTGGGCTCTTGCTTCCGTTGTGAATCGGCTACTAGAAAATGATAAAGTTTTCTTAAAAAGAGCTTCCTCAATCATTATGTAGAGCTTAGCGTTGTGTTTAGATCAAGAATCTGGTGATTAAAAAAGAAAGGGACAAGGATATGAAACTACATTATATATTTGGTTTTTAGAGAACAAGAAGAATAAAAAAACTTAAAAAGTAAATAAGTGAGAATTTACAATCTCTCATTTTATTTACTTTTTCTCTCAATTTCATTTTACTTTTCCTTTCCTTGGATGAATCTGAGTTCTAAACATAACATAAGTAATTCTCTCTCTGTCCTCAAGGGAAAAAGTAAAATAAACTGCCTATTCAAACATCAATAACTGAAATACATCGCCTATTCAAAGCATACTTACACATTGGCCATGACCACCTCTTAACAAACATAATAAGTAAATAAACTGCCTTAAAAGCAATTCGCTGCAAAATTTGGATGTAAATATATGTTGAATCTATGAGCACATAGTTACACAATTGAACGGAAAATCTAGATTTTAACATTTACCTATTGCCGAATATGAAGAGTTTAACAAAGTTGTGTGGACCAAACCTGGATTCTTTTATTACATGTGTTAATGATTTTTTGTCACTCTCACTAATATGCCTTTTTATGGCATAACTTAAGCATATATTATTAGGTTGTACAAAATAAAGCCTCACATTTTTTTTTTTTTAACACTGTATAATTTTGTTTATGCATGTTTACCTTTTGTCTCAAGAATATAATGTAGCATTTGATTTTTTTTAATAATGAAGTTTTGGTTTAATTCACCTAGTTTGACTCATAAAACACTTGCATTTGGTTCAAATCACTTGTTATGTACTAAACTTCATTATATATGAATAGAAAATGCTATTTTTTTAATATATATATATATATATATTTAACAATTTTCACTAAAATATAGCGATGACATTTTTTAATTACATTATTGTATTCAAAGAATTTCTAGGATCATCTTTTCCAATCGCTTTCCGTCCAACGTCTATTCTGTTTATATGTATAATTTTGTATCACTACTTTATGAAGAATCCAGATCATTAGTCATAATGTATAACAAAAGGAACATTTAAATGTACAAGAAACAGTTTTTTAGCACACAATTCGTACGGATGCTTAATGTAGCCAAACACTATTGTGCTCCTTCGGTATGAATCTTAAGAACTAATTTATCGATTTTCTCTTGAATTTCAGTTACGCTAGTTTTGGAACCTCAATTTATGAGCAAAAATAGAAAGGAATAGAAAAGAAGAAGACGTGAGATTCCCAATTCTGTGCTTTTATTTGGTAGCATTGAAAAAATTAAAAGAAATAGATAGGCATTTGTCAATAACAATATAAAGATATAGAGAAAATATGGTTTTTTTATTCATTTCTTTTTTATTTTCTTTTATCCATCACTTATCCATTTCTTTTTTCTTAATTTATATAATAAAAATAATGAAGAGTTTGAAAAACAATTGCTTTCTATTATTTGTTTTATGAATCCAAATTTTTTAAAATGTAAAAAAAAAAAAAATTTAAACTAATTTCCTAAAATAGATCTTTTTTTCAAATAAGTAAGGACTCAAATAATACATATTAAGCTCTCTAACACTCTCTCTCACGTTCAACCTTGTCTTGAACATGAAGATGCAACATATAGAGATACATACATTATCAAATAGCACCCCCCTTTTGAAAGTAAAAAAAAGGAGCGAGATGAATCATTACCAATCATGTGTATTGAGCAGTCATTGTAAAAGTCTTTTTTTGTGTTGAATTGTAAGCAAATCTACAATGAAGACAATTCAAGTTTTAATTTTTGAATTTTAGAAAAATGCATTAAAACAATTTCTTAAAATTGAGCTATTTCAAAAAACTATTAAAAAACAGAAGTTATGCCAAATGGGTGTTTATAGGACCATTCTCATTCACAGCCCCCCACCCCCCCCCCCCCCCCCCCCCCCCCCCCCCCCATTTTCTAGAATTGAAAACGATTTTTAGAAAGGAAACCAAACAATTGTTTAAAATTTAGATTTCTTGAAGCCCACCCACTTTTTCCCGGAAAATTTAGATTTCTTTAAAATTTAGATTTCTTTAAGCACACATTAGGCAATCAATTGTTTGGTGTTTCTTGAAGTTCACCAAACAATTTAGATCTCTTTAAAATTTGGCTGACTTATATATATATATATATATATATTTCCATTGGCATAATCCAAACAACTCCTTCCCCTCTCCCCAATGAACCAATTCATGCTTTTGCTTATTAATTACTTTCTTGTTTTTTAATCTCCCAACAAGTTTCATATCACAGTCTATATTTAATCAATACATATTACTTACGAGTAAATTTATAAAAGACTTCAAGAAATTTCAATAGTACAAATTTTTGGAATTTAGTCAGTGATTTTCAACTAAGAATGTCAATGGAACGGGAAAAGTGAAGGCATGAGTGAATTCGCTTCATTTAGAATAGGGATGGGGATATAAAATAGAGGAGGCTGGGATGGACAAAGTTCATTCCCAGCCTCACTCGGTTTTTCCCGCATTTAGTAATTTGTTTTTTTATTTTTTTATAAAGACCGTTTTTAACTTTTTATTTTTGAGACAAAAAATGCCTATTTACTCTTTCTCTCTCTCTCTCTCTAGCTTGTGTATCTCTCTCCCTTTCAACCTCACTCTGCACACAGCTTCACTTTGATTGCTCCCAGATCCGAAAGGTTTTCGAAGGGCACTTTTGAAATACGTGGTAATATATTAATCTTATTGGTTTCTTTTAAAATATATTTATAGTGTTTTAACACTAATAATATGAAGTTGCCTCTTTTTTTTTTTTGTGGCTTTTTTTTTTTTTTGTTTTGTGTTGTTTGTTTCATTTGCATCAAAAATAAAAAAGAAAAGCTTAAGGGCTTGAGTTTAAGCTGGGGGTAGGGGTGGAGGCAAAGGCGGGAATTGAGATTGATATTTTAGATGGAGAAAATAATGAAAATTTCAACTTTCATCCTGCCTCGATTTACTGTCATTTCTAACTTTAAGCACTCCCAATCAAATGGACTTAGCCCACAGCTCAAAGTTGATGGTAAATTTGGAATTAAATTTTATACCTAAATATTTTTAAAAAATATCTTTTATAAGTTCTTTTCATCCCTTCTTTTTCAAAAAATCTACCAAACAACATAATAGTAATAAAAAAAAATTTCCATTTTCTTCCTTTACTCTGTCCTGCCAACCATACCTTAATGAATTAACTATGATTTAGCATTGGATGTCTATAACATCTACCAAGGCTTATACAGTTTCATTTATAATACAGAACTAACAGAATGGATGTCACGGCCTACCATTTTCTTTGGATTACAAAGTTTTCAATACATGCAGAGCATTATTTTCTTAAACAAGCTATACACAATATTAGCATTTGCAAGTGAGTGATTGCAGGTATCGGGGTTAAATCTGCGAGAGGTGGGTCCAATGGGCCCCGCCCGTATTACCATAAACCATGCACTTGGGTTCAACAGCCACTTTGGAATTGCCTAGACCTGTATTTGCACAAACGTTAATTGTACTTAACTGTAGTATATTAGCACAAACATTGTACAGTTGGATTTCGGAGGGCATTTGCTCCTGGAACATAAACACTAAATTAATAAAGAACAGAGGAGGATCAATCTTCAGAAAATCAACAAAAAATCCCTATCTGTATGTCCATTTTTTGTAAAAAAAAAAAAAAAAAAAATCATCAAAACTCTGGCTAGCTAGGACAAAATCGAAAGAGGAACTTTCCATTTTATTTAGATAGATATAGAAACACCGCAGTATGAGAAAATTAGTACACAGATGAAACCCAATACATAATCCCACAGTATGATAAACGTCTCAGTGCGTACACACATGAAATGCAAGACATGATCACAATCCTCAAACACACTACATGTCAAAGAAACAGAGGAACATAAAACGATTGAAAACAAGCCAGTAAAAGGATCCACACACTAACTATAGTGGCTGATACTATGCCTACAACGGACATGGCTTGCAGCAGCCATGAGAAATCAGAGGCAACACGAAACATGGAAACAACCCATTAGATTCACGCAAAAACTCATTTTACCTTTACCGTTCAAGAAAAGGAGACTTGGATCTGCGTTTACCGGGCCTATCAGTAACTAGCAAAATCTACTCCTCCATATTGTCTGTAGCAAAGGAGATTGGACGGCCATTTCGGCCGTTCAGACCAAAAACATAATGTTCTCAAGCTCGGGATGCAGCTTGTAGAACTTTTCATCAAATGAAGAAACAGACTATAGAGGGCCAACACTGGATAATATTGACTCGTCTGGAAGTTCGTTCTTGGAGAGGTTAAGAAAAGTGTCTGATTAGTAGGGACTCAGAAGTAATGGAGAAGATAGACAGAAGTTGTGACTGGCAAAATACAGAGAAGGTGGCAGAAGGTTCCTAAGAGTGCTTAAGATCGCAGCTCTGGAATTAGAGTTGCTGGTTCTAGGGTTCTTCCTTGGTTCAGTTGGAGAAGAAGATGGAAATCTCTCTCTGAATATGAGAATCTCTCTCTCTTAGCTGATGTATATATGCATTTATACACACATTCAAGCATCTTGGTGCTTGAGCACCACAAAATTGCTCAGCATGAGTCAAGTGGCCTAAGAACTACAAAGATCCTCCTTGCTCTACTTTGCCAGGCCAGACGTGGCCATGTGGCACTGTACCATGAGTTGTTCATGGTACTGCACACATACATCAAGGCATATCTCACACCCTTGCCAACCAAACCAGGTCACGTCCTAATTCGAGTATAATGGGGACCACCAGTAATCGTTACCACAATCATTGCCTCGGTCCTCCTCCTGATTATTAGGAGAGGTCTTCACTAGGTGTTGCCACATGCCTAATGATTCTCTCTTTGATATTCCTACAAGGAGATTGATTCTTTCTCTCTCTTACTTTCAAAACTTAGGTATAGGAGAGGGTTGATGAACTCTCAGACCTACTCCTCTTGGATTGGGCTTGGGAAAGCTTGATGGTTCTTAGTCCTTTTATCGTCTGGAGGCCTAATCCATTGATTTATCTTTGGCAGTGGGGGAACGCACTTCAGAACCAGCCCAATTATCCATGGACTGAGATGGTGGGTCTTACTCCAGGAACAAATTTGGGCTAGTTCGCAGGACCATTGAACCATGGTTGACTGAGAACCTATTTTGACTATCTACATTTTTCCCCTTGCACCTGGAAGGCACATGCACCAGGACTTGTACGTGTAATTGAACCAATCGAAGGGTCCTCGTTGTCGTTACTCTTGCGCCCAGTTCCTTATGTTTATCCAAAGACTTTCCCATCCCAATGACTGAGAACCTGTCATTGGTCCAAGAAGTTTAAGCCGTCCTTTTTTACTATGGGACAGGCTTTTTGCCTCCCTTACACAGTGTCTGTTCTGCTACCCTAGGGGTCACTTCACCTTAATGGGCAACAGTTTCTGGTGCCAGGTCATTAACTGCTGTCACTTCGAATTTTGAAATTCGAATAGTTGGTGGGAGAAGGATGGTTCACTAATATGACAGGGATAGAGGAGGAGATGCAGTTGTAACTACTGCTTACTCCAACACCTTTTTTTCCCTTTTTCTTGACTTGTCTCTCTCTTTTCTACCTTTGCCCTGTCTTTGTTATAGTTCGAAGATACAACCACCATGATGAGGAAGAGCAGAGCACAGAAATCCATTGTTGGTCACACTGAGTCCTCTGGTGAGGAGTATGCTTCTGGTGGTGAAGACTCCTCTCAGTTGCCTCCAGACGATGACTGGATGAGGGCTCCCTACTTTGGGGGGCCATGAGATAAGTTTTGGAAGAGGGTCATCAGCTTTCTTCTCGAGGGCAAAGAACCTTCCGACCTACTTCTCTCATGGCTAGAGGCTTCTTTGGAGGACTGCTATATGATTAGATTGGAGTCCATCTTTCTGTTATGGTTAGAGAGGGGGGATGTTCCCCACTCGTTCTTTCAATTTAAGTGCCTTTCGTCTCTTACCTTCGGTTGGCCAGAGTGGGTGGACGACGTCCTAGCTAACGAAGAGCTGATAGCCCTCCTGAAAGAAGTGGGCTTGTACGAATCTGTCTGTCCCTCCAGGAACTCGGCCATCCAGTGGCATAACCCTAACCTGGACTTCCTGATCTAACGGTGGAGCACCGACTCCCATACCTTTGTGGCTCCATGGGGGAAGTTAGGGCCTACTCTATAAGATACTGTGTCATTGATGCACCTTCCCCTCCACCGGTGATCGTGGTGTGAAACTCCATCTCTTGTCTGTGGATGAAAAGGCCACCGTGAGGGAGTTAGAGCTAGGGTATCGTGCAACCCAAAAATTTAACTCGCTTTTTGATAGTGACGGTCAAGAGAGTGCCCACCAACAAGTCTACCTCCGTTGCCTGGATCTGCTATTTCTTCAGAGATGTCTAGCTAAAATCCATTTCATCGAGGGGTGCTTTGAAGTATTTTTGAGGGCCGAGTTATAACTAGTCCAACTACTTTGCTGCATTTCTTGCCTTTTTTCTTTCGACCTTCATCATTCCAGGAGCCCCAGTAGACTCTGTCTCCTCCTCTGTGTATCCCCTTGCTATGCTGCTGTCTAATGGAAAAAAGATTGCTTTGGGCCCCCTGTTCTTGGAGAGCCTTTACTAGCGTCTGGACCAGTTGAAGTATGACTTAGAGCGCTCAGTAGGTCGGTATGACATAGGAAGCTATGTCCATACCCAGTTCCTATTGGCTTATCTGGCTGAGCGCTTCAGGGATTTGGTTCCTCATCTAAAAATCCTTTCTGCTGGTGTCATTGTGACTACTATGAATGAGGAGGGTCATGCTATGTTGACCTGGAAAGAGGAGAGGGAACCACTTATGGCAAGGTGGTTTGGGGTCATCAGCAGCCAGGACCTGGGTTAATTTTTTGATGATTCAGAGAAGTTCATTAGTCGCCCTTATATAGACAGGAACATTAGAGCCCATGTCCTTATTGTCTATCCTCTGCAGACATGCCATTATGAGTTCTCTTGTAGTGTTGAAACTTTTCTTGCTGACATCTATGAACTGTTGTTGATGATTACGCCAGGGCTACTTCCATTTTTGAAGGAAGATGGAAATGGCATTGTGATGCAATGTCCTGATAGGTTTTTGAGGCAGTTCGGCTTTGAACAAGGGATACCTTGTGCCCCTCCTCTTGTTGCTTCCTCCTTTTATGAATGTATGCAAAAAATTTGGGTGAACGCCACCGAGTCTGACTTTTTGGGCTATCCAGTGATTGGCCTCCCTCCTCTGGTGTTTAACTTCCCATCCCTCGAGCGTGAGAGCCATTTTACCTTCCATCATAAGCTGTATTGGAGAAGGAACTTAGACTCATTCTTCTCCTTTTGCTCTAGGGACGCGGATTGGGTGAAAGCTGTTCCCATAGGGAAGGGGGATCCCTCCCTTCACTTGACCACAAAGAAGAACCAGAAGAGGGACAAGGGGACTCACAGTCGTTTTGCTCCTCCCAGCCTTGCTCCCGTTAAGGGGGGTAAGGGACAGGCTTTAAAGCCGTTGCTTAATCAATCGGAAGTGAGCACCTCGAAAGGAGCCTTGAAGACATTTACTCTTGTGAAGGCCTCTCCGTCATCTAGTGTTCGTTTGGAAAAGCGACCTATACCAGTATCTTCCTACACCCCTTCCTCAAAGCACGTGCACAGAGTAAGTGGTGTGTCTCGCCCAGATTTTTCGCACTCGAGGAATAAACACATAAGCGGGAAAAATACTGTACTCTCTCGTTAGAACTCATCTTCTTAGAAGAATGAGTGCGACTAGGTTTGAATTGAAAATTGATTTGAATAAAGGGCTTTTGAAAGACAATTCGGAGTCGCCACCTAACTTGATTAAGGTAAGTTAGGTCACCTAAAAACTAAGCATAATCTGAAGACTATACTCAGGGTTTTTGAAAACGATTTTAAAAATACTTTTTCAAAAGAGGGTTTTTAAGAAAACAGGTTGTTTGGCAACCTTTGAAAAACATTTAAGCCCTTTTTTGAAAATAAACTCCATTTTGGTCATTCAAAAATAGTGATATAAGTTCGGAGGTTAGTTACGTGTAGGGAAGACGCACTTAGCTATCACCCTACCCTGCCCTTGTGGTACTTACATGTCTATTCACCCTAGATTCACTTATTAGAGTCTTCAATTAATCTATGTCCAAAACTATCCATTTTAGAAAAGAACTTTTGGAAAGAAATTGACATGATGCATGATATGCAAGTGCAAGAAAAAGAGAGTTGGAAAATAGATTTGGAAAATAGATTTGAAAAGAACTTGATTTGATTTGAAAAGAGATTTGAAGAGATAGATTTAATTTTGGAAGAAAGTTTTGGAGATTGGAAATAGAGATTTGAAAATAGAAATTTGGAAGTAGAAGTTGGAAATAGATCATGGAATTGGAGATTTGAAAAAGGTTGTGGAATTAAAAATTTGAAAATGGTTGTGACCGCACCTATGAGGGTTGCCTATGTATCCGTTTTGAGGAATCAGGTCAGTCGTAGTTCGGACAAGAGTCCGATAAAAAATAGAAGAATTGATATGAAAGAAGAAATTGAATTGGAATTTGGATTTGATTTGAATTTAGAATAGAAGATTGGAATTTGGAATTTGGAATTGAAAATATTGGACTTTGATTTGGAAGGATAGAACTTGGAAGAAGGACTTGGATTTGTTTTGGAACAATTGAGACTTAGGAAACCTAGACTTAGGAACGATAGGATTCAGAAAGGACTTGAAATTTAGAAAGATTTGACTCGAATGTTGGACTTGGAATATTAGGGAAAGATTGGATTTAGGAAAGTTTTGAATTAAGAAAGTTTCATTTTAGGAAAGTTCCATTTTAGGAACATTTTGGTTTAGGAAAGTTTTGATTTAGGAAAGTTTCAAAATTGGAAAGTTTTGAAATAGGAAAGATTTTAAAATAAGAAGGGTTTTGAAAGTTAGAAAGTTTTTGATTTAGGAAAATTTTTTGAAATTAGGGAAGTTTAGGATTTGGAAAGATTTGAAATTTAGGAAGATTTGAAATTAGAAAGATTTGGAAAAGGTATAGAATTTAGGAAAGGTTGGAATTTAGGAAGATTAAGAAGTTTAAAGTTTAAGGAAAGATTTAAAAGTTTAGATTTTAGGAAACGTATGGTTTAGGAAGGTATGAGATTAGGAAGGATTTGAATTAGGAAAGATTTGGAGTTGGAAGGATTGAGATTCCTCTTTCCTAAAACAAGGGATTGCATTTTGTTTCTAAAAGAGATGTTTTGATATTGTTTCCAAAAATAGAGGATAGGATCTAGTTCCCTAAATGGAAGATTGGAATTGGTTTCCTAAAGGGAAGATTGGATTTGACATGGATTTGGAAGGATGATGTTTTAGAAACCCTAGATTTGGAAGACTATAGTTTTGACGTAGAAAATAAGTTTTGGAAACTTATGATTTTTGATGTAAAAAGGGAGATCTTGGAAACGTAGGTTTTAAGGCAAGATTGAAAATCATGTTTTAAGAAAAGAAGTTCGGGTTTCCTAATCGTGGATTTTGGGGTTTGACTTAGGTTCTAAGAAAAGAGATTTTTCGAAGGAAATCCTAAAGAGGAGTTTTTAAAAAATGAATTTTGAAAAGAAAGTTTTTCGAAAGGGATTTTGTAAAGTAAAGCTTTGAGAGAGTTTTTGGAAAGAGAGGTTTTGGAAGGAGATCTTAAAAAGGAGTTTTTGGAAAGCGAATTTTGAAAAGAGAGGTTTTGGAAGGAGATCTTACAAAAGAGTTTTTGGAAAGAGAATTTTGAAAAGAGAGTTTTTAGAATGGAGTTTTTGAAAAAAGTCTTGGAAAATAGATTTTTGAAGGGAGTTTTTGAAAACAATTTTCAAAAGGAATTTTGAGAAGGAGATTGGAGGGAGTTTTTAAAAAGTACATTGGAAAAGAGATTTTTAGAAAGAGAGATTTGAAAGGAGATTTTTTTTTGGAAAGTATATAAAATACCTCACTTTCTTAAAGCGATTATAACCATAAGAAGGTTAGAACCACTTTAAGATAGTGGTTTTGAAAACAATAGAGATTTGAAAATATGGACCACATTGGTCACTTTAAATGTAGCACTTTCCTAAAGCAACCCTAACCATGGAAAGGCTAGAATCACCTTAGAATTGTGATTTTGAAAACAAGCTTTGAAAAAGAAGATTTTGATACAAGTTTTGAAAACAAGTTTGAAAATGCATTTTTGGAGAGATGTAAGATCATGATATGCACAATGCAAGTTGGGGTCGTGAACATACAAGGTTAAAGGCTTCACCATATAATCAAGGGGGCCGAACCCACGTGGTCTCTAGTTAGACTAAAAGAAAGCCCCCGACACGGTGACCTCCAATAGCCTAATTCTACACATGGACCAAGAAGTCCCTTGTTCAAGCATGCAAGAGGGTGGGGGGTGGGGGGGGAAGAAGATGGAGGATTAAAATAGAAGAAAACCTAAGTGGGTTCGAAGGGAGAAGAGAGAGGGGGAAGATGCGTAAACTTAAATAGAGAGCCTATCTTGTATCTTCTTTATTTTGCTTTGCTTTGCGCGCTTTGTATTTCTTACTTTGCTTAGGTCTTCGCTTCAGTCTTCGTCTTAATCTTCAGAAACTTGTCTTGATCTTTGAGAGCTTCGGATTGTAGCACTTTCAAGTCTTCAATGGAGACTTGGGAGGCTAGTGTGTGAGTGTATATGAGTGTATGGGAGTATATGAGAGCTAGCGTTTATATATGGGGGCTAGGGTTTGGAAAACCTAAAGAAAACTAGGGTTTAGGGAGGCTACGAGCTTTGTATATCGAAGAGTAGGGTTTTTAGACTAAGTTTGCGAACCTCTTTCACGCTGGAGGATACTCTGTATTTATAAAGAGTGGAATGACTTGGCGCTTGTTATAGTGGTGCCAGACAAAACTTCCATCTGGCGCCACTAGGAGTGGCGCCAGCCACTTAGAAAATTTTTTAAGTCGGCAAGCAACGTATCTTCAGAAGATTTGAGCGCTTGTACTAGTGACTACCGTGCAATTTTTAGCCTGGCTTCACTAAGAGTGGTTTCGGAAGGTCCGGAAAAAATTTAGAGGACCAGGAATGGCCCAGAAGACCGAAAAGGAACAGGAACCCTTAGAATAGATTCTCAGAGGTATTAGACTTGAAAAATGATGACAGGATGTGTTTGGAGGGTCGGCCGGGCTATTAGGGGCAAAACGATCAACTAGAATGAAAAACTACTGAGATGGACTCGAGATGTCCCGGAAGAAGACTTGAGGTTTGGAAACATTACTTAGAATGTTCCTAAAGGTTACTAAATTGATATCCAGAGCCAGTGTGGTTAGAAAAGGAAATCGGACGGCCAAGGGCAAAATGGTCATTTTGCACCAGGTTTATCAAAATTGACTCGGAATAATCCGGAAAAATAATGGAAGGTCAGAAATACTATAAAAAACATTCTCGGGAGGTTACCGGTTTGATACCCAGAGTCGGTGTGATTTCCGGGATGCTCGGATGCCTAGGGGCAAAATGGTCATCTTGATCGGAAAGTTTCAGAATTGGCCCGAAACTGACTAGAAGGCACCTAATCATGCTGGATTGCGTTTAAGATAATCTTGGAAAGGTGGAATTACCGTTCATAGGACTTAGTTACTTTCTCAACAAACGTGCCAGAAATGGCTCTAGGGGCAGTTTGGTTATTTTTCATCAGTGTGGGCTAGCAGGCACTGGTGTTGACTTGGATTTTGAGTGTTTCCGCCACTCTGACAGCGGTCCCGTGATACAGGGGCTTGTTGGCAATTTCCTATATCGACCTGTTTACGAGTACTTTCGCTACTCTGATGGTTGCGATATTTACGAGTTCTTTCGCTACTCTGACGGTTCGCGATCATTCCCGAGACTGCCTGATCTCGGGAAGCTGCTAAATGGACTTAGTGCCTAAGGAATTAACTTTCTCAAAAGGCGTGCCAAAACGAACATTTCTGCATTGGTGGGCTAGCAGGCGCCAAAGGTGGATCGTTCTACAATCTAATGGACTTGGTGTGAGACCCAAACTTGCTTAGCATCATACTTAGCTTAATAGCATGCAACTCGGTAGCTCGTGCTCGGCCGTGCTGTCCATGGTCTTGCTCGGCCATGGTCTGGTCGACCGTGCTCGCCATGGTTTGGTTGGCCGTGGTCGGCCATGGGCTGCTCGGTTGTGATTGGCCATGGTCTGGTCGGTCATGGTCTGCTCGGCCATAAGGAGACCTCGGTAAGTTGGTCGGCAGGTCGGGCTCGGCATGGTCTGCTCATTGTTGGAGGTCTTGGTCAGGATTGGTGAGCTTAATTCATGATTAATTAGCTTGATTAATCTTCAGGCTTAGTTTATGCTAATTATGTGGATTAGAGGTGGATTAAGGAAGCAAGGAGGTGCTAGGTGGGGGTTTAACCCTATGACACCTAGGTGTGTGCTTCACGTGTGAGAGGTGTGTGTTTCACGAATTTTGCTAGCAAGGGTGTGTGTGTGTGACATGTGTGGATAATAGATACACATTGTATCTATTTTGTGTCTGGTAAGATAAGAGAGAGAAGTTGGGTTCTACGATGGTCGGGAGAGAAAGAAGAAGAAAAATAAAAGAGAGAAAAGAAAAGGAGGAAGAAGAATTCAAGAGAGAAAGTTTTGTGTTTATTACTTGAGGTGAGAAATATATATTGATACTTGTTGGGGCGTTAGAATGGTGAAAGTGTTTTCACGTCTTTGGTTGCATTAGGAAAGGGTTTAACATCCTATTAAGTTCTGATGCATTATGATATTCTCAATCATATATTTAAAGAGTATAAGCTATAATTATGCATTGGTTATGAATTATAGCATCTATTTCATCATGTTTGATGTGGTGGTGTTTGGTAAGTTCGGAAGCGGATCATACTATTCCTGTTCAACCGAAAGAGTAGCTTAACTTGAGAGTAAGCGGTATCAGGTGGGGATATTGATGATCTTATTCATATTGAACTGAATACTTTGTTATGAATGATGGTGATTGCTTGATTATGAGGTGATAATTGCATACAATTCATACATTGTGTGCACACTTTGCATTGCATAGAGGAGGTATAGTCGAGTGGGGGCTAACCTAAGGTTTAGCTGATGTGGGGCTAACCTAAAGAGTGTTGATGTGGGGCATCCTTGATAACAAGCCATCGATATATTGGGCCAATGTTATCAAAATAATGCGCACATATGTGGTGAATCATATATTGCATCACAAGAGGCATTTGGTTTATTGTTGATGATGTATTATCTATTGATGATTAATTCAGTGGATGTTTATCATTCCGTCTTTATGAGTTTGATTATCTTGTGAGCACGTTGATATATAGCTCACACCCACACAGGTTATTTTGTAGGAACGTGGGAGAATGTCCAGTCCACTGTTGGTGTTCAGTCGGGGAGCTTCGAGAAGCTTTGTAGTTGAGTTAGTCGTCATGTATATTGTTGTACTTTGTATTAAAGTCATGTTAGAGTTTGGTTTATTTTGTGGTTTTGTAATATTCATAAGTGTGGATTAAGAGTTCCCTTAATGATGTATGTTGGAGGATTATGAGATGGTTTTACTTATTTAATATGATATTATTTATTCCTAAAAGATTTCTATCTTTGGGACCATGTTGAGTTTTCGCTTACAGGTAGGTGATCTGTGCGATCACGTTCATCCTAAGATGGCGTTAATGACGCTTGATTAGGACCAGGCGTGACACTTGGGGTCTCGTCCCGGTCGATGGGTTTGAAGGGACTTATTGTTTCGAAGAGTTCACTCGAAAACGTGTTGGATTGGAGGGTCTTACCACCTTGAGGAATAAACTTTTTCGAAAGGTGTGCTAGATTTAATTGGAATTAGAATTGAAAAGGGTACTTACCATCTTCAGAAAGACGTGCCTATTGGAATTAGAACGATCAATGCCCTCGAGGGCATTTTGGTTATTTTGTCTTTATTTGGGCCAGGCGGGCCCGCGAAGCGATGGATTGACTAGATTAAGATTGGAAAATTGAGTTGATTCAGAATATGTCCATATTGACTTGAATACAAGTCTGGATGGACTAGAGACTGTCGAGCGGGCAAAAATGGGGTGCTTACAACTGCCCCTCTTTTTCTGTCTTTGCTTGTCGAAGACAGAAAATGATAGAGTAAGAGTCCCATGTTGACCTTGAGGCGGTCGGAGGGACGGACTTTGGAAATTTTTTGAAAATGGTAGTTTGAAAACGGATATTGGGCCTAAAAGGCCTTTGAAATCGAGTTTTGGCGGGAAAAAAGGCAAAGCTGCCCAGAATTTGGAGCTGGTGCCACTAGCAGTGGCGCCTTTGGAAGAAATGGCTTGGTGCCACTGCTAGTGGCGCCAGGCCTGGGCTCAAAACCAGAAACTTTTCTAGTTCGAACACTTGTGGGATTTTGAAAGATTTTTGCCAAACCGAGAGGCATTGCGAGGAAACCGACTTGGACATTGAATGAGCACCTCTTAAGGACCACGGAGGATTACTAGAAGTGAACGCCGTCGCCGGAAGAGAAGTTTTCACCGGAGAACGCCAAGAGGTGAGTTTTTGAGTTTATATTGATTTTGATGTATAGAATTCCGTTTGAACCATGTGAGTAGTGAAAATTGATATTTTGATATGTTTTGAACATTGTGGTGAAGTTATTTTTGTGTTTTGATGTTTGTTTGAATGAATTTGAGTGATTTTATGTGATTATGTGAAGGGGGTTTCCGCAGGAATTTGGGGCTTATTCCTACAGGCTTGGGTGTTGAGTTTTTTGGCTAGATTTTTATATTATATGTCTTAGAAAAATGTGTTTAATAGTCGTATGAAGTTTCGTGATTTTTTGAAAACTCGGTGAATTTTTAATTTTTTAAAAAATAGAAAAATACTTGAAAAACTACGAAAATTTAAGAAATTGATGAAATTTTAGCGTTTAAAATTTACAAAAAGTTGGGCATACTTTAGAAAACATTTGAAATGATTTTGAGGAATTTTAGGACATCTTTGAGAACTGTTAACTTATTGAAAAAGAAAATATGTGTTTTGAAAAATTCAATAATTTGAAGATTATGCACGGGTGTTGATGTTATGTGATTATGACGTTGTGAAGTGTACGGTTTGTGTTTTGTGTTGATGTGGTTGGTGTTTTAGGGACCATTTTTCAAATGGAACTCTGCCAAAATTTTTAGAAATTAGGAAAGAGTTGGAAAAGTTTTGGAATAAAATATTTGTGAAGGAAAAAAACAGAAAACCCTAGAAATTTTAGAAACTTGTTTTGATTCGAAGTTGACAAATCAAAATTTGTAGGAAATTCATTTTGACGCGGAAAATCACAATGTGTAGGAATTTTATTGACTTAGAATTGGATTTAAAAATCAAAATGTGTTGGAAATTCATTTTAACTTAGAATTTGAAATTTTTTTTATGTTATTTTATTATTTTCTGTTTGTTTTGATTATTTATTTTATTATTATTTTTATCTGCATATACCGTATATTAACCCCTCTTACCGTGACTTACCTTTCAGGATGGCAAACGTGGGTGATGACGGTTCCAAGAGGAGACGCCGCTCTGGGAAGGCGGCCCTGACAGATTCCGCCAGTGGTTCTAGTTGATCCAAAGGTAGCCGATGATCTACTGGACAAACATCATCTAGTCAAAGTCGACAGGGGAGTAGGCCACCTGTCGACCCCTTTCCTCCAGTTGAGCAGGCCTTTGCGGAGGAGGTACCAGGTCTTGGGTATTAGGTGATTGGTTATGGGAGAGCCTCCTCTAGATATAGACACACAGATGTTGATTTGGACGACCTGGAGATACTGGACATCCCACCACTCGGGGATCTTGCTTATCACCCCAGTGTATATTCTAGACAGCATTTGCCCCCTTCGCAAGTACACACAGCTTTTAGAGGGGCTGTTCACCAGGTCTTCGTGACCATGCAGCGGGTTGCTCCATCATATCGTGCTGTCTTGGCTAAGATCGGGTTCGGGGCTGTCATGGGATTACAAGCTAACCTCCTGAATAGACATCTCGTGCTAGCACTAATTGAGAGGTGGTTTGAAGAGACGGGGAACTTCCATTTTTTGGCTTTGAGTTGGGTCCTACCCCCTTGGACTGGGCCATCATCACGGGCCTTTTCTTCGTTGGTCGGCGGATCACCTTGTAGTCGGTTAGTAGAGACGATGCGTGTATTCTATTGGACTTGCCCCCTCTTGAGTGTTTTGCTTTTCCAATTTCCTGGTTCAATCGGGGTGACCGTACCTTTGCTGTTGAGCCATCCCCTGCTTAGCGCGACATCATGAGGTAGCGACTTGTTCTATATATCATTTTCAGTTGCTTCTGCAACAACAACAAGTTGCTTGTGCCTTTTCAGTTAGTGAGCATAGTAGCTAATCTTGGGGCTTTATCTGAGCTAGATTAGGGGTCCTTCTCCTTTGGCTGCTTTTTTTGATCAATGCGGGTCCAGACTTCTTCCTGTTGGGGCAACATGACTAGTTTCTAGCCCTTTCTTGTTTGGTGGAGCTACGAGTACTTGCCTGTTCATCGCCCCGCAGTTATTGAGGATGACCTTTATCCTCGTGCTTTGAGATGGACTCATGACCGGGTAGTTCAGCGATCCGAGATTACTGACTTCGTGACGCTACGGGCGAACCTAGAGTTGATTGAGGCGAGGGACGTGACTTGGTGGCCCTTTATCGGGTCAGTTCATTATAAGACGGTGCGGTACTTGGTCCTGTTGTCCTTGTTGAAGGCTACTTTTCTCAGTGACAATACTTGGGAGTCCTATCTAGGAGAGCGACACTGGCAGCAGTTTCATGAGGAGTTCTGATCAGCAGGAGCTTCGCTGGAGTATATGTTTGGAGCTTTGGTGGCGGGAGTGCTTATCCCCTATTAGGAGCGGCAGCGGGGTGCCAAGTTCCTGCTTCCTCCGGATACGAACTACGCTGCACACTTCGGGGCTCATTCTGTTGGTGCTTTCACTCGGTTTGAGATAGTAGTCGGCGGATACGCTGTGGGCTAGGAGGTGGTGGACTTATGGCGCCGTGCCGGTGGATACGTGCCCCAGGCTGACTTTGTTGCTATGAGGGACCAGAAGGATCGATACCAGATGGAGCAAGATCAGTATCAAGTAGAGGTGGCTTCTTTGACGGCTCGGTTAGCCCAGATGGGAGGTGGCGAGGTATGTCGCCCTTTCCTTCCTTCTTTTCGCTTTGCTGTTGTTTAGTTATTCTTCCATGTGGCTGATTTCAGCTCTGTCTTCTTTGCAAGATGCTGGTGCTTCTAGTAGATATCCACCTCCTCCGGATCCAAATTTCGGAGATTTTGATCCCAAGGATATTGACTTCGACCTTTGACTATGCCGCTTGCGATAGGCCCTGATCTGCTTTTGCCCCCATCCCTGAGATGTATTTATGTTAGACAGCTTTATTCTTATAGATTTTGCATAGAGATAGACATTTATGATCTAGCTAGTTAAGGGCATGGACAGGCAGAAATTCTTATGATTTTTACAGCTAAGCATACGATCAGATGCACGTGCTGGATGATGATGCTGTGTATTTATTACATGAGTTGGCATTGAACTGTGTTGATGACTTCTGTTTCTACAGGGAGTTATGTCCTATGTATACAAAGCTCATGCCGATTTTTTTTTTTAGGATGTATGCACATATTAGGAATATATTAGCTAACAGAATGACAAGGGGTGCTGTCGGACTTGTTATCTTCAGAATGGTGACTCCTTGCTTTTCGGGGGGCCTGGCCGCTCTTTTGGCCCAACCTCACCTTGACTTGATGATAGCATTTCGTACCTTTCTCAACCTTTTGACTGCCTCTGAATCTCTGCTTTGGGGTTTGTGTACAGGGTTCTTGGGCTGAAACTCTCAACTCTCGGGGTTTTAGCAACAGTTTACCTGACCTTTAGCGCAACGATAAGTGGCCAATCTTTCAATCCGAGGAGACTTTGCTTTTGGACCATAATGTAGGCTAGGTTATGGGGTTTTCGAAACAATGGGATGTGTAGGCTCAAATTCGATGTTGTTTTTAGCAGGGTTTAGATCCGTACCATCCTTGACTCTCTTTCTCAGTAGGATTAGCATCCTTCTTTAGCTTCGGCAGCATGTCTAGCTCATTTAGATCAAGCAATCCGTTTTCAATCAGAGTGAACTTCAGTAGGGTTGTGATGTAGGCCCTGGTTTCGGGGTTTTGCAAGAAAGGGTAAAGGCTCGAATTTATTGTTTCTACTGGGTTTTTTCGTAACCTAGGATCACCTTCTAATTACTATGTACTTCTCAGGGTGAGAACGCTTCTTTTCTTTTGCCCTTTCTCTATGTTTTTTAAGATAAACATGACTTTCTTCTCTTTCGGCTCTTCTATTATGCTTTTCAAGATGGCACAATCATGGTTTTCTTAAGGGCCCTTTGTCTTAGATTGTTTTTTTTCTTTTTTTTCTTTTTTTTTGGCCTTTTGCCCCTTGGCAACTCTTTTCCTTCTCTTTTTTTCTTTTTATCTCTTTTCTTTCCTTTTATGAAATGAAATAATTCAACAACCCTCTCTTTCTTAGACCCTCTCTTTAGCAGTTCAATCTAACCCAATGTGGGCGGTAATCCCTAAGTTGGGATTTTCTCAAAAAAGATAAACGGCTCAACAGGTTTGGCAAGGGGTTGCTTCTGGCTGTATGGGAAATGAAATGAGGGCCTCTCTTCACTTTGAACTAGATTGCTTGATCCATAGAGCCTTCAATGCTGCCTTAGCACGGTGGAGGTGGATACCATTGCTAGAGTTCTCAACTATTATTTGCCCCAGTGTGGGAAGGACAGTCTTAGATCGGGGTTGACAAGGAAAACTTCATTTGATGCGAGGTACTAGGGGCTAAGCGAAGGGAATATAAACACTTTTTCTTTTATAAGGGGAAATGAAGAATGGCTCCTCTTCATCTCGATAATCTAGCCACACATCGCTTAGTTTTGGAGTCTTGTAAGTGTTGCCTTTGAGTAGTTTCCTCACTCATCCTTATACTTTTTTTCTTTAAAAAGTTGATCATTTGGCGAGTGGTTAACTCATGCTATCATCCCTTCAAGTTGGATCATTCCATAAGATAAACCATGCCCATTGCATAGAAAGTAGTCACCATTCACAAGAGAAAAGAAGATAACAGTAATGAATAAAAAGACTTAATCATTTCATTATACTAGTGGAAAGCATATAGTTCTGTTTAAAGAAAAAGAAGTGCAGATATTAGTTTAAGAACAAAAATATAAAGGGATAGAAAGAGGGTGGGTGAAAACACTCCTCTCTTGTACTCTTTTAAAGGGATTCCTGTTTCAGTAAGGCCTCGGGACAATGTCGACATCTTCATTCTGTCCACAGTTGGAATCTTTGGCCGCAGCAGGATAAATAGAGGTTTATCCTGGAGTTCCAAGTGACTTGGCAGTGATGATGCGATCATCGACTTCCTTGACTGTCCTGCTTTCCTTTGCTAGTTCCTTGGTTTCTCCAGTAAACTAATTGGGTAGCTTTTCTTCTTCCAGCTTAATAGACTTGACCCGAGCTCGAGGTTTTTGGCTCTGGCATTCGGCCGTGCCCTAATGTTCCTCAGGTGTGCATAACGACGGGTTCTTATTACTGAGCTTGAATGACTCTTGATCAGTCTTCTCGGCAGATTCATCTACGAGTTCATCTTCAGGGACCGGCACTTTATCGGGGTTGTACCATGACCAGGGTTGACACTGTTCTTCATCTCTGCATTCCATTTCTTCCCCATCCTTGTAATATATCTCTTGGTATGTAGCAAAATAAACCTTGTCGTTACCAAATTTTGTAATGACGTTGACAGTGTGGTCTAGCGAAGGGTCCGTAGTGGCATTTAGAGGAGGATTTGCTGGTCGTAAGCCAATGATCTTGTTATCTATTAGGTCTTGAATCTTATGCTTGAGTGTCAAACAGTCTTTAGTGTCATGTCTTGGGCCGCCCGAATGGTACTTACAACTTGCTGCATATTCAAAGTAACGAGGCAGAGGATTGGGTCGGGGTCGAGTAGGTATAGGTTTCAAATATCCAGCTGCTAAGAGACCAGAATAGGTCGTGGTCTGTGAACACGCGAGTTTAGTAAATATCCGTTTTTTCCCACTTGTTCGCCTAGGCTGAGGAAGTGTTGCAAATGTTTTTAAAGATTGGGAACAGAGTTTTGGTGAGCTCACAATCGGGCTGATGGTTCCGGAATTGAAAGGACTTCGAGTTTTATGTTTCAAAATGGGATGATTTTCGGTGTCAAGGCCAAATGGGTTGGGCTGGTATCCGTAGGGGAGATTATATAATCCAGAGATTTCGTTAGAGGTTGGTTTGGAAGGCATCGGAGCAAGGCCCTTGGCCTGTGGAGGTTGTTGGTAAGCAATGGTTAGGGTATAGTCTTGGTATTCCTTCTTCATCCTTTTTCGTCCATCATGGGTCTGGGCTTGTGAGGACTCTGCTTGCTCATGAGTTGCATGGGATGATAGTGAAGAGAGTATGCTTTCCATTTTGGTCATCCTATGTCTGACTACTCTTGCCTCTACTAGTAGTAGAGTTAAGGTATCGAGAGTGAGTGATTCCATGGGCATTTCTTAGCTTTCGACTTGTAACGATGGGGGGAGGAAGAGAGGTACCTAAATCCAACAAAGGAAAAAAGTCAGTGTTTTATCTTGACAAGTCTTTATGCAATGCATGCTTTAGGGTGTCCCTATTTAAAAGGGAGACTAATCATGATGTATTGGCTCACTTTTGGAGATAGTGGGTTTGCCCCTGTATACAGATACCTTACTATTGATCCGGCAATCTATACTCATCCTTACATTTATTCATTTATGGACAAAGGGTACATGGAACCTCTGGGTTTAAAACCTAAAAGAGACAAAATACACTTTAATAGGGGGAGGGGGAACACATTTCTTTGGACTTTCACCTACCTAATTTTATAATAGAAATCGTAAACTACTCTTGAGTCTTCAAATTCGCCTTCATTAGATTTGATGTCAAGGAGATCACTGTGAGACCTTGTTAATTGATTGCCCTTGTCTTCTTGGCAACCCTATCTCTGTGAGCATAGAGGGATTGGGGCCCCTCTTACGGAATGGATTGACATGCATGCCATGAGTCCTTAGGGTTACATGGGAACCCTTAGGGTTTGGGTAGGTTTAATGCAAGGGAGAGTGAACTGGGTGTCACTCTCTTCGGGTTGATCATATGCATGAGAATGCAGTGACTTGAGTGACTTTGGAACTCTTGTCCTGACATGGGACATTGAATGCATGAACAGGGATATGCAAAGAGTATAAGGAAAGAGAATGCAATAGTAAAGTAAACGTGCATGCATGAGCAGTTAGACAGACATTATAACAATAAGAATACAGTCATTATAACAACAAGAATAAACAGATATAAATGAAAGTAAAAGCAGTCGCCCTTTCCTCTATGGTTTTGAAAACGATATGCGTGTCTTAAATCCGGCAGAGGTTTGGCTATGCAAGGTGTCTATATGAGCATGAGGTTAAGGGTTGACTAATGCGTCCTAAAAAGGCTCGGTCCCCAGATCTTTAAACCTAGGCCCACTTCCCGAGGTGGTGCCATGATCGGTTGGTGATCCGAGCGGGGGAACCATTAAGAGGCCGTAGGCGAAGAAACTCACACAGCATCTTGCCCACAACTAATATATTGTTCCCCCTTTCTAACTAGAAAGGTCATATCAGGGTAAAAATGCAAGGATGCAAAATGCAGGTGCACGTGCAGTGTGTGTGTGATTTTTGAAAGCGAAGGAAAGAGCCCAACAACTCCCATCCATCCTATCCATCACATTCATGCGTAGCAGTTAATTAAAACAATAATGTAAACAAAAAGCGCACCTACAAAACAAAGAGGCAAAAGTTAGTTTGTGGATAAGAAACTTAGTGAAAGATAATATGAATGGAGTTAAATGCATATTTTTGAATATAACTTTGAAAATTTGATTTTGATAATTAAAAGTGGATAGAAGTGGACAAGTTAATCGAAGACTCTACATGGGTGAATGGTGAAGAGACGTGACTATGGTCTAACTCTCTACGTGTCCCCAGTGGAGTTGCCAACTATCGCGCCCAGATTTTTCGCACTCGAGGAATACACACACAAGCGGGAAAAATACTATACTCTCTCGTTAGAAACTCATCATTCTGGAAGAATGAGTGTGACTAGGTTTGAATTGAGAATTGATTTGAATAAAGGGCTTTTAGAAAACAATTCGGGGTCACCACCTAACTTGATTAAGGTGAGTTAGGTCACCTAAAAACTAAGCATAATCCGAAGACTACACTTAGGGTTTTTGAAAACGATTTTGAAAATACTTCCTCAAGCGAGGGTTTTTAAGAACACAGGTTGTTTGGTAACCTTTGGAAAACATTTAAGCCCTTTTCCGAAAATAAACTCCATTTTGATCTTTTGAAAATAGTGATCTAAGTTTAGAGGTTGGTTACGTGTAGGGAAGATGCACTAAGCCATCATCCTACCCCACCCTTACGGTACCTACATGTCTATTCACCCTAAATTCACCTATTAGAGTTTTTAATTAATCTATGTCCAAAGCTATCCACTTTAGAAAAGGACTTTTAGAAAGACATTGACATGATGCATGATATGCAAGTACAAGAAAAAGAGAGTTGGAAAATAGATTTGAAAATAACTTGATTTGAATTGAAAAGAGATTTGAAGAGATAGATTTAATTTTGGAAGAAATTTTTGGAGATTGAAAATAGAGATTTGGAAATAGAAATTTGGAAGTAAAACTTGGAAATAGATAATGGAATTGGAGATTTGAAAAAGGTTGTGAAATTGGAAATTTAAAAAAGGTTGTGACCGCATCCATGGGGGTTGCCTACGTATCCTTTTTGTGGAATCAGCTCAGTCGTAGTTTGGACAAGAGTCCGATAGAAAATAGAAGGTTTGATATGGCAGAAGAAATTGAATTGAAATTTGGATTTGATTTGAATTTAGAATAGAAGATTGGAATTTGGAATTTGGAATTGAAAAGATTGGACTTTGATTTGGAAGGATAGAGCTTGGAAGAAGCACTTGGATTTGTTTTAGAAAAATTGAGATTTAGGAAACCTAGACTTAGGAAAGACAGGATTCAGAAAGGACTTGAAATTTAGAAAGATTTGACTCGAATGTTGGACTTGGAAGATTAGGGAAAGATTAGATTTAGGAAAGATTCGAATTAGGAAAGTTTCATTTTGGAAAAGTTCCGTTTTAGGAAAGTTTTGGTTTAGGAAAGTTTCGATTTAGGAAAGTTTTGAAATTGGAAAGTTTTGAAATAGGAAAGGTTTTGAAATAAGAAAGGTTTTGAAAGTTGGAAAGTTTTTGATTTAGGAACAGTTTTTGAAATGAGGGAAGTTTAGGATTTGGAAAGATTTGAAATTTAAGAAGATCTGAAATTTAGGAAGATTTGAAAAGTTAGATTTGGAAAAGGTATAGAATTTAGGAAAGGTTGGAATTTAGGAAGATTAAGAAGTTCAAAGTTTAAAGGAAGATTTAAAAGTTTTGATTTTGGGAAACGTATGGTTTAGGAAGGATTTGAATTAGGAAAGATTTGGAGTTGGACGGATTGAGATTCCTATTTCCTAAAACAAGGGATTGGATTTTGTTTCTAAAAGAGATATTTTGATTTTGTTTCCAAAAACAGAGGATAGGATCTAGTTCTCTAAATGGAAGATTGGAATTGATTTCCTAAAGGGAAGATTGGATTTGACATGGATTTGGAAGGATGATGTTTTAGAAATCCTAGATTTGGAAGACTATAGTTTTGATGTAGAAAATTGGTTTTGGAAACTTATGATTTTTGATGTAAAAGAGGAGATTTTGGAAACGTAGGTTTTAAGGCAAGATTGAAAATCATGTTTTAAGAAAAGAAGTTCGGGTTTCCTAATCGTGGGTTCTAGGGTTTGACTTAGGTTCTAAGAAAAGAGATTTTTGGAAAGGGAGCTTGTCGAAAGGGAGATTTTTTGAAGGAAATCCTAAAGAGGAGTTTTTAGAAAGTGAATTTTGAAAAAAAAGTTTTTCGAAAAAGTTTTTGGAAAGTAAAGCTTTGAGAGAGTTTTTGGAAAGAGAGGTTTTAGAAGGAGATCTTAAAAAGGAGTTTTTGGAAAGCGAATTTTGAAAAAAGAGTTTTTGGAAAGGAGTTTTGAAAAGAGTTTTGGAAAATAGATTTTTGAAGGGAGTTTTTGAAAATAATTTTGGAAAAGAATTTTGAGAAGAAGATTGGAGGGAGTTTTTAAAAAGTACGTTGAAAAAGAGATTTTTAGAAAGAGAGATTTGAAAAGAGAGTTTTTTTTTTTGGAAAGTATATAAAATACTTCACTTTCCTAAAGCGATTCTAACCATAAAAAGGTTAGAACCACTTTAAGATAGTGGTTTTGAAAATAACAAAGATTTAAAAATATGGACCACATTGGTCACTTTAAATGTAACACTTTCTTGAAGCAACCCTAACCATGGAAAGGCTAGAATCACCATAGGATTGTGATTTTGAAAACAAGTTTTAAAAAATAAGATTTTGATGCAAGTTTTGAAAACAAGTTTGAAAACAGATTTTTGGAGAGATGCAAGATCATGATATGCACAATGTAAGTTGGGGTCGTGAACATACAAGATTAAAGGTTTCACCACATAATCAAGGAGGCCGAACCCACGTGCTTTCCAGTTAGACTAAAAGATAGCTCCCAACATGGTGACTTCCAATAGCCTAATCCTACACATGGACTGGGAAGTCCATTGTTTCAAGTATACAAGAAAGGGAGGGAAGAAGATGACGAATTAAAATAGAAGAAAACCAAAGTGGGTTCGGAGAAAGAAGAGAGAGGGTGAAGATGCGTAAACTTAAATAAAGAGCCTACCTTGTATCTTCTTTATTTTGCTTAGGTCTTCGCTTCAGTCTTTGTCTTGATCTTCGAAAACTTGTCTTGATCTTTGAGAGCTTCAGGTTGTAACACTTTCAAGTCTTCAATGGAGGCTTGAGAGGCTAGTGTATAAATGTATATGAGTGTATGGGAATATATGAGAGCTAGGGTTTGTGTATGGGGTCTAGGGTTTGGAAAACCTAAAGAAAACTAGGGTTTAGGGAGGCTACGAGCTCTGTATATCAAAGAGTAGGGTTTTTAGACTGAGTTTGCAGACCTCTTTCACGCTGGAGGAGGCTCTGTATTTATAGAGAGTGGAATGACCTGGCGCCTGTTGTAGTGGCGCCATACAAAATTTCCTTCTGGTGCCATTAGGAGCGGCGCTAGGCCAAATTTTGGCTTGTAGTGGCGCCAGCCACTTAGAAAAGTTTTTAAGTCAGCAGGCGACATATCTTCAGAAGATTTGGGCACTTGTACTAGTGATTGCCATGCAATTTTTAGCTTAGCTTCACTAAGAGTGGCTCCAGAAGGTCCGAAAAAGATTTAGAGGACCGGGAATGGCCTAAAAGGACGGAGAAAAATAGAAACCCTTAGAATAGAGTCCCTGTGGTATTAGACTTGAAAAAAAAATGATGACAAGATGTGTTTGGAGGGTCGGCCAGGTCATTAGGGGCAAAATGGTCAACTGGATTGAAAACTACTGAGATGGACTCGAAATGTCCCAGAAGAAGACTCAAGGTATGGAAACATTACTTAGAATATTCCTAAAGGTTACTGGTTTGATATCCAGAGCCGGTGTGGTTAGAAAAGGAAATTGGCCCGCCACGGTAAAATGGTCATTTTGTATCGGGTTTTTCGGAATTGACTTGGAATGATCCGGAAAGATAATGGAAGGTGGGGAATACTATAAAAAGCATTCTCAGGTTATCAGTTTGATACCTAGAGCCAGTGTGGTTCCTGGGGCGCTCAGATGTCTTGGGGCAAAATGGTCACCTTGACCAAAAAGTCTCGGAATTGGCCCAAAACTGACTAGAAGGCACTTAATCATGCCAGATTGCCTTTAAGACAATATTGGAAAGGTGGACTTACTGTTCTGAGGACTTAGGTAGTTTCTCGAGAAACGTGCTAGAAATGGCCCTAGGGGCAGTTTGGTTATTTTTATCGGAGTGGGCTAGCAGGCACTGGTGTTGACAAGGGTTTTGAGTGTTTCTGCCACTTTGATGGCAGTTTCGTAATACAGGGGTTTTTTGGCAATTCCCTATATTGACCTGTTTACCTGTACTTTCACTACTCTGACGGTTGCGATTCTTGGGGTGCCTGTTAGATGAAGAACTGCATCCTTTCCTTGATTGTATCAAGAGAGCATATCCTGACACCTTCACTGGTTTCAATCTGGTTGGATGTCCGATGGGTGTACTAGTGCTGTAGCAATTAGGTACTTACTTCAAGGGGCTAGCTGAGATGAGGGTGTATAAGATTAACGAGGAGTGCCTTATCCAAAAATTGAGTGATGCTGCTGATTTTGATGCATTGGGCTTTCCTCTGGACTAGATGAAGGATCGTCTGAATGTCGCTGGCTATCTGGTGTGACATGAAGAGAACACCAACATTCTGGACTCCTTCAAGATTCCTCTGAAGGAAGCTAGGCTTAAGTTGGAGAAGTTGGAGGTTGATTTTCAGCAAGCCAAAGCTAACTTTGATGCTAGCCTGCAAGCTCTTCCCACAACCGATCTGACCCTGGATTCTATAGTCCTTCTTAATGTCCCTATGTAGCAAGAAGTTATGCAATAAGAGGAGCCTACTAGCTAGTTGTTTGATGCAGTTCTGCCCCCCTTTTGTTTTGTGTAAATATTGCTTCTTGCTTAAACGAAATGGTAGTTGAATGGAAGAAACTATAGTTCATTTAAATTTGCAATTAGTTGGGCTACAAGGGCTCCATTTTTTTTTTTATACATGATCCTCCCTAGAAGGGAGTACTTGTTTCTCCAAAAAAAAGGAAGTAAAAAAGATAAAAGAGATAAGGTTCAAAACAAAAACTCATTGGGGCTGGGAACCAACTTGGATTAGGGGAAGTACTTCTTGATGAATTGGGCATTGATTAGGCTTGTTTTGAATCCATCAGCTATCCTCTGGGGTTTTTAGTAACTACTGTGATGTTCTTCTAGTACCGTGTAGGGTCCTTCTCATTTAGGAGAGAACTTAGGGAGAGCCAGGTTTCTCATGATTGGTTCCATTGTCTTCCAGGCTGATTCTCCCACTTTGAAGGTTCTAGGAATCACCAGACGGTTGTATGCCTCGGCCAGCACGTTTTGATAATTTTTCATTTTCTGTAGTACTTTGTCTCTTCTCTCGTCTAGGGCCTCCAGGTCAGTTCCTCTATCTTCAAGAATCATTCCAGTAGAAAGGGCCATTCTAGTCGAAGGGACTACTATCTGTAAACACCCCATTTTTGTCTGCTTGGCAGTCTCTAGTTTGTCCAAACTTGAGTTCAAGTCAATATGGACATATTCCGGTTTAAATCAGCTTTCCAAGTCTAATTCCGTCAATCAATCGCTTCACGGGCCCATTGGGCCTAAATAGAGGCAAAATGATCAAAATGCCTTTGGGGGGCATTGTTCTAGTCCAATTCCAAATCCACTCTGGCACACCTTTCAAGATAGTTGATTCCTTAGGGTGGTAAGTCCATCCTGTCCGGCATGTTTTCGAGAAAACTCTTCGAAACGGTAAGTCCCTTCAAACCCATCGACCGGGACGAGACCCCAAGTTCCCTAGATGGTAGAATAGTCCACCTTTGGCTCCTGCTAGCCCACCACTAAAGAAATGTCCGTTTCGGCATGCCTTCCGAGTACTCGTAAACATCGCAACCGTTAGAGTGACGGAAACACTTGCAAACAGGTCGATATAGGAAATTGCTGACATATCCCTATATCACGAGACCGCCATTAGAATGATGGAAACACTCAAAACCAAGGTCAACAACAGTGCCTGCTAGCCCATTCTGGTGAAAAATGACCAAACTGCCCTTAGGGACATTTTCGGCATGTTTCTTGAGAAAGTACCTAAGTCCTTAGAACGGTAAGTCCACCCTTCCAAGATTTTCTTAAAGACAATTTGACAGGATTAGGTGCCTTCCAATCTGTTTCAGGCCAATTCCGAGACTTTCTAGTCAAGATGACCATTTTGCCCCTGGGCATCTAAGCGCCTCAGGAACCACACCGGCTCTGTGTATCAAACCGGTAACCTCTTGAGAATGCTTCTTATAGTATTCCTGACCTTCCATTATCTTTCGGGATCATTCCGAGTCGGTTCGGGCAAATCTGGTGCAAAATGACCATTTTACCCCTAGTAGGCCAGTCACCTTTTCCGACCACACCGGTTCTGAGTTTCAAACCGGTAACCTCCTGGAAAATTCTAGATAATTTTTCCAAGCCTCGAGTCTTCTTCTGGGATATTCCAAGTCCATCCCGGTAGCTTTTCGGCCTGATTGACCGTTTTGCCCCTAATGGCCCGGTCAACCCTTTCAACAAATCTTGTTATCATTTTCAAGTCTACTACTCTCGAGACACTGTTTTAGGGGTTCCTGTCCCTTTTCGGCCTTTTGGACCATTTTTGGCCCCTTAAATCATTTTCGGACCTTTCGGAGTCACTCTTAGTGAAGCCAAGCTAAAAATTGCATGGTTGTTACTAGTACAGGCGCCCAAATCTTTTGAAGATACGTTGCTTGTCGACCTTAAAAATTTCCTAAGTGGCTGGCGCCACTAGGAGTAGCGCCATGCCAAAATTTTGGCATGGCGCTACTCCTAGTGGCGCCTAAAGGAATTTTTGCCCCCCGCCACTACAATAGGCACCAGGTCGATCCTCTCTCTATAAATACAAAGCCTCCTCCAGCATCAAAAGAGTCCACAAACTCAATCTAAAAACTCTCCTCTTCGATACACAGAGCTCATAGCCTCCCTAAACCTTAGTCTTCTTTAGGTTTTCCAAAACCCTAGGCTCCATACACAAACCCTAGCACTCATACCCTCACATACACCCCTATAGACTCTTACACTAGCCTCCAAAGCCTCCATTGAAGACTTGAAGTGCTACAACTCTGAAGTTTTCAAAAATCCAAGCAATCTCTTAAAGATCAAGGTGAAGACCGAAGCAAAGCAAGAAGAAAAAAGTGAACAAAACCAAGCAAATAAAAGAAGACACAAGGTAGGCGTCCTATTTACGTTTACACAATTCCCCCCTCTCTCTTTTCTCTCTTAACTCACTTGGGTTTTCTTCTATTTTAATCCCCATCTTCTACCCCTGTTTCTTGCATGCTTGAAACAAGGGACTCTAGGGTTCATGTGTAGGATTAGGCTATTGGAAGTCACCGTGTCAAGGGCTTTCTCTTAGTCTAATTGGAGATCACATGGGTTTAGCCCCCTTGATTATGTGGTGAAGCCTTTAACCTTGTATGTTCACGACCCCGACTTGCATTGTGCATATCATGATCATGCATCTCTCCAAAATTAGTTTTTAAACTTGTTTTCAGAACTTGCATTAAAACCTTTTTCAAAACTTGTATTAAAGTTTTCTTCTTGAAAACTTATTTTCAAAATCACTATCCTAAGGTGATTCTAGCCGTTGCATGGTTAGGGTTGCTTTAAGAAAGTGTTACATTTAAAGTGACCATTATGGTCCATATTTTGAAATCATTGTTGTTTTCAAACCACAATCTTAGAATGGTTCTAATCTTCTTATGGTTAGAATCGTTTTAGGAAAGTGTGATATTTTTTAGAGGCTTACAAAAATCTTTATTCAAATCCCTTTCGAAAATCTCCTTTTAAACTTACTGTCCAAAACCTCTTTTTAAATCCTCTCCAAAATCTCTTTTTACATCTACTTCCTAAAAACTCTCTCTAATCTCCTTTCCAAAATCGCTTTCTAAAAAATTCCCTTCATGAAACTTACTTTTCTAAAAACTTCTTTTTAAACTCCATCCCAAAAAGCTCTATTCAAAATTCACTTTTAAAAAACACTCCCTAAGTTTCTTTCCTAAAATCTCCTTCCAAAAACTCTCTTTTCAAATTCACTTTCTAAAAACTCCTTTCTAAGATTTCTTTCCAAAAATCTCCTTTTGTAATAACTCACTTTTCAAAAATCTCTTTTCTTAAAGTCCAAGTTAAACCCTAGAGCTAATGATTAGGAAACCTTGATTTTCTTTCTTAAAACATGATTTTTAATCTTGCCTCAAACTTTAGGTTTCCAAATTCTGTTTTCTATATCAAAACGATATATTTTCAAAATCTATTTTCTACTCCAAAATTTAGGATTTCCAAAATTTTATTTTTTCAATTCCATCCAATCTTCCCTTTAGGAAATCAAATCCAATCTTCCCTTTAGGAAACCAAATCCAATTTCTCGTTTAGGAAACTAGATCTAATCCTTCGTTTTTTAAAATAAAATCAAATTGTCTCTTTTTAGAAACGAAATCCAATCTTTTGCCTTAGGAAATAGGAATCCCAATCTTTCTTAATCCAAACCTTTCCTAATCCCAATCCTTCCTAATCCCAATTCTTCATAATCCAAATCTTTCCTAATTCAATCCTTCCTAATCTCATACCTTCCTAAACCTTAGGTTTCCAAAACTTAAATATTTAAATCTTTCCTTAAACTTTAAGCTTCTTAATCTTTCCTAATTCCTACCTTTCCTAATTCCATATCTTTTCAAATTTCAACTTTCCAAATCTAAATCTTCAAATCTTTCTTAAACTCAAACCTTTTCTAATTTTAAGTATTTCTAAAACTCAAACTTCGAATTTTTCTAAATTTCAAAACTTTCTAAATTCAAAACTTTCGTAAATCGAAACTTTCCTAAAATGAAACTTTCCTAAAACGGAACTTTCCTAATTCGAACATTTCTTAAATCCAACTTCCCTAATCTTCCAAGTCCAACGTTTGAGTCAAATCTTTCTTAAATCTCAAGTCTTTCCTAAATCCCATATTTCCTAAGTCTAGGTTTTCCAAAACTCTATCTTTCCAAATCTAGTCCAAGTTCTCTTCCAAGGGTCAAATCCTATTTCAAGTTCAATTTTAGGTCTAAGTTCAATCTTTATTTTCTAATCTTCCAATTCGAATTCCAACTCAATTTCTTTTTCCAATCAAAATTTTTTATTTTTAATCAGACTTTTGTTCGAACTACGACTGACCTGATTCCTCAAAAAGGATACGTAGGCAACCCTTATGGGGGCGGTCATAACTTTTTTGAAATCTCCAATTCCACAATCTTCTTCAAGTTTCCAATTCTTTAATCTATTTCAAGTTTCTAATTCTAAAATCTAATTTTCAATCTATTTCCAATTCTTCAAACCTTCTTTTGGGTTTCAAATCAAATCTTTTCAAATCACAAATTTCTTTTCTAAGTCTATTTTCAGAGTTAAACTCATTTCTTGCACACGCATATCATGCATCATTCTTTTAAATATTCTTTTTTAAAGTGGGCAGTTTTGGACATATATTGATTGAAGACTTTAATGTGTGAATCTATGGTGAATCGACATATAGGTACTGCAAAGGCGGGGTAGGGTGATGGCTTAGTGCGTCTTCCTACACGTAACTAACCTTCGTACCTAGAATCACTGTTTTCAAAGACCAAAATAGAGTTATTTTCAAAAAAGGGTTTAACTATTTTCTAATGGTTGCCAAACAACCTGTTTTCTTAAAAAACCCTCTCTTGAGGAGGTATTTTCAAAATCGTTTTTAAAAACCCTAAGCGTAGTCTTCAGATGGTGCTTAATTTTTAGGTGACCTAATTCATCATAATGAAGTTAGGTGGCGCCTCCAAATGTTTTTCAAAAGCCCTTTATTGAAATCAAATTTCAATTTAAACCTAGTTGCACTCATTTTTCTAGGAGGATGAGTTTTAACAAGAGAATATAGTATTTTTTCCGTTTGTGTGTGTATTCCTCGAGTGCAAAAAATCTGGGCGCGACACTATCTCTACAAGTAGGACTGCTTCTGCCCCATATACTAAAGAGTAGGGAGTTGCTTGGGTGGCCCCCCGCTTGGAAGTTCTGTAGGCCCAAAGAGCTTCTAGTAGGCATATAGCCTAAGTTCCTCCTGATCATCCATCATCTTGCTTAAAATTATGATAAGGGTCTTGTTGGTCGCCTCAGCCTGTCCATTTCCTTTAGGGTAGTATGGGTGGATTTATGGTGCTTGATGCCATAAGCACTCAACGTTCTTCAGAAGTGCTTGCTGACAAAAGGAGTCCCTTTATCAGATAGTATAACCTTTAGTATCCCAAATCTACAAACAATATTTTTCCAAATAAAATTTGTGATTGTTGCTCCATCAGCCTTCCTCATTGATGTGGCTTCCACCCACTTCGTACTTACTTTTGTTGCTGCCAGAATCCATCTATGTCCTTTGGAAGGTGTAGCGATAGGATCGATCAAGTGCATAGCCTAGGTGTGAAACGCCTAAGGAGCCTTCAGTTGATGAAGCTGGGTGGCGAGAGGGTGAATAAGATTGTCATATTTTTGGCAAGGCTTGCATTTCTTGGCAAAACACACTGAATCGACCTCTATTGACGACCAATAATAGCTTAGCTGCAGCAAATGCTGGAGGAGCTTAGTACCTCCATGATGTTCATGCTCGTATGCTCCCTGCATGACAGCCTCTATCTCACTCCCAACCAAACACCTCAATGGAGTGTCATCTAAACTTCTTTTGAATAGTTGCCCTGGTCAAAGAAGAAGCGTGCAACTCACTTTTTGACTCTGGCAGCGTTAAGGTTGCTGCTGGGTAGAGATCCTTCCCAGAGGTAGTCGATTTAGACTTGCCTCCAATCTGTAACATCCTCAACAAAATTATGCTCCTCTTCTCTAAAGTAACTCTGGCAGTGAGTACAGTTGGACTGAAGCTTTCTGGCATCTCTCTCCATGTCAGGCTTGTTAACTCAAGCCTTGATTTTGATGATAACAAAACATAGTTTAATGATCTAATAATTCTACTTAAGCGTGTAGATTAATTATTAGATTTCAATCATGTAAGCACCCCATTTTTGCCCGCTCGGCAATCTTCAATCCGTCCAGACTTGTATTCAAGTCAATATGGACATATTCCAATTTAAATAAGTTTTTCAAGTCTAATCTCATCAATTAATCGCTTCGTGGGCCCCTTGGGGGCATTGCTCGGTCCAATTCCAGTGGGCATGTCTTTTCGAAGACAGTAAGGCCCCGTTTTTCCAATTCCAAGTCCAATTCAAATTCTAAATAAATTTGGCACACCTTTCGAGATAGTTGATTCCTTAAGGTGGTAAGTCCATCTTGTCTGGCAAGTTTTTCAAGAACTCTTCGAAACGGTAAGTCCCTATAAACCTGTCGACCGAGATAAGACCCCAAGTCCCCGAGATGGTAGAACGGTCCACCTTTGGCGCTTGCTAGCCCGCCAATAAAGAAATGTCTGTTTTGGCACGCTTTCCAAGAAATTTGATTCCTCAGGTCCTAAGTCCACCTAGCAACTTCCCAAGACCAGATAGTCTCTGGAATGATCGCGACCTGTTAGAGTGACGGAAGTACTCATAAACATTGTAACCGTCAGAGTGGTAGAAACATTTGTAAACAGGTCGATATAGGGAATTGCCAACAAATCCCTATGTTACGGGACCGCCATCAGAGTGATAGAAACACTTAAAACCTAGGTCAACACCAGTGCCTGCTAGCCCACTCCGGTGAAAAATGACCAAACTGTACCTAGGGCCGTTCTTGACACGTTTCTTGAGAAAGTACCTAAGTCCTCAGAATGATAAGTCCACCCTTCCAGGATTGTCCCAAGGACAATCCAGTATGTTTAAGTGCCTTCCAGTCAGTTTCGAGCCAATTTTGAGACTCTCCAATCAAAATGACCATTTTACCCTTAAGCATCTGAGCGCCCCGGGAATCACACCAGCTTTGGGTATCAAACCAGTAACCTCCCGGGGATGTTTTTGATAGTATCCCCGGCCTTTCATTATTCTTCCAGATCATTTAGAGTTAGTTTTGGCAAACCCTGTTCAAAATAACCGTTTTGCCCTTGCTGGGCTGGTCGCCTTTTCTAACCACACCGGCTCTAAGTATTAAACCGATAACCTCCTGGAACATTCTAGGTTATGTTTCCAAGCCTTGAGTTTTCTTTCGAGACATTCCAAGTCCATCCTGGCAGCTTTTCGGCCCGATTGACTGTTTTGCCCCTAATGACCCGGTTAACCCCCTGTCACACGTTGACATCATTCTTCAAGTCTACTACTCCTGAGACTTTATTTTACGGGTTCTTGTCCCTTTCCAGCCTTCTGGGCCATTCTCGAACCTTCCGGAGCCACTCATAGTGAAGTCAGGCTAAAAATTGCATGATAGTCACTAGTACAGGCACCTAAATCTTCTGAAGATACGTTGCTTGCCGACCTTAAAACTTTCCTAAGTGGCTGGCGCCACTAAGAGTGGTGCCAGAAGGAAATTTTTCATGGCGCCACTATAATAGGCAACAGGTCAATCCTCTGTCTATAAATATAGAGCTTCATCCAACGTGAAAAAAGTTCGCAAACTCAGTCTAAAAACTCTCTTCCTCGATACACAGAGCTTGTAGCCTCTGAAAATCCTAGCCCCCATACACTGAATCCTAATATATATACACTCCCATACACTCACATACACCCCTATACTAGCCTCCAAAGCCTCCATTGAAGACTTGAAATGTTGCAACTCCGAAGTTCCCAAAGATCCAGGCAAGCTCTCGAAGACCGACGCAAAGCAAAGTAAAGATCGAAGTAAAAAAAGCAAACCGAGTAAGCAAATAAAAAAAGACACAAGGTAGGCTCCCTATTTACATTTACGTAACTTCCCCCCCCCCCCCCCTCCCCCTGTTTTCTCTCTCCTAACCCACTAGGGTTTTCTTTTATTTTAATCCCCTATCTTCTACCCCCCCTTTCTTGGATGCTTGAAACAAGGGACTCCCTCGTTCATTTGTAGGATTAGGCTATTGAAAGTCACCGTGTCGGGGGTTTTTTCTTAGTCTAACTGGAGACCACATGGGTTCGGCCCCCCTGATTATATGGTGAAGCCTTTAACCTTGTATGTTCACGACCCCAACTTGCATTGTGCATATCATGATCATACCTCTTTCCAAAATCCATTTTCAAACTTGTTTTCAAAACTTGCATCAAAACCGTTGTCAAAACTTGCATTAAAATCTTCTTTTTCAAAACTTATTTTTAAAATCACAATCCTAAGGCGATTATAGTCTTTTCATGGTTAGGGTTGCTTTAAGAAAGTGTTATAGTTAAAGGGACCAATATGGTCCATATTTTCAAATCCTCGTTGTTTTCAAAACCACAATCCTAGAATGGTTCTAACCTTCTTATGGTTAGAATCGTTTTAGGAAAGTGAGATATTTTTAGTGGCTTGCAAAAATCCACATTTAAATCCTTTTCAAACCTCTTTTTAAAATGCCCTCCAAAATCTCTTTTTTACATCTATTTTCTAAAATTTCTTCTCCAATATATTTTCTAAAAAACTCTCTCCAATCTCCTTTCCAAAATTGTTTTCTAAAGATTCCCTTCAAAAACTCTTTTCCAAAAAGCTCTTTGCAAAATTCACTTTTGAAAAACGCTCCTTAAGTTTCCTTCCTAAAAACTCTTTCCAAAAGTCCTTTTCCAAAAACTCGTTTCTAAGATCTTCCTCCAAAAATCTTCCTTTCTAAAAATTCATTTTCCAAAATCTCTTTTCTTGGAGTCCAAGTTAAGCCCTACAGTCATAATTAGAAAACCCTAATTTTCTTTCCAAAAACATGATTTCTAATTTCCTATTTTGGCCTCAAACTTTAGGTTTCCAAATCATATTTTCTACCCCAAAATCTAGGATTTCCAAAACATCATCTTTCCAATTCCATGTCAAATCCAATCTTTCCCTTTAGGAAACCAAATCCAATCTTTCCTTTAGGATACCAAATCCAATCTCCCCATTTAAGAAACTAGATCCAATCCACCGTTTTTGGAAACAAAATCAAATAATTCCTTTTTTAGAAATGAAATCCAATCTTTTGCCTTAGGAAATAGGAATCCCAATCTTTCCTAATTCGAATCCATCCTAATCTCATACCTTCCTAAACCTTAAGTTTTCAAAACTTGAACTTTTAAATCTTTCCTTAAACTTTAAGCTTCTTAATCTTCCTAATCCCAACCTTTCCTAATTTCATACCTTTCCAAATTTCAACTTTTCAAGTCTAAATTTTTAAATTTTTCTTAAACTCAAACCTTTCCTAATTTCAAGTATTTCTAAAACTCAAATTTTGAATCTTTCTAAAATTTTAAATTTTCTAAATTTCAAATCTTTCTAAATCCAAAACTTTCTAAATTTGAAACTTTCTTAAGTTAAAAGTTCCCAATTTCAAAACTTTTCCATTTTAATTTTTTTCTAATTCAAAACTTCCGTAATTCGAAATTTCCCTAAAACAAAGCCTTTCCTATTTAAAAACCTTTCTTATTTCAAAACTTTCTTATTTCAAAATCTTTCTTAAAACCGAACTTTCCTGAAACGAAAATTTTCTATTTTGAACCTTTCCTAATTTGAACCTTTCCTAAATCTCCATCTTTCCAAAACAAGTCCAATATTTCTTGAACCTCAAAATCTTTCCTAAGTTCCATCTTTCCTAGGTCTAAGTTTTCTAAAACCAATCTCTTCAAATCTTCCAATCAAAGTTTAAATTTCCTAATCTTCCAATTTAAATTCCAACTCAATTTCTTTTTCCAATCAAAACCTTCAATTTTATATCGGACTCTTGTTCAAACTACAACTGACCTGATTCCTCAAAAGGGATACGTAGGCAATCCTTATGGGTGCGGTCTTAACATTTTTCAAATCTCCAATTCCACAATCTTCTTCAAGTTTCCAATTCCGTAATCTATTTCAAATTTCTAATTCTAAAAATCTATTTTCAAATCCCTATTTTCAATTTCTAAAACTCTTCTTTCAAAACTCAACTCTTTTTTGCAAATCCAATTTCAAATCAAGTCTTTTCACATCATAAATTTCTATTCGAAGTCTATTTTTAAAGTTAAACTCTTTTATTGCACTTGCATATTATGCATCATTCTTTTAAACATTCTTTTCAAAAGTGGATAGCATTGGACATTTATTAATCGAAGACTCTAATGGGTGAATCTAGGGTGGATAGACATGTAGATACTGTAAGGGCAGGGTGGAGTGATGGCTTAGTGCGTCTTCCCTACATGTAACCAACCTCCGAACCTAGATCACCATGTTTTCGAGAGACCAAAATGGAGTTATTTTAAAAAAAGGGCTTAACTATTTTCTAAAGGTTTCCAAACAACCTGTTTTCTTAAAAACCCTCTCTTGAGGAGGTATTTTCAAAATTGTTTTAAAAAATTCTAAGTGTAGTCTTCAGATTGTGCTTAGTTTTAGGTGACCCAACTCACCTTAATCAAGTTAGGTGAGGACTCAAAATATTTTCCAAAAGCCCTTTATTCAAATTAATTTTCAATTCAAACCTAGTTGCACTCATTCTTCTAGGATGATGAGTTTTAACGAGAGAGTACAGTATTTTTTCCGCTTGTGTATGTATTCCCCGAGTACAAAAAATTTGGGCGCAAAAAATTATAACTTGAAGCTTATCACAATGGAGGATTTGTGATGCAAAGATTAGAATGAAGAATGATAACCATGATGAGATGTCATATTCAACAAAGCTAGTCTTATAAGAGAATGAAGAATTTTCAAGATGATGAAAGTCAAGGAAGAAGATTGAAAATGCTCAAAACCTTGAATAAATAGAAGAAGTCATATTTGTTGAAGATTCTTGAAAAATCAGTTGAAATAAAAAGATCTTAAGTCTTGGAAGCTTTCTTGAGGATTTTGAAGAGGACTTGGATCAATGGATGTAGTAATGGTAATTGAAGAGCTCTACAAGTAATCAAAATGGAGTTAATTCATCTAGAAGGGATTGAAGAAGTTCTTAAAGTCATCAAGCCTCGAAGAAGTGTTTTCAAGTCTTAGAAAGTTGGTTTGGGTGATCCTTTAAAAAATTGGAGACTTTGGAGAAGAATGGAGAAAACCTACAAAAACAAGCTTTCTTATACAAAGAGTCGACCCCTCAAGGTTTAAGAGTCGATTTATCAGGATAGAACCTTGAAAATCTGATGAGGACTCAAAAGAGTGAACCCCTCATCATTCAGGAGTTGACTCATTTAGACAGATTCCAAAAATTTTGAAGACTGCTCAAAAGAGTTGACCCCTCACTCCTTAAGAGTCGACTCATTGGGACGAAGTTAAGTCTGCAGATTCAGACCAAAAGGGTCGACCCCTACCAGTCAGGAGTTGATCCTTCAAAGCAGAATACTGAAGCAGATCCAAAAAGAGTCGACCCCTGATAAAAAGAGTTGACTCCCAACAGTAACAGCTATATTTCTGACAGGTAACTCTTTCCAATAAGCATTATACAAAGTGGTCAATTTGTAGATATGTCTATTTTGATGAGCATGGTAAGAGATTTGAAGAAGTATCAAGGAAAGATGTTCACAAAACTAGACAAGAAAATAGATAATGGAGCTATAAGGTTATTCTTTATTGAGAAGAAGGTGAGGGAATTGAGCAAGGTTTTTGTGACTGAGGGAAACAAAATAAGGGAAAAAGTTGCCAATGACATTGCTTTTTCTATTGAGCATATTGGAAAATACATAAAGAAGCTAGTTAGAGACTAATACCAGCCTCTCTTCCTTTCAGCAGTAGAATTTGCAGAGGAGGATTCTAGCACAGATAAGATGGAAGAATCTAGTAGAAGGGAGCACACCTCTTCCCAGCCATCACTAGTAGGCCCCTTTGATCCCTCTGACCAAACACCTTCTAAGCCATTTGCTGGAACTCACAAATATGGCCCGAGACAAAGAAATCCAGGCATCAAATTCTCAAACACTACTGATAATCCAGTCAATCTCTCTTAAACCCCTTCTCCTAAAGGAAAATGAAGACCTCTGCCTCTGCATTTCATATTTTTTTGTTTTTTTAACACTTACTTTAATAGAATGACATGTCATTCTCTAAGAAATATAAAATATTTTGTGGATGATTCTCTTTGTTAAACTCTCTCAATGTTTCTTAATGTATGAATGATTATAAAAATGATGTGTTTTGAATCTCCTTGTCTTATCTTTGCCAATCTCCTTGTGACTATTGAATAGATTGAATGTTTTAACTGTTTTAATCATTGTCTTCTTCATAGAAGTCATTATAACTTTTTTTTGCTATTGTACCTGTCTATATTCTTAATCTATCACTCTTTTTGATGAATTGACAAAAATGGGGAGAGAACATTCATAGAACGACAAAAAGGGGCAACATGACAAAAATGGGGAGAAAACCTCCTCAATGCTTTACTGAGTATAATTGAAATAAAATACATATTACTCTTAAGTTTTCATTATCTGTTACTGATTGAGTGCAAAGGAGTTATAATGTAATGAAGCATCAACTACAAAAGAAAGGGGGAGCAAAAACATGATATTCTGAATTTCTAAGTGCTTACATGCTTTGAACCTCCAAGTCAGTTGAATTGCTCTGATTGAATCTGAAAAATACTTTAAAGCACAAAGTACAAAAGAAAGGGGGAGCAAATGCTTGGTATGAAGCTTTCACTTTCTCTATATTTTTCTGATATTGCACATTACTAAGTTTATTAGATTTTAAGCATATTGTTTATATTCATAAAGGTTTTTGTCATCATCAAAAAGGGGGAGATTTTTGACTCAATGCCTTGATTTTGATGATAACAAAACGTGGTTCAATGATCCAATAATTCTACTTAAGTGTGTAGATTAATTATTAAATTTCAATCATAACTTAAAGCTTATTACAATGAAAGATTTGTGATGCAAAGATTAGAATGAAGAATTATAAGCATGATGAGATGACATATTTAACAAAGCTAGTCTTGTAAGAGAATGAAGAATTTTCAAGATGATCAATGTCAAGGAAGAAGATTGAAAATGCTCAAAACCTTGAATAAATAGAAGAAGCCATATCTGTTGAAGATTCATCAAAAATTAGTTGAAATACAAAGATCTTAAGTCTTGGAAGTTCTCTTGAGAATTTTGAAGAGGACTTGGATCAATGGATGTAGTAATGGTGATTGAAGAGCTCTACAAGTAATCAAAATGGAGTTAATTCATCTAGAAGGGATTGAAAAAGTTCTTGAAGTCATTAAGTTTTGAAGAAGTGTTTTTAAGTCTTAGAAAGCTAGTTTGGATGATTCTTTAAAAGATTGGAGACTTCGGAGAAGAATGGAGAAAACCTGCAAAAACAAGTTTTCTGATGCAAAGAGTCGACCCCTCAAGGTTTAAGGGCCAACTTATCAAGACAGAGCCTTGAAAATCTGCCGAGGACTCAAAAGAGTCGACTCGTCATCATTCAGGAGTCGACTTATTCAGACAGAGCCTAAAAATTTTGAAGACTGCTCAAAAAAGTCGATCCCTCACTCCTTAGGAGTCGACTCATTAGGACAGAGAATTGAGTCTGCAGATTCAGACCAAAAGAGTTGACCCCTGCCAGTCAGGAGTTGACCCCTCAAGGTAGAATACTGAAGCAGATCTAAAAAGAATCGACCCCTAATAAAAAGAGTTGACTCTCAACAGTAACGACTATATTTCTAACAGTTGTAGAAGTGCTCTCTGCTATCAAAACCACTCCTATACTTATCCAACAACTAGAATCAATCAATGACTTTAAATATAAGATATCTACAGCTTCTATACATAATATAGAGTGATCATATCTGCTACATCAAGGGCTGGAAGCTAAAAATTTTTGTGTCGTAAATTGCTACATCTTTTTACTAAGTGTCTTAGGTTATCTATTGAGCTATTCTTGTTCCTTTACTCATTGGGAGAGTTATCCTTTTTATAAACTTTATTCATTTCACTTGGTTGGGTTTGCAAACCTGTGAGTTTGAGTGTTCTTGGGTAAAAACACTTGTAAGTTTGAGTGAAACTTGGACAAAATCACTTGGGTTTTGAAAACTTGGGATAGAGTTTTTGTAAGAGTAAGCTGAGCACTTGTAGCAAAACCAGCTGCTGTGTAAGGGGACTTTACATAGTGGAATACCTTCGAGAGGATCGAAAAAGAGAGGACGTAGGCAGGGTTGGCCGAACCTCTGTAAATCTGGTGCTCTTCTATTCTTGCTCTGTTTTAGCTTATTTTCTCACTATACTTGCTTACATTGTGTTCCATCCTTTACTTGCTTGATTTATACTTAGATTAATCATTGTTGAAGTACTTAAATTGTTTTTAGCTGTATTATTTGGTATAAATTTTATAAAACCCAATTCACCCCCCTCTTGGGTTGTCTTCTTGGGCCAACAAGGCTAGTAGTACCCCTGCCTCTGAATTCTTCTGTAGAGGCTCACATCCCCATCTTTGCAAGACTTATCGTGGATCTGATAGAGCCTTAGGTTTGCTTCTTCGTGGTTAACACAACGGGTGAGCAACCCACTAGATCCTCTATAATAGAGGTCACTTTGGAGGAGGAGGAACTGAGCTACCTTTGCTATGGGTAGTGTTTCCTCCTCATTCTTTAGTTGCTAAATAACTTCTCCTCGCCAATCATCAAGCACTTCTTTGGAAAATTCCCCAAGAGGGTGGAGGGACTGGTTCTCTTGCTGATGAAAATGGTGGTGTCCTCCCTGGGGAAGTCAGTCTTCACTCCAAGTGTTGCCAGGGCATTTGGATGCTTATTCTTAGTTCAAGGGGCATGGTCGATGACCACCTTGTGAAATTCGTCCAACAACCACAGGACAATAGTGCGGTAGGTTACCAAGGCTGGCTCTTTTAGTGCAAAATGTCTAGAAGCTTGCTTAACCACTAGTTTTGAATCACCTTCAATTTTGAGTTACTTCACCCCCATTCTTTTGACTGCTAGAAGTCCCAAGATGAGTGCCTCATATTATGCTTCATTATTGGAACAATGGAAGTCCAACCGATAGGACAAGCTAAACTCCTTCCCCTTGCCGTTTTTCAACAATATGCCTACTCTGCCCTTCCCCCTACTACTGGACCCTTGAAAGCTCAAGGTCTAAGTATCTTTTGAAGGATCGTCCACTACTGTGGTGGCCTAGAAGTTATCTCCTAGGAGGGTTTCATCGATAGGTTCGTAGGAACCATTTAGGAAGTAGGCAAGGAACTTGGCTAATGCTTGAGATTTGATTGTGGTAGGGGTGACACATTTGATCTCAAATTCTAACAGAGTCAGAAGCCATCCGGCCATTTTTCCTGTTAGTATTATCTGACTAAGTAAGTATCTGATGGGGTCATTGTGAGTAACTACGTAGACCGAATGAGCTAGAAAGTAGTGCTTGAGCTTCTGCACGGTGAACACAAGGGTCAGGCAGTGTCATTCAATAGTAGTGTACCTCACCTCAGGTCCTTTGATAGTTCTGCTGATGTAATACACATGTTTCTTTACTCCATCTAGCTCCTGAACAAGAAGCGTTCCAATTGATCTCAGAGTGGATGTTATGTACAAGATGAATGGCTTCCTTAGCTAGGGAGCAGTCATGGTTTGAGGAGAAGATAAGATAAATTTGATTGCTTAGAATGCTTTCTGGTGTTCCTCCATTCATTTAAACTTGGCTTTTCCTTTCAAGAAAGGGCTTAAGGGTGCTGTGATTTCGACTAATGCAAGTATGAACCTCCGTAGGTAGGAGCCTTCCTAAGGAAACTCTTCAGAGACTTTTGAGAATGGGGTGGAGGCATGTTGGCTATAGCCTTCACCTTTGCCCCATCAGCATTAATGCCATGTCGATGAACGAGGAACCCAAGGAACTTCCCTGCTGTTACTTCAAAGGCACACTTCAGCAGGTTCATCCTCATATTACACTTCCTGCAACGTTTGAATATTTGCTTGAGGTGCCTCAAATGATCTTCCTTTTTTAGAGACTTGACCAGTAGGTCATCGATATAATCTTCCATAGTGTGGTGCAACATATTATGAAACAAAGTAGTTATTGTCCGTTGATAGGTTGCTCCTGCATTTTTTAGTCCAGAAGGCATGACTGTATAAGAGAAGTTACCTAATTGCGTTCGAAAAGTGGTCTTTTCAGTATCTTCAGCAGCCATCTTTATCTGGTTGTAACCACTGAACTTGTCCATGAATGAAAACATCTGGTGACCAGCAATGGCATCGACTAGAGTGTCTATGTGAGGGAACGGGAACTCATCCTTCGGGCATGTCTTGTTGAGGTCACAAAAGTCTATGCAGACATGTATCTGCCCATTCTTCTTCTTGATAGGGACAATGTTGGCCATCTAGGAGGGATACTGAATAGATTTGATGAACCCTGCTACCTGAAGTTTCTGGATCTCCTCCTTGATTTTCTCTTCCAGGTTTGGGTGGTACTTCCTTGCAGACTGTTTGTATGGTCTGGAGTTTGGAAAAATGTCTAAGTGATGAGACACCATTGAGGGATCTAAGCCGGGCATCTCCTCATACATTTAGGCAAACACGTCTGAGTACTTCTTGAGTAACTTGGTCAGAGTCTCTTGCTCTTCTAAGTTAGCCCTTTGCTTATGAACACTGGCTAGGGAGCTCCTTGGTCACTCTGTGGATTGATCTCTTGGAGCTTTTCTTGCTAGGGTTTAGGACCTTCCTGCATACACTCGGGTGCTGGTTCAGGGTTCTCGACAATCTCATCGAGTTTCTCATCACCGTGCACGCATGCCTTCCCTTTCAGTGGGTGGCGGGTGGTGGGGGGAGGGGGGGGGGGGCAGCACTCATAACAGAGGGCTTTCCCCTCTTGCACCATCATAGAAGGTAAATGGTCCTCCCTCCCTCCCTCTTGGAACTTAGTGATCTTCGGGGATGAGTTCTTGGAGTTTCCTGGATTGGATCCTTCCTGCCCTCTCTTATGAGGGACTTCCTCCTTTTCATCCTTAATATCTTCCCATCTGGGAATCTTGGTTCCTCGAGGCTTTGAAGTATGTGGTATTGTTTCTGTGGACAGCTCCGTGAAGAAAACAGTGTTTGAGAGGTGTGCCTCACAGGCCTCGAAGGGCCTATCAAAAGCTTCTATGGTGATAGTCTTCTTTCCCCACTTCCCCTTCATACACTGGTGGTAGCTCAAAGACATCGCAACATATCTATACATTCAGGTGCGCCCCAAGAAGACATGGTAATTGGTGGAGGGAGCCTCAATGATGTGAAATTTTATTGGGGCCTCGATCTCCCCTACGGCCAGCTCCACATTAATGTAACCCAAGGTGGCCTTGTGTTCTCTCCCAAATCTAGTGATGTTGATGGGCTACTTCATAATTTGCTTCTCGGGGATTCCCATCATTTTAAATGTCTCAAACGGCATTATGTTGATGGAAGCTCCTCCAGTAAGGAAGGCCCTCTTGAATTTGATGCCGTGAATGGAAGCCGTGATGTACAGCGGCCTATTGGGCTAGAATGGGTACTTCTAATTAGCTTTTGAGAAAGTTATAGCATTAGAGTCCTTCGAAATGGTTCACGGGACAAACCCTTCCAGACCCATGTATTCCTCATGATGTACCTCCACGATGTTGATGATTGACTTAGTGATCTCCAACCTAGTATTGCTCGAAAGCCTCAACTGGTCGAAGAATCGTCTAAACTTAGTTGAATTTTGGACAACCTTTACTTGCATATCAACGTCTAGAGCATTTAATAGAGGGCAGTAATCTCCGATTTCCTTAAGCTCGTTGTGGTAGGATGCCATGCAGGCACTGTATAGCTCTTCGTCCTCCAGGAACTAGAGGAATTCATCACCGACATTGATGGGGCCACAATAAGCCACCACGTTGGCATTCTTCCTTTTGTCTTTGTGATTAGGGTAAGGGTTGCTTCGAACATCATTTCCTCCATTCTTGGAGCGGAGCTGCTTCTTAGAGACCTTTTTGTGAACTATCCTATTGAGACTCCAGCAATCCTTGGTAGAATGCTTAGTAGATCGGTGATAGATGCAATACTTTCACTTTCTTTGTCTTTCTTGGAATGAAATGTCTCTACTTTGGGCAGGTCGACCTCCCCGTCGTAGACCCATTCCTTGAGAAGGGCCTTAACTTTTGGCACGCTGCAAGGCAATGGAGGACCATCATGCCCCTTTCTCTTCCTTCCTTTAGAACCTTCCTCTCCCTGTCCCTGCCGACCATTGGGGGCGGAAGCTGTAGAGACATTATTTATGGAGTTCCTCCAGCCACCAGATGTGGAGATCGTCTTGACTGTAGCACGAAGGTTTCTTGGCACTTCCAACAAGGTAAAGAAGGTTGGCATGAAGAGGTTTACCAGATGGGCTTTATACTCGTTCTGCATGCCCTCAATACAAATCTTTACCAACTTCTTCTCTTCCACAGGCTCATGACATTCCACAACTCTGTCCTGAAAGCGTTGGATGAACTCTAAGAGGTCTTCCTTATAGTCCTAGACCTCCTTAATTAGAGAGATGGCTGTGACCGTTTCACGAACTTGGAAGAACTTGGTGTTAAACTTATTCACCATGTCCTCCCAGATTAGGATAGACTTGGGAGCCAGATTGACATACTAACTATAAGCACGGTCGATAAGGGGCTTCGAAAACTCTCTCAGGCGGAGCTCCATGTTGGAGCCATGAGCCCTTAGGGTTTTGATGAACCGAACGACGCGCTCATGGGCATTTCCATTCTTTTCATCAAAACGAAGGAACTTCGGAGGTGCATAGCCCTCTGGGTATGGCAAAGGACAAACATGAGCTGGATACGGTGGCTGAACGTTGGGATCTAGAAGAGAGGGCGAGGTTGCCTTAGTGCACTCTTGTTACAAGATGGCCTACACATCAGCCATTGTGGCCAGGTGGGTGTTGCGCTCCGGTTTTTAGGTCCAAAGTCCTTTTGGCTCGGAGACAAAAGCACAAAACTCTATCACTTGACCTCATCCTCTTAGAAGGATAAGTGCGACTAGGTTTGAACTTGAAATTGATTTGATGAAGGGCTTTTTAGAAATACAGGAGTCGCTACCTAACTTGATTAAGGTGAGTTAGGACACCTAAAACTAAGTGTTAATCCGAAGATTAAACTTAGGATTTTTGGAAAAGATTTTAAAAAACTCCCTCAAGAGAGGGTTTTTAAGAAAATAGGCTGTTTGGCAACCTTTGGAAAGATTTAAGCCCTTTTGAAAAATAACTTCATTTTGGTCTTTCGAAAACAGAAATCCATGGTCCGGGGGTTGGTTACGTGTAGGAAAGATATCCTAAGATCATCACCCTACCCTGCCCTTTCGGTACCTACATATCTAATCACTCTTTGTTCACTCACTAGAATAACCGATTACCATTATACATTTAGTGTCCACTTTAGAATTTTTGAAAATAGGGTATAGTTCATCAATTTTCAAATGAATGGTGTATAATGCAAGATTTAGAAGAAGTTTGAAAACATGGGAGTTTTGAAGGAGTTTGAAATGAAAACTTTGAATTAATTGAAGTTTTTGAAAAGGGGATTGGAGTTGAAATAGAAGTTATGATCGCACCATTTTAGGTTGCGTCCATATCTCATTTGGCGAGAATCAGCTCAATCGTAGTTCGAGCGAGAGCCCGATGGAAAATAGGCGCATTAGGGACTTTGGAATGTTTTGAAGATACATTGAGGTCTTGGAAAAGTTTGAAGACACTTTGAGGTCTTTTGAAAAAGAGAACTTGAGAGTTTTGATTTGGAATCGGATGTTGGAGTGTTTTGAAGTAGAACTTTGAAACTTTTGAAAAAGGGATTTGAAAATGTTTTGAGATGTATTTGGAACAACTCAAGGGAGTTTTAGAAGTGCTTTTGAAATAACTCATGAGAGTTTTGAAAGTGTTTTGAAGTCTTGTTTTGAAATCTTGGAGGTAGGGTTTTGAGATGTTTTTATGAACTTATCTTAGAAAAAGCTTTTGAAAGTGGTTTTGAAATCCTGATATGGACAACCTTGGGGGTTGTTCTTGATGTATCATGTTTCTTTGGAATCCCTAACCATAAAAAGGGTAGGGACACCTTAGGCTTGTGAGTTTTTGAAAAACATGTTTGGAAATACTTTGAAGATGGAAAGTGGGAACATTTGAAGAGGTTACAGAGATGGCTTTTTGAAATCTCAAGAGGGTAGGAGGTTTTGGAAAAATGAGCCAGGAGAATAGTTTTGAGTGGATGGATCATTAAAAAGGGGCTATGAGTTGGAACCTTAAAGTATACTAACCTAGGTTAGGGTTGACCTAAGGCTAAGGTTGACTTAAGGTTAACTAACTTGGGTTAGGTTAACCTAGGGTTAAGGTGATCTAGGGTTAACCAATTTGGGTTTGGTTAACCTAGGGTTAGATAACTAGGGTCAAGTTAACCTAGGATTGGATAACTAGGGTTAAGTTAACCTAGGGTTAGACAACTAGGGTCAAGTTAAGCTAGGGTTGGATAACTAGGGTCAAATTAACCTAGGGTTGAGTTGAAAGATGATTTTGAAAGGTTGTTTGATGCACTTTTGGAAAGGGTTTGTAAAAACAAACCATGTCTTGCAATGGACTATGATAGACAACCTTTTTGAAGATCATTTCTATGAAAATTTTTACTCTAGCCAATAATGTGGTTTATATGGTTGGTATTTGGAGACCATTCCAAAGAAGGTTTCCTTATGACCATTATGACCATTATCTTGACAAGTGTATGAAATCTAAAAAAATCAACATGATGATGACAACTTTTTGAAACACCATTTTTTAATGTAAAGATAGAGATAACGAATTTTTGAAAACCACTTTTGAAAAAGGATGATGAAAACCATTTTTGAAGGAGACCATTCCAATAAGAGTTCTTATGGCCAAATAAAAGAGAGACCACTCAAGAGAGGGTTCTATGGGGCCATTCCGACCACTAAACTTGAGAGAATGAAAACTTTGAAAATCAAAGAGTTTGGAAACCACTTGTGTGCAAGAGTAAAAAGAAAAGGAGACCGTTCTAACAATTTAGGGCTCCTATGGCCAATATAGAAGGGAGACCACTCGAGAGGAGGTTCCATGGGGCCATTCCAACCACTAAACTTATGAGAATAGAAGCCTTGGAAATTAGAGAGTTTAAAAATAACTTTTATACAAATTGAAATGCAAGGATGCAAAGGTGTGTGTTAGAGGTTAGTGGAGATTTTCTAAGGCATGATTTCTAAGGTCTCATCCTAAATTTTAAGGAGCCAACTCTTAGAACCATTTTGAGAGGAATATTAAACTTGAAAATGGCATGGACATGGAATAATGCAAGCTTGGTATAACATGGTTATAAACATGAAATGAAGCCAAGCACACAAAACATGATCAAGATAGCAAAATGCAAGGGGTCATGAATACATACAAGGCTTTTGGCCTACACCACATAATCAAGGGACTCCTAGGCCATACCATCTTAAAGTAGGCTAATGAGAGATTCCCCTACACAGTGGCTCCCACTAGCTTTCCTCTAGGCATGAACTAAGAGCCCTATTAGCTCATGCATGTAAGAAAGGGGGGTTGAAGATGAGGGTTAAAATAGAGAATAGCCTAAGTAGGCTAGGAGGGAGAAGAGAAGAGTGGGGGAAGATAAAAAAGTAAAAGAGATACCGCCTTTTGCCTTTAACATACTTGTAGTCTTCTATGGAGGCCTTGACTTGAACTTGAATAACTTTAAGAAGGCTTGAAGGGCTGAAAGGAAGTGTTTAATGGTGTAAAAGGCCTTGTAGGTGAAGTGTATAGGCTTGAGGGAGGTGAAATCTAGCCTAAGTATTGGAGGAGTGGAATGTGTATAGAGATTCGAGGTTCTGGAGCAATTTTAGCAGAGCTTTGCATCAATTTCGGAGTTAGAATATGTAAAGGGGGAGGCTGGTATTCATAGGCAATCTGGGACAGCACATACACCTGGCCAAATTTTGGCCTAGCACATGTCGCACATGTGCCAGTATTGTTCCATTGCCAGAATGACATATGGCACTCATTGTACTAGTTAAATCTCGACAGTTGATCAAAATTGGGTTGATCTGATCAAATTTTGGACGCATGTAGCATACGCTCCGCCATCAGGAAGGTTCGTTTAAACTTTGTCTCTATAATTAAGCCAACCGGGAAGCTTTCGAATGGTGTTCAACAATGTGAGATATCGTCTTGGGAAATGTGATTAAAATGGCATCTTTACGGAGCGTTTGTGATACGCTCTGTGGGTGTTCGAAAGTAGCTATTTTCGTTTCGCATGATCAAGGCCTTTGAGAAATGATCTCTTCGATCGGACCGTACTGATGAAAAGGACTCTGAAAGTACTTTTGGGAACTCCCTAATTCATGCATTTCTCAAGTCGTTTAACGGTGTGTTGCAATCAGGGAATCAGTGGAACAGTCAACCTAAGTGGAGCATTTGCAAGACGCTCCAGGGGTTGCTGGAAGTTGTAGTTTTTGCACCGTACGATGAGGGGCTTCGAGAAGCAATCTATCCGATCGAGCCGTATCGATGGAAAGACCTATGGAAGAGCTTTTAGGAGCTCCCTGGTTTACGCATTTCTCAAATCGTTTGACAGTGCGTTATAACCAGAGAATTTAGAGAAAAGACAATTCTGGCAGAGCGTTTGCGAGACACTCCGAGGGACTTTTATCGACTCGCAGGTGTTTAGCATCGTAAGGTCCTCCTTAGGTTAAACAAGAGTGTGTGATAAGACTCGTCGTTCAATATCCTAGGACCGATGTTGTTTTGGGGGGCATTTATGTTGTCAGGGGTAAAATGGTCATTTTGACTAGTTTTAGTTGAAAATGATTAGGAATGGATCGGAATGTCATGTTAAGTATGCCGGGTCATTCAGGGGTGTCTTCAAGAGAGCCTTTTACCGTTAGGTAGGGTTTGTGCAGTGTTGGGACATTCAGGGGCAAAACGGTCATTTTGACCAAGGTTAGCCAAAATAAGACCGGAATTGGACTGGATAGGCGTGGAGTACGCCTAATGGTTTAGTAACATTTTGGAAAGGTGGACTTACCATTTTGAGGGATTTTGAACTTTCTCAAAACGCGTCTGGAGGCCCAAGGGGCAAGTTTGGTTGTTAGGCCTCTATTGGACTCAGTGGGCTCAAGAAGTGATTTACTAATTGGATAGAGGTTTAAAAGTTAATTTGGGCTTGAATGTGCTTACAGAGTTTTGAAAGAGAGTTCGGTTAGGCTGAAGATTGCCGAGCGGGCAAAAATGGGGCGCTTACAATGGGCTTGCATGTTTTGAGTGACTGAAGCAATGGCAGTGGTCAGAGAGAGGTTTTTTGTAGGTTGAGCTGGTGTTACGGGAGCTACTAGCCCAAGCGTGGGCTATGTCTAAAAAGTAGCAGAAGTTGGAGTAGGAAGTCCATATTGAATGCCAGCCATTGCAGCTCCGGCAGCCGAGGTTCTAGCAACATTCATCGTAGTTAGATTTTCACCAACAATAGTAGGGTTTCCCACCCCAAGAATGGCAGTGGGGTTTGTAAGAGGAGGCGGCAGCGCCACAGCTTGCTGGAAAAGAAAACTGTTCACCAGCAATAGCACAGCGTCTTGCAGCTCCTTCATTGTGGCCAAGACCTTTTGTTGTGTATCTTAGACCACCTAGATGGCGTCCAAGTTGTTAGTCTCGTCTGTGCCAGCGCTTTACTGAGGTGGGCTATGGTTCGAAGACCCTTCAATGTGCTTAGCCATTGTCATCTCAGGAGTTCTTCATCTACCACTTTTGGTACTGACCATCCACAGATCCACCTCCCCAGTGGAGTCACCAAAATGTAGAGGGTTAGCACTGGATTGTATTGACTCATCTGGAAGTTCGTTCTTAGAGAGGTTAAGAAAGGTGTCTGATTAGTAGGGACTCAGAAGTGATGGAGAAGATAGACGAAAGGTATGATTGGCAAAGCACAGGGAATGTGGCAGAAAGTTCCCAAGAGTGCTTGAGATCATAGCTCTAGAATTAGGGTTGCTGGTTCTAGGGTTTTTCCTTGGTTCGGTCGAAGAAGAAGATAGAACTCTCTATCTGAATTTGAGAATCTCTCTCTCTTAGCTAATGTTTGTATATATATACACACATGCAAGCATGTTGGTGCTTGAGCACCGCGAAATTGCTCAGCATGTGCCAAGTGGCCCGAGGACTGCAAAGATCCTTCCTACTAGGCTTTGCCAGGCCAGACGTGGCCACGTGGCACTATACCACAAACTGTTCATAGTACTGCGCACGAACACCAAGGCATATCTCATACCCTAGCCAACCAAACTAGGACACGTCCTAATCCCAGTACAATAGGGACCACCAGTAACCATTACCACAATCACTACCTTAGTCCTCCTCCTAATTATCAGGAGAGGTCCTCACCAGGTGTTGCCACATGACCCAATGATTCTCTCTTTGATATTCCCACAAGGAGGTTGATTCTCTCTTTCTCTTACCTTCGAAACTCGGGTATAGGAGAGGGATTATGGTGTGTGCCATGTCCAAAGAGAGCTGATGGACTCTCAGACTTACTCCTCTTGGACTGGGCTTGCGAAGGCTTGATGGTTCTCAATCCTTTTATCGTCTGGAGGCCTAATCCATTGATCTATCTCTGGCAATGGGGGAACGCACTTTAGAACCGGCCCAATTATCCATGGACTGAAATAGTGGGTCTTATTCCAGGAACAAATTTGGGCTAGCTTGTAGGACCATTTAACCATGGTTGACCGAGGACCTAATTTGACTATCTACACAAACAATGAGGACTTTGATTCCAATGAAGATGCTACTAAGACAGGAGACACCTCCATCACCACCTCTTGGAACATACATCCCCTATAAGCAATAAGGTCAGCATAGTACACTGGCGGGACAAGAGAAACCGATTTTGAGCATCGAGCAAAGGTAAAGCACAAGTCATAAATGAGCTTTTGTAAGACCCCAATTTTATCATTTCATTAGTAATTAATTATATTTATTGTATGGTTAGGTAATATGTAAAATTATGTGGGTGCATATGTGTGTAATTTACCTATTTATTTTGAGTATCCTAACTTCATCATACTTCATTAACTATCATATATGTAATTAAGAGTGCATTAGTTGGACCAATGGGAGGGTGACATGCCAATAGGAGGGAGACATATGGGAGGACACCTAGGGGTGTTAGGTATCTCTTTTGACTAGTAAGTCAAAAGAGAAGCTTGGACAAAGAGAGAGAACTCGATGGAAGAAAAGAAAGAAAAAGAAGAAGGAAGAAAGAGGAAGAAGAACAATGGAAAGAAAAACCTAGGAAAAATTGGTTGCAAGGTAAGTTTCAATTCATTTTTGCTTGTCTCATATTCTTCGTTACTTCTTGTATGTTATATATATTCATCCTCATCATGAAAGGAGAAAGATGGAGGAGAAAAAGGGGGTGAGAGATCCATGGATGCTATAATAGTCATCTCTGTAATAGGCTACTGTTTGGAGCGTTTTGATCTATCTAAATATCTTCTTTGTGGCTAAATTTTTAAACATTGTAAGTTAGGGTTATGCGATCATTTGGGCTTTGGATTCACTCAAAAACGTTGTAATTTTGAATTATGGTGAATTTTTTAGTTAGATTGTCTCTGCAGAATTCTGATGCCCAGATTTGTGGCCCTTGGTTTGATAGAGCAGTCAACTAAGTTAGAATAGTCAAAAAATTATGACATTTTTATTGTATTTAGGAGAAAGGTTGATGATAATCTATACTAAATTTCAATAATTTAGATGTCGTTTACCTATGTTAGTAATTTATCAAAGATAGACTATCTGCTATTGAATTCTCTTTTCTACAGCACTGCCCTGTTTTAGAAAATACCAAATAAATACTTAGGCATGTTTCAAAAATGTGAAATTTGATCTGGATACTCTCTGATATGTCTATTTTGTGTTTCCAAAGTTTTGGAATTGTTAGGTATAAGCTCACGAAACCTAAGGTTTAACCAATGTGGGGTTAACCTAAAGAGGGTGTCGATGTGGGGCATTCTTGATAACGAGCCATCACTCACAGGGCTAACATTATCTAAATTTGCATGCACATGTGGGTGATACTTCTATTGCATTGAATATGCATGATTTATATATATTGATCATTTATACCTGGGCGTGCATTGTGGTTCTTATTTATAATTCTTTATGAGGTTGATTATCTATTGTGAGCACGTTGAAATTTAACTCACACCCACACAGATTGTTTTGATAGGTAACGTGGAGATGTTGGTTGGTTCACTATAGTCTTGGTCTAAGCTGTGTTAGCATTCATGTCGGTGTCAGAGGTCGTGTCTTTAGGATTGGAAAGCTCTTGTTGTTGCTTTCTGTTTATCATCGTAGTTGTATTTTGTTGTATGTTAGCAACAGTTTATGGGTATGTTATGTACCCATATGTGAGATCGTTATGTTTAAGGTTATGATATTATTTACTTTCATATACTTTATATTTAGACATATTTGGTTCATGGTTATATAAAAGAAGGTATTTATTTAGCTGTTTTTTTATTTTTTTTTATTTGGGGTGTGTGGTAAGGTGTCGTTCTCAGCTACGGTGACCTGTGCGATCACGTCATGCCTAATGTGACATAATTGGTTTCTAATTAGGTTGGGAGTATGCCAGCTTCTGCAACTGGTCAGAAGTAAAATTGTGCTCATCTCAAAGGACATAGTAGTATGTAGGCTTGCTTGTCCCCAGGCTCCCATAATGGCTGCAAAGGTAAAAATCAATTTAAATGGATGAATGATTGTTCTGTCCACAACCGTTCCTGGGGGCACATTGCCAGTGAAACTCTCATCCTTCATGCTCTCAGGAAACAAACGAGTCAGGTGTTGCTTCTGGGCCACAACAAGAGTTATCATTCATAAATGGTGTTCTTTAGATCAAGCAACTCCTCAATGAGAACCATATCGAATTGGCCCTCACTTACCCCATCCCGAAAGACCCTAATTCTCTTCGGCTTTACTTTGTTAATTCGAGCATAAGCCTGGATGAGTTCCAGACACATGGCTCCAAAATTCAATACCTTCTCTTTCCCACAGTATTGGGGGCAAACTCGTGCTACATAGCGATTCATAGCAGGCCAATTTATAGTAGCAATAACAGTTGCTATTGACAGATATGTTAAATTCCATGCACTAGGGTGATTGACATCAGCCCATATGAACATAACTCGGCCTTCACCCTCAAAATAAGGGCACAGCTCATTGAGCTCAACATTGCTGCCACCAAGCTTGGCATTAATCTTAAGAGCAAGGTTCATAAGATTCTGTTCCTTTGCTTCATTTGCAGTTTTAGACAAGCAACATTGAGTCACTATCTCAATCTGAGTCTCAGATAGCTATTTTGGCTATTTACAGCCATGATCAATCCTAGCCATCATATAGACAATGATTTGTAATTGACCCTTATCAATAGCCTCTTTAATAACACTTTCAAGGAGACTACGAGAAGCCTAGTGATATCAGAGAATGGGGGCATATCTGTCAAACGATAAACAAGAGGATCCTCCGTGCTGATCCCTAGCTTTTGGCAATGATATCTAAGATTCTGAACAAAATGGCCAGGATTTAATTAGCTGACATCGTCAGAAGAGCTGAAATCTAATAAAGCCTAGCACTCTATTGGTTTGCCCTCCACAACTAATTTCCCAACAAGGTTCCACTGACATTTCTCCCTATCAACTCTTACTACCTTAAGAGGACCAAGTTTCAACTGAGGTGGCCTAATGTTCTTGATGACTTGAATTCCAAATTTTTGAGCAATATTCGCCCTAATAGTAAGTTAAAATTAAAAAAAATCAACTAAAGAAGTTTATATGCAGAAAAGAAACAAAAACAAAAATATAAAAATAATATTTGGCGACAACCAAATTCAGACAACTTAAGCAAGTCAATCAAATCAAAAAATATGATTGTGCATTCCTAATTCAAGTTCAAAAGTGTGTTTGATAGTCAAGTCAACTAGTAATATTAAGATTTGGGTCTCATTAGGCCATCTGTGATCACCAAGCATAATTACCAGATAATGAGAAATAATGCATTACGAGTTCAAGTTCTAAAAGTAGCATGAATCTCCATGATAACTGCTACAGCCCCAAGCTAAAGTTGGGAAACAGTTTCGTTAATCAAATCTGAGGACAAAAACATCAATTTCTCCAAAGATTTTCTTCGAATTCTATTATGAACATATTGGAACATGGGTAACGAAAAATACCTAGAAATTCAATGGCAAAAATTAGTATAAAATTTAGGAAAAGAAAAAAAATCTCAATTCAAACAAAGCTTCAAAATAAGGAGCCAAAAAAATAAGGACAAAAACCAGCATAAAATAAACCAATCTTAAGCCACCCTCACCTAACTAGTTTAGGCACAAGACCTCATAAACTTATGCTATGAAGTGTTAATTCCTTGTTTTTCTTAGAAAATAAGTGCTACCACTAAATTGTTGAAGCATATCCACTATAAGATCACTCATTTAGCTGCCATGAAAGAAAACAACCACCTGCTCAGCATGAGATACAGCTACTTGACTAATCACAACATGCAAAAGAAACAAAATACCTTTTAAGAAGCAACAATCCAGACATGTATAGGATGTAAACATGTAGGTCTCAAGTAATATTACATACCCATAAGGCCTATCATCAACCTGCACCATTTCACATATTGTGTTCAATCTGGGCTTTGGCTGAGCCAGTGACAATTTCTTTAACAACGACTTTCCACGTCCACTTAACTACTCCTTTGGGTACCTCCGCCCCTAAACCAAGATGCAGAATTCCATTGGCTCATAGTTTTTTCTATTATTTTTCCCCAAATCTAAGCATGGGATATCCTTGTGCATGATTTCCTTAATGTACTTTTCCTTGAAATATTTAACAAGGCTCTCTCGCTTTGGCTAAGCCTTGCCCTCTCTATCCGTAACTTTCAATCCTGTCAATGCATACATGACATCTCTTCTCAACCTTCTCACATCATTCACTTCTTTAAATCCTCAAACACGCTCCCTAAGGAAATCTGTAACGGGAAATCGCTTGTGAAATGCCAAAACTGAGTAGTCCAAACACAATGCAAAACCCTAGTGTTGCATGTGGAGACACTCCACCGACACCATCCAGAAGCCCGCATGTGAAGACTTCTCACAGCCTGCCACATTTAAAGGTCTACACCATTCTTAAAGATCCACCATATTTGATTTATGACTCTCTCTCCCTTTTCTGTCTATAAAAGGAAGGGAGCCATTGGACGCAAGAGACATAGAATTAGTAGGAGTGGGTGTGAGGAATTGAGAGAAAATAGTGAAGGTTTGTGTCAGAAAGAGTTTGTTAAACTCTTGGAACTCCTCTTTTGTAATCCCTTATTTGTTCATTGTGAATACCGCAGTAACTCAGTGTGGACATAACCCTAAATTGTTTGGGGGAACCACGATATATTTGTGTGTCTCTTTGTGAGTGTGTGCTATATTTATTTTTCTTTCTTTATCCTCTGCACAAGTTTAATTGCTCAGATCTTAGGCAAACCTCCCCAACAATTGGTATTATAGCCTGATTTCTATAAAATTGGTGGAGCACATGAAAGCAGACATTTTGTGTAAAAACACGTTATGCTACAGTGTCTCGGCATGAATCTATATTGTGTCGCTATAGCGCCTGAGTTGCAGCAATCCCCAGTTGCAAGACTAACTGAGTTGTAGCAGCTTTTAAGTTGCAACAGCTATTGAGTTGTAACAGTAACCGATTCCTTGAAACATCAACGATGACAAAAGACGAAAAAGTCAAAATTAAAAAATTCAATGGTTCAAACTTTGGATTTTGGAAGATGCAGATAGAGGATTATCTCTACCAGAAGGATCTTTATCTACCTCTTGGAGGAGTGTCAAAGAAGCCGATAGAGATAAAGAAGGAAGAGTGGGATCTACTCAACTGTAAAGTCTTAGGTATAATAAAGTTGACCCTTGCTGCATCAGTTGCCTTCAATATTAGCAACGAGAAGACAACCGAAGGTTTGATGGCCGCTCTATCACAAATGTATGAGAAGCCCTCTGTTACAAATAAAGTCTATCTTATAAAGAAGTTGTTCAATTTGAAGATGTCTGGAGGAGGAGTTACGATTGAGCATGTCAACGATTTCATTGCACTGATAAGTTAGTTAGAATCAGTTAAAATTGTATTTGATGATGAAATAAGGGCACTGGCACTATTATCAAGTCTTTCAGAGAGTTGGAATCCATTAGTTGTGGCAGTGAGCAATTCTACGGGTTTGACAAAATTGGCTATAGATCATGTTGTGAGTTTGGTTCTTAGTGAAGAAACTCGCAGAAAAAATGGTGGAAAAACTTCAGGTTCGGCATTGGATAGTGAAGACAGAGGCAACAATCCAAATAGATGAGGCAACTATAGATGGAATACAAGCTAATCGAGAAATGAGAGATCACAATCTTGCACAAAGTTCAAAGGCAAATGTTGAAACTATAAAAAAACTGGTCACACAAAGCAAGAGTGCAAAGCACCAAAGAAACAAAACAATCAACAAGGTACAAAATTTTGTTAATGTTTCAGAAGCAAAACATTCTGAGGCATTATTGTTAGCTTTGGATACTCGTAGTGAATCATGGGTGATTGATTCGGGCGCGTCGTTCCATGCAACTTCACACAAGGAGTTGCTTCATAATTATGTATCAGGTAATTTCGACCTGGTGCATCTTGGAAACAATGAAGCTCGTAACATAATTGGCAAGGGTGAGATTTGGATAAATCAAACTAAGGGAACAATTCTGAGAATCAAAGATGTCATGAAAAATCTAATTTCAGTTGGCTAACTCACAGATTCTAGTATTGTGACCACATTTAGTGGTGACTCGTGGAAGATGACCAAAGGAGCTATGGTGGTAGCTCGTGAAAAAAAGGAAGGTACTCTCTATGTTACGTCGAGTACTCATAGTTCAATTATAGTTACATTATTAGAAGTCAAGGCGAGCACGTGGCATCGCAGACTTGGGCACATGAGTGAGAAAGGGATAAAAGTTCTACTGTCAAAGAGGAAACTATCGGGTTTGAAGTCACTAGACTTAGATTTCTATGAAGATTGCATCTTGGGAAAACAAAAAAGGGTTAGTTTCACCAAGTTCAAAGAATACGCAAGTCAGAACGAGATAGGTTCAAAGTTGAAGTGTCTCAAGTCCTACAATGGAGGAGAGTACATAGATGGCCATTTAGAAAAGTATTATGCAAAAAATGGGATTAGACATGTGATGGCAATTCCAAGAAAACCACGATAGAATGGTGTAGCAGAACGCATAAATAGAACAATCCTAGAATATGCTAGGAGCATGAGGATTAATACTGGATTGCCAAAATAGTTTTGGGCAGATACAGTAAGCACAACTACTTACTTGATCAATAGAGGTCCTTCGGTTCCCTTAAATTGTGGAATCCCAAAGGAGGCTTGGACTGAAAAAAAAAAAAAGGTAAACTTTTTACATTTGAGAATATTTTGTTGTACCTCTTACATTCATATTGAGCCTGAGTATAGGAACAAACTTGATCCTAAATCTTGTAAATGCATCTTTATTGGTTATGGCTATAATAATTATGGATATCAATTTTGGGATTATAAAAATTGAAAAATAATCAAAAGCATGGATGTGGTGTTTAATGAGTCTATAATGTATAAGGATAGGCTTGATGATAAGACTGAGAAGTTTGAGACAGTAGAGGTTGAGGAAATCTCCAGTAAAGATGTGTTGAAACCTTAAGACATGAATGTCGAATTAACACCACCTACAAAGATGCAAACCCCTTGTCCTGTGAGGAGGTCTTCGAGAACTATTAAGCCTGTAGTTTGTTATTCACATTCTTTGCATTATTTATTATTGACTGACAATGGTGAACTTGAGTGCTTTGAGGAAGCTTTACAGGTTGAGACAATGAAAAAGTGGGAGCTAGCAATGGACGATGAGATGGAATCTCTCTCGACGAATCAGACATGGAAGCTGGTTCAATTGCCTGAAGGAAAATTTGCATTGCATAATAAATGGGTTTATCGTTTAAAAGAAGAACCCGATGGCACCAAGCGATATAAGGCCAAGTTGGTTTTGAAAGGTTTCCAACAGAAGGCAGGTATTGATTACACCGAGATATTCTCTTATGTTGTTAAGATTTCTACTATCAGAACTATGTTTAGCATTGTGGCAGTTGAAGATTTGCATTTGGAGTAGTTAGATGTTAAAACTGCATTCCTTCATGGTAATTTAGAGGAGGATATTTATGTGTATCAACCCTAGGGCTATGTTGTGGTAGGGAAGGAGAGTATGGTGTGTAGACTCAAGAAAAGTCTGTATATGCTTTAGTAGGTGCCTAGGCAGTGGTATAAAAAGTTTGATAGTTTCATGACAACTGCAGGCTTCCATAGATGCCATGGTGATCATTGCTGTTATTTCAAAAGGCTTGACACTTCATATCTAATACTTCTATTGTATGTACATATTATGCTTATTACAGGTTCAAGCATAGATGAAATCACAAAGCTCAAGAAGCAACTGTCTAAAGAATTCGCAATGAAGGATTTGAGTGCAGCAAAATAAATTCTATGGATGCGAATTAGCTGAGACAAGATGAATAAAAAATTGAAACGATCACAAGCTGAGTATGTTGGTAAAGTCCTCAAGAGACTCAATGTGGAGAATGTTAAACCTGTTAGCACTCTATTGGCAAGCCATTTCTGATTGACGAAGGAACAATGTGCAACCACACACGAGGAGCGTGAGTACATGGCTAAGGTTTTGTATGCCTCAGCCATTGGCAATTTGATGTATGTTATGGTCTGTATGAGGCCAGACATTTCTCATGAAGTGGGAGTTGTTAGTAGATTCATGAACAATCCGGGCAAAGAGCATTGAAAAGTTGTCAAGTGGGTCTTAACATATTTGAAGGGTACTCGATATATGGCTCTGTGGTATGGTGGTTCAGAAATAAGCTTGCATGGGTACATTGACTTTGATTTTGTAGGTGACATTAATAGTAGGAAGAGCACAACTGGGTATGTGTTTACCCTTGGTAGTGCTGCAATCAGTTGGGTCCCTCAGGTATAGAAGATTGTGACCATTTCGACTACAAAAGTGGAGCATGTTGCAATGACAGAAGCTTGCAAGGAAATGGTATGGTTTCAGAGTTTCTTGAGTGAGTTAGGCTAGAAACTTAATGATTGCAAGTTGTACAATGATAGTCAAAGTGCAATACATCTTACAAAGATTCAATATTTCACTCACGAACAAAGCACATTGATATTAAGTACCATTTTGTTCGCTCGCTCTTGGAAGATGGAAAAATTAGTTTAGAGAAGATCCACACTAGCGAAAATCTTGCAGATATGTTGACCAAGGCGATTACTACTGAAAAGCTGAAATTGTGTTTAACTTTAGTTGGTCTTGGAACTTGAGAATGAAGGTATTAAGTCACTGCAGTATTATGCAGTGTTTCACGGTATTTGTCTCAAAGTGGGAGATTGTTGCATGTGGAGACACTCCATCGACACCATCCAAAAGCCCGCATGTGAAGACTTCCCACAGCCCACTACATTTGAAGATTTGCACCATTCTTAAAGTTGTTAGGAAGAAAATTACAGCCGCCACATTTGATTCATGACACTCTCTCCCTTTTCTGTCTATAAAAGGAAGGGAGCCATTGGACACAAGAGACATAGAATTAGCAAAAGTCGGTGTGAGGAATCAAGAGAAAATAGTGAGGGTTTATGATAGAGAGAGTTTGTTAAACTCTTGTAACTCTTCTTTTGTAATCCCTTATTTGTTCATAGTGAATACTGTAGTGACTCAGTGTAGACGTAGACCTAAATTGTTTGGGTGAACCACGATAAATCTATGTGTCTCTTTGTGAGTGTGTTATATTTATTTTCTTTCTTTATCCTCTGTACAAGTTCAATTGCTCAGATCTTGGGTAAATCTCTCTAACACCTGGGAGGTGGGCTTTAGACTTTGTTGGAAGCCTTTAGATGCTATAATTCCACCCTCGAGGTCAACTTTTCATTGTATGCTCTGGGATAAAAGCTTCGACCAATAGAGATTCTATGCCTACACAGATTTTCCTTCATTACCAAATCCATCCCTTGTAGTATGTCACGGGGAATGGACAGGACTTTCCCACTTAAGTAATCCTTTAGCTTGCAGAATTGCAGCTCGTTTATAGCCTTTATAGTAACTATATAAGAACTACTCTTCATATCTTCCCCATCAGAAAACTCAACCTTGAATGTCCCAGTGGGCAGTGGAACTGCACTAAATATGCTTTTCTCACCATCATTAGTAGTCCTTGACAAAGGAAATTGAGAAGGATCATCAGAATAACCCTTTGGAGGAACCTCATGTTTAATCATACGGAGATCGAATTTCTGTATTTTTGCAAAACAACCCTTTGGAGGAACCTTATGTTTAATATCAAAATCATAATGTATAATGGTAGTCTTTGGATTGAACTTCACTAGGAAATGATTAACAAGAAGTCTGGGAGAGTGGATGGCAAACGTGCCACCACTGTCAGGTCTTCTTACAGGAAGCAGATTCCTCTCCGTATTTCTCAGAAGAGCCGATGGAGGCGGCTGTTCCCATATCTTCAACCCATGGATATCTAGAATGGAAGGATCTACCTAAAAGGTCAAGTTCCCAACTTATTAGGGCTAATGATCAAGCTTTACAGACCAACGAAATTCAGTGAATTTTGTGTCAAAAATTAATTTCTATAAAATAATAAATAAAAAAAGCAAGTTTAGATGGCTGAAAAGTATTTAGCAAAAAATATTTCTTTTTAAAACCAAAATAAAAAATCGTAAACCTAAACAATAATAGCTAATCACATATGCAAATTGTAGTATGAGCTTTTAGGTGGTCATTAACATATGAGTTTGACCCTAATCAAGACCAAAGAAAAAGACCAGCTTACAGGAGGAACTAAAAAAATTGAGCTGTTACTAGTATTTGAATATTTTTTTCTCTCTTTCTTTTTTTTTTTTTTTCCAAAACATTTTTACAGTCATAACCATTCCATGCAGTGAAAACCAAAAACATTTTCAGCAAATTCAATTGAAAAAACAAACCAAAAACTACAAAAGAATATGGCTTCCTAAACCTCAGCCCATCCCCTAATTTTACTTCCAAATCTTATAAAGATGGACAGATATCTTTAACCAGTTGGTAACAGCTAGGACTCAAATCAAATTATACAAATCTAGCGTTGGTTCAATTACACATTTTCAATACCTTTTTCTCTATGTTCAGAAAATCAACACATGTATACAGTAAAAAAGAAAAAAAGAAAGAAAGAAAGAGAAAAGAAGAGAGGACGAGAACATAAAATACTTGCAACATTAGAATTAAGATTAATTGATACCAAAATGATACAGCATGAGTATGAGTTAGCTTCTTCTGAAACTCAACATCAGAACTCAGATTCTAGTTAAATGGAATTATTCAAAATGAACCAAATAAGATAAGACCCATCAATCCACAATGCAAATTTCAGAGCTTAAAATTAAAGAATTTCATGTTCAATTCTAAACCAAAAGACAAGAACATCCAATCAGTACTCCTAACCTATGTTACTTGAACGTTGGTGGGTAGAGAACAAGTTATTCTATCAATTGGAGATAGAAAAACACAATGAATTTTCATCAAAAAAATCACTCACATAAATTTCAAACAATAATACAGAGCACTCTCATTTTCTCTCCTACCATCTTTTTCTTATTCATATATTTCCTACAAGCACAACCCAATACCTATATTTATACTACTTAGATGAAGCATCAAGAAGGTTGAAGATATTTTTTTGTTGGTCATCAATGGTGAACTACTGTAGCAAACACAGCTTACACAGCTTTGACTCTCAGCTGTCTGAAGTTTCTAGTCTTCTTGATCCTTCTGCAACCTTCTATGGTTGAATCTTCAAATGTGTCATCCCGAAGTTTCCATGGCTACTCTTTCTCAACTCTGGAGGCTTTTAGATCTGGGGTCAAGTTTATAATTTTCAACATCCCCCTTTAAACTTGACCAGACCAAGCATAAACTTTATTCTGATGAACACTTCATTCTTCAAAGACTTGATAAAAATATCCGTAGCTTGATCATATGTCTTGCATAATAACAATTCTATTTCTTTCATCTTTATGTGCTCGCAGATGAAATGCAAACGTGTGTCGATATGCTTACTTTGCTTATGACGTACTAGATTCTTCTTGATCTTGTACACCCACTTGACACTGATTAGTTTTTATCCTTTGGGTAGACTGGTGAGCTTTCATGTGTTCTTCTTCTCAATGGAAGGGATTTCATCATTCATCATTTTCTTCCATCTTTCATCTATTGCTGCTTCTTCAAAACAGATTGGCTCACTATCAACAAATAAACAGAATAATTCAAACATATCACCTTTTTCTTATTCTTCAGTAACCTCATATAGTTCTCTGAGGCTTCTCGTTTTCCTAGGTCCTTTTTTAGATGATGATGTTAATGATGTTGGTCATACTCCTGCTAATGTAGGTGACCCTGGTAAGGAAGTATGTGGATTCATTTATTCTATTCTTGGTTGTAAAAATTACTGAGATTCTTCATCTTCAAGAATCAAATTGATTTTCTCAATTTCTTTTCCATTGTCCCAGCTCTAAGCTTTATCTTCCTTAAACATAATTTTGCGACTCATGATTACTTCTTTTGTAAGAGGGGTATATAACTTATACCCTATTGTTTTGTCTCTATATCTAATAAAAATATATTTTTGTCCTTTGTCATCTAGCTTGGTCCTTTTTGTCTCCGAAATTTGCACGTATGCAACATAGCCAAATACACGTAGATGGTTAGCACTAGGCTTATGTCTGCTCCAAGCTTCTTCTAGTGTTACATCTCGTACCGCTTTGGTGGCATATCGATTCAACAGATATACCGCTATTGATACTGCTTCAGCCTAAAAACCTTCAAGCAACTTCTTGTCTTTGAGCATGCTGTGTGCTATGTCAAGAATCATGCAGTTCTTTCTTTTAGTAACTCCATTGAGTTGAGGAGTGTATCTTGCTATGAATTAGTGTATAATGCCATACTCTGTATAGAAAACTTCAAATGCATCAGAAGTGTATTCTCCTCCTTGATCTAACCGTAATGTCTTTATTTAGTATCCACTTTGCTTTTCAACATTGCTTTTGAATTCTTTGAATATTTTTAGCACCTCAGATTTTCTTTTCAGAAAGTACACTCACGTTTTTCTGCTATAATCATCAATAAACGTGAACAATATATATGTTCTATCCATATGATATTGGCTTTAACGGACCATATACATCGGTGTGCACTAGCTCCAGTGGCTTATGTGCTCTCCAGCTTGTTTGTCTTGCAAAATTTGTTCTTGCATGCTTATCGAGGACACAACTTTCACAAACATTATTAGGATGATTGATGTATGGTAGCCACTTCAACATTGATGCGAACCTTAACCAACACACGTTGAGACCCAATAACACTATTAGAAAACTTGCCCAAGAAAGCTAAAAGTCAGATTTTGAAAGAAAACATCGATCCAACACTTATAACTAAAATGCGAACCAAAGGTATAAAGTAACTAACCCCGACCCAATGATTATATGGAATCATGAACTGAAGGTATAAAATTTGAGCGCTACAAGGAAGAATCCTTGATAAGTTCGCAAGTTCTCTGAAGAGCCAATAGAAGAAACAACACTCATTTGTTTTTTTTTTTAATCTCAATTCAATGTGTTTCTCATTACAAAGAGTGAATGCTATTTATAGAAAATGGTTGAGAAAAAAAGACTATAAATCATCCCCTAATTGATGGCAATCAGCCAATCAATTATTTAAGTCAAAAGATTACTCAAAAGACTACAAATCAACCAATCAATTAGCCAAGTCAAAAGACTACTCAAAAGTCAGATCTCATGAATCATCCCATTAATTGCTTTTTTGTTCTTCTTGGATCTTGCTCTTGTAATAGGCCCAACTGGAACATGTAATGGATCCTTTAACGGTGTTTGTGGATTCTCATCATTTCCCCTCTCTTTAAAAGGATTCGTCCTCGAATCGTCACCTATATCAAAAAGAGAAAGATTAGAAACATTAAATGTAGCACTAATATTATACTCACCTAAAAGATCCAACTTATAGGCAATACCGTTAAGCCACTCGAGAACTTGAAATGGACCATCCCCTCTAGGATGTAGTTTGGACTGCCTACGGGCTGGAAATCTTCTTTTCTCATATGCATCCAAACCCAATCACCCGATTCAAAGATGACTCATCTACGGCCCTTGTTGGCTTTGGTTGCATATTACTCATTTTTCTTTTCTATGTGTTGTCGTACACTTTCATGAAGTTTCTTCACCATCTCAACTTTCTTTTGACCATCGAAATTAGTCTTTTCATTAATTGGGAAAGGCAGCAAATCCAAAGGAGTTAGTGGATTAAAACTATAAACAATCTTAAATGGTGAAAAAATCAATAGTAGAATGAACACTCTGATTATATGCTAACTTAATGAATAGCAAACAATCCTCCTAATTTTTTAAGTTCTTTTGAATTATAGTATGCAACAAAGTAGATAAAGTTCTATTCACTACCTCAGTTTGTCCATCTGTTTGGGGGTGATAAGTAGTCAAAAACAACAATTAAGTTTCCAACTTTCCCCACAAGACTTTCCAAAAATAGCATGGAGTCGTACTATCTCTTGAAAGAACAAATCAGTGATGCAGGTTGCATCATCGGTTTTATGACAATAGATGAAATGTGTCATCTTAGAAAACCTATCAACAACCACAAAAATTGAATCCCTTCCTTTCCTTAACCTAGGAAACACTAAAACAAAGTCCATAGAAATATCTATCCAAGGTGCACTAGGTACAAGTAAAGAAGTGTATAATCCATGTGATAAGACTCTAGATTTGGCCTTCTTACATGTAACGTATCTAGTATAAATTCTCTCCACATCATGTTTCAACTTTGGCCAAAAAAAATGTTCATGCAACACATCTAAATTCTTCCTTACACCAAAATGACCCATCAAATCACCTTCATGTGCCTCACACACAAGCAACTCTGGCATATAACTATTAGGCACACAAAGTCTATTCTCCCTAAACAAATACCCATCTAGTCTATAAAACATGCCAAACGCTGCCTTTTCACACGCTCCATACACACTAGCAAAGTCATCATCTTTAGCATACAATTTCTTAACATATTCAAATCCCAATAACTTTGTATTTATAGTGGAGACAAGGCCATACCTTCTTGATAATGCATCAGCCACAATGTTTTCCTTACCTTGTTTGTATTTGATAATGTAAGGGAAGGTCTCAATGAATTCCATCCACTTGGCAAGCCTTTTATTCAACTTACCTTGTCCTTCAAGTGCTCCAAGGATTCATGGTCAATATGTATGACAAATTCTTTCGGCCAAATGTAATGTTGCCAAGTCTCCAATGCTTACACCAATGCATAAAAACTCCTTGTCATATATTGGGTAGTTCAAAGCTGCCCCATTTAGCTTTTTACCAAAATAGGCTATTGGCCACTTCTCCTGCATCAGAACAACTCCAATACCTATTCCTAAGGCATCACACTGAATCTCAAAAGTTTTAAAAAAATTAGGTAATGCCAATAAGGAGCACCACACAACCTTTCTTTAATCTCATGAAATGCACAATCTTGCTCACTATCCCATTTAAAAGCCATGAATTTTTTAACAATTTCAGTGAGTAGTGCAGCTAGTGTACTAAAATCTCTAACGAATTGCCAATAAAAAGTAGCCAAACCATGAAAACTTCTTACGTCTGTGATTAACTTAGGTGTGGGCCATTCTTTGATAGCCTTTACCTTTTCCGCATCCACCTCAATTCCTTTCGTGCTAACAATATAACCAAGAAACACAACTTTGTCCATGCAAAAGGAATATTTCTTTAAATTGGCATATAGTTTTTCTTGTCTCAAAACATCAAGCACACAATGCAAATGATCAATATGCTCATCTAAGCTATTACTATACTCCAAAATGTTATCAAACTAGACCACAACAAATCTGCCTATAAACGCACGCAATAAATGATTCATTAACCTCATGAATGTACATGGTGCACTAGTTAGACCAAAAGGCATAACCAACCACTCATGCAATATATATTTAGTTTTAAAGGTAGTTTTCCATTCATCACCCTCTTTCATCCTATTTTGATGATACCCACTTTTCAAATCAATTTTTGTGAAAATACATGGCCCATGCAACTCATCCAACATATCATCTAGCCTAGGAATGGGATGTCTATACTTTACCGTAATGTTATTGATAGCCTTGCAATCAATACACATTCTTCAAGTTTTATCCTTCTTAGGTTCAAGTAGCACCGGTACCGTGCACGGACTCATACTCTCTCTCACGTGTCCTTTGGCCAGTAACTCCTCCACTTGCCTTTAAATTTCCTTTGTCTTCTCCGAATTACTCCTCTAGGCTAGTCGGTTAGAAATTGTCGCACCTGGCACAAAATCAATTTGATACTCTATTCCTCCAATAGATGGCAACCCACTAGGCACATCGGTAGAAAACACATCCTTATATTCTTGCAACAAAGAGACAACAGCACTAGGCAAAGATTCGTCAAGTTCGTTAGTATTAAAACATGCCTCTTTGTACAATAGTACAAATATAGGCTGGTTTGTATAAAAAGCACTCTTGACATCGCTCGCCTTAGCATAAAAACTCACTTATTTTTTTTGTTGCACTTTTTTTTTTTTTTTTTATGCTCTATTTTCTTTTCACTCTTCTTTTCTGTTCACTTTCTTTTCTCTTTTCAATCTCTTTTTCTTCAACTTTTTTTGAATTATCTATTTCACAATTTCTTTTTAACTCATTCTCTCTTTTTCAATTTTATTGGATCATCATACACTTGTCTTGGAGTCAATGGGATAAGAGTAATGGTTTTGTTGTCCTTTACAAAAGAATGCTTATTCTTAAACCCGTCATGAGTGACCTGTCAAATTGACACAGTTTGCCCAATAATATGTGACGCGCTTGCATTGAAACAACATCACAAAGTACTTCATTCTTGTACTTTCCAATTGAAAAAGAAACTAGCACTTGTTTATTCACCTTAATCTCCCCACAATTATTCAACCACTACAATTTATACGGTCTAGGGTGTTTCAAGGTAGATAAATTAAAATTTTTAACTAGAATAGTGCTAGCCACATTAGTACAACTTCCCCTATCAATGATCATACTACATACTTGGTTGTTGACGTGGCACCTAGTATGAAAAATGTTCTCCCTTTATTGTTCCATGTCATTCTCTTTGACTTGGATGCTTAAAGCATGCCTAGCCACGAGTATCTCGCCCTCCATAAGATACTTCACATCACAAGCGTCCGCAAGCGATGGCATGTGGTCATCATTGCTATCGCTTTCGGTTTTCACTTCTCCATCAACACATACGATCATGATCCTCTTATTTGGGCATTGTGAAGCAATGTGACCTACTCCCAAACAACAAAAACACTTAATATCACGATTACGAGTTTTGGATTCGGTTTTACTTTTGTTGACACTGGGAACTTCATCTCTTCTTTTTGGTGGTTCAATTTTGGACTTAGAAACAACCGCTTTGTCTTTCGTCTAATTTAACCTCCATGAAGTAGAGGAGCCTGGATTTTGAGGTAACCAAGTTCCTTTCCTTTTAAGCTATCGTTCCACCTTTATTGTCATATGCACCATGTCCTCTAACTCTACGTAGTGTTGTAACTCCACCACATTGGATGTAATACCCAGAACCTCTATTACTTGACTAAAGATGAATTTATTTTATTTTGGACTCAATATTGACTAATTAAGGCCCATAAAATATATTTTATTTGTGACACACATGGGATTAATTCCTATGTGGTCTTCTAATTACCCACATGCACACGCACACACACACACATTCACCTGCCGAGAATAAGAAGAAGAAAAAGAAGGAAGAAAGAGAGAAAAAGAGCACGTGAAGAGAGGGAAAAGAGGAGGAAGAAGGTTGGAAGAAGCCATTGTTGAAGTTTGAGAAAACTTAGAAGAAAGGTATGAACCCTAACCTCTTGTACATATAAATACATATGTGTTGTTGTGTTTGGAGACTCTTTTGAGTTCCATTTGGCTAGATTTTGATGTCTCATAAGCTTATGTTAAGGGTTTGAGATGAGGGTTTGTAAAACTCCCAAATTTGTACATGTTAGGTTTGATATTTCAAACCCTAGATTCTTTCAATTTACTTGTTTAAAGTGTTTCATTTTAAGTTATTGTGGTCTTCTTGGATCAATCTTTGGACTTTAAAAGCATTGAAAAATTTTGTGTGAGTTTTGATGGAGTTTGGGTGAGATTTGGGGATTTTGGGGTGGATATTCATTTTTTTCAAGAAATGTGTCAACACTTTTGCCTCGTGTGTCGACATATCTGTCTAGAGAGCTCCCAAATTTACTTTTGTAGCTCATGTGTCAACACATCCCAAATTCGCCTTTTCAGCTCCGACACTACTTAGTAAAACAGATGTAACTTACTCTAGAAAATTCGGATTGATACAACGTTTGAAGCTTTAGAAAGTAGACTCATAGACCTTTGTATTCATATAAATTTTGTACTTTAATTCCTTATAGATTGGGAGATATGAAATTTTAAATTTGACCCAAAATTTCTGCCAACAATATTGTTTTCCAGAATTTTAGTCAATTTTTCATGGGACATAATTTCTTCATCCGAAATGTATTTTTGACCCATGACCTATCAAATTGAAGGTCTTTAAGCCTATTTTCAAATGAAATTAACCTAGAGTGTAGGCTCATTGTTCTGATGTGAATAAGATGCAATGAATGAACTAGTGTTGAGGAATCAATGTTTAAACCTTAACTTTTATGTTCTTGCTTTGCATTGGGGTCTTATGTTTGATACCTCTATGTACTATATGTTTAGGAACATCTTTTTTTAGCACCAATCTTCAAGGATAGAGGTGAGTAACAATATGCCATGAGTAAAACTCTATTACTTTCCAAATGTTTTAAGTTCAATTGCATATCATGCAATATTTTTCATATATTTTCAATGCATCAATGTTTATATTTAAGTATAAATGTCATACCTTGAAATGCATATAAGATATATGTAAGCACCCCATTTTTGACCGCTCGGCAGTCTACACTCCGTCCAGACTTGTTTTCAAGTCGTTATGGACATATTCCAATCGAAACCAATCCTCTAGTCCAAATTCCGTCTTTCCATTACTTCGCGGGCCTGTCAGGCCCAAATAGAGGCAAAATGACCAAAATGCCCTTAGGGGCATTGTCCTTTCTTATTCCAACTCCAATCCCTCTCTCGAGACAGTTTATTCCTCGAGACGGTCTGAGTAGCGAAACTACTCACAAAACCGTTAGAGTAGCGGAAGTACTCACCAAACCGTTAGAGTAACAGAAATACTCACACCGTTAGAGTGGCGGAAACACTCAAAATCCAGGCACGTCTCTTCGGAGACGGTAAGACCCCTTTCCAATCCCTCTCTCGAGACAGTTTATTCCTCGAGACGGTTCCAATCCAGGCACGTCTCTTCGGAGACGGTAAGACCCATTTCCAATCCCTTTCTCGAGACAGTTTATTTCTCGAGACGGTTCCAATCCAGGCACGTCTCTTCGGAGACGATAAGACCCCTTTCCAATCCCTCTCTCGAGACAATTTATTCCTCGAGACGGTCCGAGTAGCAAATCTACTCATAAAACCGTTAGAGTAGCGGAAATACTCACAGAACCGTTAGAGTAGCGGAAGTACTCACAGAACCGTTAAGGTAGCGGAAATACTCACAAATCATCAACCCCGTTCGAGTAGCGGAAATACTCAACCCCGTCCGAGTAGCGAAAATACTCACACCGTTTGAGTGGCGGAAACACTCAAAACCTAGGTCAACACCAGTGACTATTAGCCCACTTCGGTGAAAAAGGACCATACTACCCTTAGGACCTTTTTCGAGACTTTCCGGTCAAGATGACCATTTTGCCCCTAAGCATCCGAACGCCCTGAGAACCACACCGGCATTGGGTATCAAACCGGTAATGCTCCGAGATTGCTTTTTATAGCACTCTCAACCTTCCCTTCTCTTTCCGGATCATTCCGAGTCAGTTCCGGCCAACCCGGTACAAAATGACCATTTTGCCCCTAGAGGGCCGGTCTCCTTCTTCGACCATACCGGCTTTGAGTATCAAACCGGTAATGACCCGGGAACACTTTTTATAGTGTTCTCAACCTTCCTTTAGCTTTCCGGATCGTTCCGAGTCAGTTCCGGCCAACCCGGTACAAAATGACCGTTTTGCCCCTAGTGGGCCGGTCTCCTTTTCCGACCATACCGGCTCTGGGAATCAAACCAGCAACCTCTGGGAATATTCTAAATAATGTTTCCAGATCCCAAGTCTTCTTCTGGGACAGTCTGAGTCTGTCCCGGCAGTTTTCCGGTCCGGTTGACTGTTTTGCCCCTAAAGGCCCGGTCGACCTTTCCGACACATCTTACCCTCACTTTTCAAGTCAAATACCTCCAGGACACTATTTTAAGTGTTCCTGCTCCTTTCCGGCCTTCCGGGTCACTCCCGACTCCTTCAAATCGTTCCCGGACTTTCCGGAGTCACTCCTAGTGAAGCCAGGCTAAAATTTACATGGTAGTCACTAGTACAGGCGCCCAAATCTAGTCAAAGATACGTTGCTTGCCGACCTTAATTGTTTCCTAAATGGCTGGCGCCACTACTAGTGGCGCCAAGCCAAAAAATGGCCTGGCGCCACTAGTAGTGGCGCCAGTGTAAATTTTGCCCTGGCGCCACTGCAACAGGCGCGAGGCTTGTCTTCCCTCTATAAATACAGAGCCTCGTTCAACGTGAAAGGGGTCTGCAAACTGAACCTAAAAATCACACAATTCGATATACAGAGCTCGAGCACCTCCAAAAACCCTAGCCTCCCTAGGTTTTCCAAACCCTAGCCACTATACACAAACCCTAGCCTCCTATACACTCATACACACCCCTATACACTCATACACTAGCCTTCAACCACTCTCTCAAGACTTGAAGAGCAACCATTCAAAGCTTGAAGACAATCCTTGAAGACTGAAGGTGAAGATCAAGACAAAGACCGAAGACTGCACGGCGCGCAAAATAAACAAGATACAAGGTAGGCTCCCTATTTAAATTTCCGCACTTCCCCCCTCTCTCTTCTCTCTCCAACCCACTTGGGTTTTCTCTATTTTAATCCCCCATCTCTTTCCCGCCCTTTCTTTGCATGCTTGAAACAAGGGAATTCCCAGTCCATGTGTAGGATTGGACTATTGGAGAGTCACCGTGTCGGGGGCTTTCTTCTAGTCTAACCAAAGACCACGTGGGTCCGGCCCCCTTGATTATGTGGTGAAGCCTTAACCTTGTATGTTCACGACCCCAAATTACATTGTGCATGTCATAGTCTTGCATCTTCCAAAATCCGTTTTCAAAAATCATTTTCAAACTTGTTTTCAAAATTGCATCAAAATCTCTTTTTCAAAAACTTGTTTTCAAAACCACAATTCTAGGGTGATTCTAGCCTTTCCATGGCTAGGGTTGCTTTAGGAAAGTGTTATATTAAAAGTGGCCTTTTGGCCTATATTTTCAAACTTTGTTTTCAAAACCACTTTCTTAATGTGGTTCTAGCCCTCTTATGGCTAGAATCGCTTTAGGAAAGTGGGATGTTTTTATACTTTCCAAAAACTCTCCCTCTCCAAGAATTTCCTCCTAAACATCTCTTTTTTTTTCAACATACTTTCCTAAAACTCTCTTCTCCAAAAATTGTTTTCAAAAACTCCCTTCCAAAATCTATTTTTCAAAACTCCCTTTTTCGACTCCTTTCCAAAATCTTCTCCCTAGATTCACCTTCCTAAAAACGCTCCCTAAAAATCTTTCCGAAAACTCTCTTTTCCAAAATCTCCCTTCTAGAAATTTTCCCCTAGGATCTTCCTTCCAAAATCTACGTTTCCAAAAAACATGCTTTCCAAAAACTTCTTCTCTCTAAAATCTCTTTCCAAATTCACTTTCCAAAAATTCCTCCCTAGGATTCCCTTCTAGAAAACCTTCGTTTCCAAAAACACGTTTTCCAAAAACTCTTTCCTTAGAGCCCAAGTCAAGCCCTAGAACCCACAATTAGCAAACCCTAATTTTTCTTTCCAAAAACATAATTTTTAAACTTTGCCCTAAACCTAGGTTTCCAAAATCTTTTGTTTTCTACATCAAAACTATCTTTGTTTTCAAAAACCTATTTTCTACGTCAAAACTACAATTTTTCAAAACTAGGGTTTCTAGACTCTCCCTTTCCAAATCCTTGTCAAAACAAATCTTCCCTTTAGGAAACCAAATCAAATCTCCCCGCTTAGGAAGCCAAATCCTATCTCCCCGTTTAGGAAACTAGATCCCGTCCTCCGTTTTTGGAAACAAAATCCAACCTTTCTCTTTTAGAAACTAAATCTAATCCCTTCTTAATCCAAACCTTTCCTAATTCAATTCCTTCCTAAACCATAAGTTTCCTAAACCTAACTTTGAACCTTTCCTTAAATTTCAAAATCCAACTCTCTCCTAATTCAAATCCTTCCTAAACTTTCACTTTCCTAAATCTTAAGTTTCCAAAACTTGAACATAAAAATCTTTCCTAAACTTTAAAACTCAACCTTCAAATCTTTCCTAATTCAACCATTTCCTAATTTTACCCTCTTTTCAAAATCTTAACTTTTCAAACCTAAGTTTTCAAACCCTTCTTAAACTCAAACCTTTCCTAATTTCAAGATTTCCTAAAACCCTAAAACTTTCTAAATCTTAAACTTTCTAAATTTCAAATCTTTCTAAATTCTAAACTTTCCAAAACTTCAAAATCTTTTCAAATCTAGAACTTTTCTAAATTCAAAACTTTCTAAATTCAAGACTTTCTTAAGTTGAATCTTTCTTAATTCAAACATTTCCTAAATTGAAAACTTTCCTTTTTGAAACCTTTCCAAGTTCTAAACTTTCCAATTTTCAAAACTTCCCTATTTCAAAACTTTCCTAATTTGGGAACTTTCCTAATTTGAAAACCTTTCCTATTTCAAAACTTTCTAAATTCAAAGCTTTCCTAAGTTTCCAATTTCCAAACTTTCCTAATTTCAAAACTTTCCAAAATCAAAACTTCCCTTTTTTAAACATTTCTAAATTCAAAATTTTCTTAATTCAAAACTTTCCTAATTTCAAAACTTTCTTAATTTCGAAACTCTCCTAATTTGAAAACTTTCCTAATTCAAAACTTTCCTAAGTTGAAACTTTCCTAAACCAAAAACTTTCCTAATTCACAACTTTCTTAATTCAAAACTTTCCTAATTCCAAAACTTTTCAAAAATGACACTTTCCTAAATCGAACTTTTCCTAATTCGAACCTTTTTTTTTTTAAATCCAATCTTTCTTAAACTCTTGAGTCTTTCTTAAGTCTCATCTTTCTTAAGTCTAGGTTTCTTAACCTCCATCTTTCCAAAACCAAGTCTTTTCAAAGCAAGTCCAATCTTCTCAATTTCAATTTCCAATCTCCTTTTCTAATCGCAAATCAAGTCCAATTTTCAATTCAATCTCTCTCTTCAAATCAATCTCTTTTCAATCGGACTCCGGTCCGAACTACGACTGACCTGATTCCCCCAAAGGGATACGTAGGCAACCTTCATAGGTGCGGTCACAACACTTTTCAAACTTTCAATTCCACCCTCATGGGTGTGGTTTTCAAAATCTATTTCCAAATCTCAAATTTCAATCAATTTTCAAACTTTTCAATTTCAATCACTTCAAATCTTCTTCAAATCAAATCAATTTCTTTCCAAATCTATTTTTCAATTCTCTTTCCTTACACTTGCATCTCATGCATCATATTTATTTCAAACATTGTTTTTTTTTTTTTAAAAGTGAATAAGGTTGAAATATAGTCAATTAAAGACTCTCATAGGAATCTAGGGTAAATTGACATGTAGGTACCGAAAGAGCGGGGTAGGGTGATAGCTTAGTGCGTCTTCCCTACACGTAACCAACCTCCGAACCGAGATCACTGATTTCGAAAGACCAAAAGGAGTTATTTTTCTAAAAAGGGCTAAATGTTTTCCAAAGGTTGCCAAACAATCCGTTTTCCCAAAAAACCCTCTCTTGAGGAGATATTTTTCAAATTGTTTTTCAAAACCCTAAGTGTAGTCTTCGGATTACTCTTAGTTTTTAGGTGACCTAACTCACCTTAATCAAGTTAGGTGGCGACTCCGAATCTTTTTCAAAAGCCCTTTATTCAAACCTAATTTTCAATTCAAACCTAGTCGCACTCATTCTTCTAGGAGGGTGAGTTCTAACGAGAGAGTACAGTATTTTTCCCGCTTGTGGGAGTATTCCTCGAGTGCGAAAAATCTGGGCGCGACAATATACTTATGTTATGAATCGAAACCCATGGACTAGAATGTTTACATGAAATAGATGCAAGATTTCCAATGTATAGTGCCAACTCGAGGTCTTTTCATGGTAAGACCTTAATCTAGCCTGATAATCCCACAGTAAGGGACGTGAAATAAACTATTAATATGTTAGGAGACGTCCCTAGCCTAAAGAGCCTTTGTATGATGTAAGAGGGTTACTATAGAACCTAGCTCATATGTCGAGTTGTAGCATACTTATGCTTTTAGAATAAGAACAAGATATGTTCAAATGCTTATGACAAGTTATATATGTTGCTTCTCTCTTTTATGATATTATATTTTGAAATGATAGAATGTTTCAATATGATGCTAATGCTATTTATGATTTCAAGCCTATGCTTACACGTTTTCAAGTTCATGCTCTATATGCATAAATATTTTATCTATTATTTTATACATTAGACATAACTGCTAGTTCATGGTATTTTCATACTCGTGCATCATTGTTATTGACTAAGCATTAGCTTACGTTATTTCAAATGTTTTCAGGTAGCCAATCCAAGAGGCCATAGGAGGAGGCCACATGTGGATTTTGAGCTATGGCTGACAGGCATATGTTATGTTATGTGTATTTGGGCTGGACTTCATTATTTTGTAATACTATAAATGTTATAACTATGGCGGCCTCGAATAGGCCCATATGTATGTTTATGTTTTGGATTAGGCATAACTCTGCTATGTATGACACAAGTGTTGTTTTAAACTATTAAAAATTCTATTTTCGCATTATATATCATTTTAAATGATCATGCACAGGTGTTCAACCGATTTATGTAATGCAGTTTTGGGTAGCCTTGCTACTGGCCGGTCATATATCCTAAATCCGCAAAGGCCGGGTTACAGTGTGTGATAGGCAATGTCCCGATTCAGCCCATTCAAAAACCTTGTCATGGTAGCTTTTCTATCCTCCTCTAGGTTAGCACAAATCATAGTGATCTCCATCTCCTTTTTATAGTCATCCACACTCCTATAGCCTTGAGTAAGACTTTTTAATTTTTTATTTAAGTCCCTATACTAGTAACTAGGGAAAAACTGCCTCCTCATGATGGCCTTCATTTCCTCCCACATCTCAATAGACCTCTTATGGTTTATCCTTCTATTCATCACAAGTTGATCCCACCATATAATAGCGTAGTCAGTAAACTCAATGACAATGAGTTTTACCTTTTTCTCCTCGGAATAGTTGTGGCACCCAAAAATCAACTCCACCTTCTTCTCCCATTCCAAGTATGCTTTAGGATTGTTTTTTCCTTGGAACGATGGCATCTTTATTTTAATGTTTCCTAGGGTTCTGTTAGTTTCATCTCGCCATCTTGGATCTCTTTGAAAAATTCAATCACGCCTTTCTTCCCTTGGTACAAACTTGCCCTCGTCGTTCAATGAAGCTTAATCCTCTTCATCTTCCAACTCATCCTCGTGGTTGCCATCAATACCATCCATGAGCACATGCCTTTCTTACCTCCTAGTAATAGGGACTCTTTAGGGACTCCCCTTGTGCCAAGTAGCAATAACAATGTCTTACCAATCCATCTAATACTGAATTTTACTAAATACCACATTTATGCATTCAAATTGTTGATGCATAACCTGCAACATGAAGAACGACTCCTTCCGTCTTTCCTTCTGTGATGTGTTGTCCCTGGAAGACTTTTGTTTTTGAAGCTGTAGAGAAATGTTAAAATAATCCCTCACAACACTCCCTCATGTGTTTGCACTCAAGTTATGTCAATCGCTTTAGTGTTTCACTCTGAAATTGGCTTTTTCCAAATATTATTCTCACACACTCTTACCTTTTTCCACTCCTAGTTTCCCCCTTTTCAGTTCTTCATTAAACTAATAAACTTGCCCAAGAAATTCAACTTGTAGTATTTAAACCAATACCAACGACAAGAAAAATATTATAGAAACAACGATTCAAAGGAAAAGGACAGAAGTCAGATTTTTTTATTTAGAGAACTCAAACTACAAAAGTCATGATGCAGGAACAAATAACTTTGATAAGTATGGTGAATGATAGTATATGTTGCCTCAGTATCACCTTCTTTTTTATTTTTTTGAAGTCTCTTTCTTTTTTCTTTTTTTTTTTTTGAACTTGGTGTATGACACAAGTTAAAAACAAGGAGTAATGAACATAAATGGAACACGATTGATGATAGTAAGAAATAAAAGATAGAAGGATATGAACCTAATTTGAGAACTTGGCTTTGATACCAAATGATGCGAACCTCAACCAACATGCATTGAGACCCAAGAACAATATCGAAATACTTACCTAAGAAAGCTAAAAGTCAGATTTTGAAAGAAAACCCTGATCTAACACTTATGACTGAAATGCGAACTGAAGGTATAGAGTGACTAACCCCGACCCAATGATTGTATGAAATCATGAACCGAAGGTATAAAATTTGAATGCCATAAGGAAGAATCCTTGATAAGTTCACAAGCGCTTTGATAAATGGAACACGATTGATGATAGTAAGAAATAAAAGATAGAAGGATATGAACCTAATTTGAGAACTTGGCTCTGATACCAAATGATGCAAACCTCAACCAACATGCATTGAGACCCAACAACAATATCGAAATACTTACCTAAGAAAGCTAAAAGTCAGATTTTGAAAGAAAACCCCGATCTAACACTTATGACTAAAATGCGAACTAAAGGTATAGAGTGACTAACCCCGACCCAATGATTGTATGAAATCATGAACCGAAGGTATAAAATTTGAATGCCATAAGGAAGAATCCTTGATAAGTTCACAAGCTCTTTGAAGAATCAATAGAAGAAACAATACTCATATATTTTTTTTTATTATCTCAATTCAATGTATTTCTCATTACAAAGAGTGCATGCTATTTATAGAACATGGTTGAGAAAAAAAGACTACAAATTAGCCCATAATTGATGGGCAATCAGCCAATCAATTAGCTTAGTCAAAAGACTACTCAAAATACTACAAATCAGTCATTCAATTAGCCAAGTCAAAAGACTACTCAAAAGATAACAAATTAGCCCATAATTGATGGGCAATCAGCCAATCAATTAGCCAAGTCAAAAGAGTACTAATCAGGTCCATCAATAGCTTGAATTAGATTTATTATGCCTTCATCATTTTTCTTTGGGCCAAGCTTGGAATGCCCTATTTTAGAATCAGCCTAGATCACATGAATCAACCCATTAATTGCTTCTTTGATCTTCTTGGATCTTGCTCTTATAGTAGACCCAACTGGAACATGTAATGCATCCTTTAATGGTGCTTGTTGATTCTCATCAAACATCTTCTTCGTTGAAAATAATCTCAAGCCTTCAAAATTTAGATGTCCTAGCCTCAAGTGCCATAGCTAGCTTTTGTCATTAATAATGGCACTTAGGCAGTTCGGTGAATCATGACGAATGTTTACAGCAAACATTCTATTCTTAGACATTCTGACATGTATAAGCTGATTACTATGATCAACTCTGACTAATAGATGGGAATCTTTCAATCTTATATCATAACCCTTTTCCAGGAGCTGTCCTAGACTCAACAAATTATGCTTTATATCCGAAACATAAAAAATATCAGAAATATAATTATGACTGCCATTATTGAGCTTGATAAGAATGTTAACTCTTTCTTTCACTGGAACTTTTGAAAGATTGCCAAAGGAGACATGTCCTTCTGTAGTATCGTCAAGCTCTACAAATATATGCTTTCTCTTACACATGTGATTACTTGCTCCTATATCTAAGAACTATACATATTCATCTTTTGTAGTCGTTTGATGAGTCATTAATATCATGGACTTTGGCTCACTTATTTCACCCAGATAGGATTGCTCGCCAATTGCAGCTTTTAAAGTCTGTATATAACATTCATTGCTATAATGTCCATGGCCCTAACATCTATAGCACTGCACATTTCTTTTTTCAGTATTTTGATGATCATTGAAACCACATCTTTTACCTCGTCCTTGTCCTCTTTTGAAAGACTGTTCCTGGAATCTTTCATTATTTTGTTCAATGTTGTTATAGCTCTTTCCTCCTCTTCTTCCGTTGTTGAAACTTTGTTCTTTTTGACCATGATCTCTTCCATGAAATGTTTGTTACATTTCTCTTTTCTGTTCTTTATTTTCTTGCAGCGTCAGCTTCGATTGGAGTGTTTGATCAAGAGACTTTGATGATGATTTCTTGTTGATTCATTGTTCATGAATCTCCAGTAAGGCTTCTAATTCATCGATTATCATAGAATCGATATCTTTTGATTTTTCAATAGCCACAACTACATGATCAAATTTAGAAGTCAAGGATCGAAGAATTTTTTTCGATTACCTGAATATCATTTATCGTCTCTCCATTGCGTTTGATTTTATTCACCATAGTCAAAGTTTTGATAGAGAATTCAGAAATTGACTCATTCTCGTGCATCGCCAATAATTTGAACTCACTTTTTAGCATTTGAAGATGAATTCTCTTTGTATTCTCAATGCTGCGAAATGAAGTTCGAATGGCTTCCCATGCCTCTTTAACAATTGTTATTAAGGAGATATTCTTAAAATTGGCATCATCAAGGGCCTAATAGATTAACTACAACACCTTTTTGTTCATTTTTCTTGGTTCTCTGAGTGTTGCCTTCGTCATCTCACTTAAAGTATCTTTTACAGCTTTGGAGGCTGGTTCTGAATAACCTCGTTCAATAATTTTTTATAAATGTTGTGACCTAATGAGTACTTTCATTTGAATACTCTAGTTCTCATAATTTGTTTTGCCTAGCCGTAGAAGTTAAGGCTGAAAGAAATTACTTGAACTTGTCATATTTCTCGTGGCAAGGACTCAAGTGAATAATTTCATATTTTAAAGGGTTGATCTAAAAATTAAAGAAATTCTGGGAACTAAATTGAAATTAGACCAAGCTTTGGGGCTTAATTTGTAATTAGGCCAAACTTTGAGGGTCGATCTGCAATTAGGTCAAAACTTTAGGGGTCGATATGTAATTAGGTCAAACTTTATGGGTTGATCTGTAATTATGGCAATTTGTGTTGGCAAGTATTGCTGATGTTGTCACTGCTGATGACATCACAACTAATGTCACTTCATCTTCTCTGGCCAAAAAACTGCTACAGATCTAAAAATTTAACTTCAGATCTACAGAGCTACGAACCTCCGTTTTCAACGCCGTTCACGACATTGGACTTATATCGTCGAGACAAACCTTATGGTGTGATAAAAATTGGTTTCGACCAACTTAAATTCTGGGCAGATGACGACTTTATGCTCTATTTTGTAAAAAAATAGATTTTGCAATTGTTTTTGCTCTGTGATGGCTCGTATCTAGCTTTGATACCATATGTTAGATAGAAAACAAGTTATTCTATCAATTGGAGATTAAAAAAAAAAACACAATGAATTTTAATAAAAAAAAATCACTCACATAAATTTCAAACAATAATATAGAGCACTCTCATTTTTCTCCTACCCTATTTTTCTCATTCATATATTTCTTACAAGCACAACGCAATACCTATATTTATACTACTCAAATGAAGCATCCAGAAGGTTGAAGATATTTTCTTATTGGTCATCAATGGTAGACCACTATAGCAAACATAGCTTACATGGCTTTGACTCCCAACTGTCTGAAACTTCTAGTCTTCTTGATCCTTCTGCAACATTCCATGGTTGAATCTTTAAATGCTTCATCCCTAAGTTCTCATAGCTGCTCCTTCTCAACTCTGGAGGCTTTTAGATCTGGGGTCAAGTTTATACTTTTCAACAAATTCTTCTAAATTTATGAAATACCTGAGTCAGACCCTTGGCACTTGGATAAGGGTATAGGATATGAATCCAATTTGGTTAGTTTGTCATGCATCCAACAAGTATATATAAATAATTAAGTTTACTATAAAACTATGTACAAGACTTCTATTTTATACATAAAAGGCTAAATTTAAGTTTATAAACACCATTTTACCTTAAACAAATAAAAAAATTATTTAAAAAATGTAAAATCTAGCCATGTCCAAGTGTCTTTGGGTATGATGAATCCGACACTTAGACATATACCCACACATCACACTCATACCTGAGTCCCGTTAACATAGCTCCTAACCACCTATCATCTTCCCAGATTATTTTGTTCTAGTTTCCAACACATTTCGAATGCAATAACTAACAACTCACAAAATCCCCAAAAAAGTAACAAAAGTTCATAATACTTTAATTCACAATTGATGAACTCCCAACAAAATTAGAAACTAATCATAGAATCCATTAGCAATTACCATAAGCTAGAATCAATTCCAAAAAACCAAATCCCAAAACTCATTCTCAAAACTTTAAACCTTAGCTAGTTAAATCTGAGTTAAGGTTTTTTATAATGGTTTAATTTTTTGTATACAACTTATATACAGAGGCAGTACACTCTGTTTTGGCATTTTTACTACAATGATCTCTTTATTTATTAAAGAAAAAATATTTGCATGTATAATTCTATATAAATTTTGCTTTTATTGAACAAAAATCCTAAATCCAAAGAAAAAATATTGTCAATTAAGAAACATTTGAGTGTATAATTCTATATAAGTTTTGCTTTTTCTGAATAAAAATCCTAGATCCGCCCCTGATTGATTGGATGTTGTAAAAAAGCAGAGTTATAGATCTATACCAGAACGAGATTCAGTAGCCCTCTGTGACTGAGTTGGAGCAGACTAGGATCAGTACCAGCTGGGGCAAGGGCAAGGCACTAGCCCCTTCCACCCCACGCTCCTCTTCCTGCACCATAGCCACCTCTGGTGGAGCTTTCTCCAGACTCTAGCCTCGCGGGTGCCATTACCAGAGTCAGTGGCGGTGGGCTGTATGGCTCACCCTGGCTTTGAACCAGCTGAGGGCCCCACTATTGAGCAGGTGGTTGGATAGTAGCAGCATAATTGAGACCTCCACCCCCTACTCGTCACCCCAACGACCACCACCTCTCCCTCCTCTTCCACCACGACAACTGCCACCACCACCATGACCACATCCTTGGATGTAGTTGCCTCACTACTCCATTGTTGTACCAGCAAATAATCTGTACCCCTCTCTCTCTCTCTCTCTCTCTCTCTCTCTCTCTGTGTATGTGAATGTGAATAAAAACAAGAAGTGTGTGAGTAAGAATAGAGGGAATGCGTGAGTTAGGGGCGCTTTTAATAAAGTGGGATGGAAGTCACCGAACTGGAATGGGGAAATGACTAAGCCTTCGTTTGGATTGAAAGTTCGGAGGGGCAGCGAAGATTCAGAAAGAAAAAGTTAATTATGTTTTGATTAGGTAATTTTTAATGAGAGAAGGAAAAGTGGATGGAGAGGTGAGATGACTCATTTTTAAACATTTTTCTTTCCCTTCCTTTCCCTCCAAAATTGGGAGGGAACGGAGGGAAAGTGAAGTGCTTGTTATTATCTTATTTTAAATACCAATTATATCCATCCATTTATGAGAAAACATATTATGATTTTATACACAAGATATATATAATAGTAAAATTATATTATATCAAACAAAAGGAAGGAAATGTCTCCCTCTCTTCCCTATTGGTTATCCAAATAAGATATGAGTATTTTCCTTCTCTTTCACTCTCCTTCCTTTCTTTCCCCTCCTAACTAACACTTCCTAAAACACCTTGGCGTGGTTGGTAAGCATTGAGCAGTAGCATTCACGAATTCTGTTAAACTTTTATGTTCTTAAAATAATCTTTTTATCTTTATATTATTAACAACTCTCTTGGTGTGTTGAATTTTGGTTAATTTTTTTGACAAATAATTGGAAGTATATGATTTTGAGCATAAAGAAATAGGAATGCCTATATATTAAGAAAAAAAAAAACTTTATTCCACCATTGAAAATTTGTTCGATTAAACCAAAGGCTAACTATTTGTGGAGGATTGTTAGGAATGTAAATTCGGCAAGAGGCCTATGGGCAGCCCAAACTCGTTGAGCCAAAACCCGGCCCAAGCCCAAGCATACTATGGGCGAGCCTGTGCCTCCCTTCTGGAATCCCGAGCTCGACCCAAAGCCTGGACTGCAAGCCCGAGCCCAAGCCCATGCGTGAGCCCATGAACTCCCCCCCCCCCCCCCCCCCCCCCAAACGATTCTTTCCCTCTCAAATTCAATTTGAATTTTTTTTAAGTACCCCCCATCGATACCTGTGATACCTCATTTTCAAATTCATTTTTTTCAGTACGTTCATTAATTTTATAAATTTAATTGTATAAATAATTTACATTAGTAATTTTTATTAATTATATAATAATAAATGTAAGTATAAAGTTTTTTACATAAGTTTAAAGAAATTAAATATATATAAGCTTACAAATAAATTTCTAATTCATAGAATCATAATATATAATTTATTATAACTAAATTTATTAGTTTTAAAAATATAACTACAAAAAAAAAATAGATCAAAGAGGCTCGGCCCAAAGACCCGCCCAAAAAACTTGTCAAAACTCAAGATTCAAGCCTGAAGTCCGAGCCCAAGCCCGTCCCTAGGGTCGTGGGCTAGGCTTGGGCCTTTCTTTTCACATTTTAGCCCGGCCCGAAAAGTGACGAGAGCCCGTAAAACCCGACCTAAGTCTTGTGGGCCACAGCCCAAGTCGGACCAAGCCGGCCCAATTGACATCCATAAGGATTGTCAACTCTAGGAAAAGTGGAGAGATAAAGACATAACATTTGATGCGAAAATGCAGGCTAGAGAGTTAGGAGGAAAAGAGTCGTGTATATCTCTATCTGTCTTGTCTTTGCTCGTGGGCAATTGCCGTTATGTCCTTTGTATCTCTGTAATCTATACTACCAACCCTTCGATTCGTATGATTCTGTTCAATTTTTATGTTCATATAATAATCTTTAACAATTAATTAATTGAAACTTGTATTTATTAGGTACAAAAACGTAAAATTATTATGCTTTCAGAAAGAAATTACTACTTAGTTTATAAATATCCATATACTCTGTCAACTCTGTTTTGCATAGTTATAGGATCCTTTTCATTTCAAGGTTGAAATGGAGATATCCATTTCATTAATTGAGGAGTTGACATACTGTTAAAATAAAAATAAAAGTTTTGAATGAGTTGATTTAAAACTTCTGTGAAAATAAATGAATCGTTTGTGGTAATACAGAAAAAAATAAATTTAATGTAAAACAACTTAGTTTTTATACTATCTTTGATAGGACCTCATCCAGTGCATTGATTGATGAAACGGATATATCCATTCTAACTATGAAATGAAAAGGATTCAAATCTCTGTTTTACGAGATGGGGTAACTTAATAAGGAAACTCAAGACATTAAATATCAAGAGTACAAATTTGATAGAAATTTTTTTTTTGTAATTTAGCTTCTAATCTCAAATTTTTGTATTACTTATTCCACTCTCCCTTGTAATTATTTAATCTGATGCATACAAGATATATTAAAAAGAAAAAAAAAGAACCGTTACATAACCAAACACAACATAAAATTAAATACAACTACTAATCCAATTTCACAACTTTATCCTATAAAACAATGCGATGTACTTGTACTCGTTACTTTGTCCCAGTGAAAAAGCTCGGTAGTAAACCCTATCAAATGGTAACATGTGATGGATAAATACATCAGCAACCTGAATTTAAGTAGTGGAAAGATTTTTAAGAAAATAAACTATCAAATTTTATCAAATGATATTTTTCTTTAAAAGTCTCTCCATTACTCTACTAACTCAAAGTTGTTAATATATTCACTTACCACGTGTCATAATTTAATAAAAATTATTATTAAATTTTCAATATTACCTGACTACTAAGTTTTTTATCGTCCAGTGGTTTGCTTTTGCTTAGCATGGTGGGTTTGGGCCCATGAATAGGATGTATTAAATTTTGGGGCAGGAAGGTGAGAAAACAACTACAAAGTTGGGTTTTCTACTCTTCCTCGACTGACTCCAAGTTGACTCGGATTCTCTTAAGATGCAATTCAATTATATAATTTAGACTATTAACCTTTTTACGTTTTTGGAGAGAGATTGGTCCGTTGGTTAAAGCATCTCCTACTGCTAACATACTAGCTCCCTTACTAACCCACTAAGTCAGTGGCAGACCCAAAAATTGCATGAAGGGGTGACCAAGCAGAATTTTTTATTTTTTATTTTTGTGATGCCATTATACTAACTGTCAACTATTATAACTTAAATTTAAATTTTATAGTAAAAGACTCATCAAATACCAAAAAAAATACAAAAAAATTATAACAAATGCAATACCTAAAATAAAGGCACCACTTCTCTACTAAATTTTTTCTTCTAAACTATAGGGCAAGCAAAATTACTTGAATTTGAGAGAAAAAATGTCAAATTACTTGAATTTTAGAGAGGCAATATAACTATTTTATTATGAACATTCAAAAGTATATAGCATTGGAGAAAAATTTTCAAAACTTTGGAGAGGCCAATACACCTATTTTTATCATAAATACTAAAAATTATAGAAGAATTAGAGTACTTTTTTAAAACTTAGAGGGGCCAATACACCTATTTTCTCTTAAATACTTAAAAATATATAAGACCTAGGGTAATTTTTCAAAACTTAAAAAAAAAAAAAACTTTGATTCTAATAAAAACTTTTTTAAAATAGTATCTTGTATTATTGACTCTAAAAAAAATCTTTTTTTTTTAAACGCAATATTTGTCAAAATAGATAACTTAGGTTTTTTCCATTTTGGCAAATTGGTAGTGGCAATTTATAGATGCAAAAATTACTAAATAATTGAGTTACCCGAGTAGTTAAAGTTATTTTACATTTTTTTACAAAGAAAACCATATTGTATGATTTCTCGCATATAAAAGTAATGAATGCCTACATATAAAAATAAATAAAAATACAAAACTAACAAGATATCAAAACTGATTATCGATTTAATATGAATGGCTATACAAACAATATATATATGTGTGTGCGCGCGCGCGCTCGCGCCAGCCTCATGCATTGCATGAATCGTTAGTGACAAAATATTAATAATTGTTAAGAAAACAATTAATAACTAAAGAAGCAACAATCAACATAGGAGAAAACTTAGAGAGGCAAAATCCAGAGTTCATGTCATCGTCAATTTTCAGGCTATGCATCGGATTGATGCTGGTGATGGTTTGCTCAAAGGCAAGTCTGGTCTGAGTAGTAGGTGCAGGGGTTAGCATATGCGGTTGCACTTAGATAACAATCCCACAAGGGCTAGACCGGTCATAAACTCCAACATTCTACCGGTTAACTCATGGTTTGCGTGAGATTATTGGTAAATCCGGAATTTAATATGTAATTTTGAAAGGAATTGCCTAGACCTGTATTTGCATAAACATTGTACTTGGGATGCCCAAACTTGTAATATTAGCAAATAGTACATGCTAACATCCCATGAATTTTAACCTAATGGTCAGCTGGTACATCAGTGATCAACGGCTTATTCTCATGCTAATTAAGCATGAAGTCTCTCTCAAATTTGATTTCTCGACATGCCCGTTAACCATCATTCATGTAATGCATGATATTTACATAATTCACATAAACAATGACCCTACCTATATAAGCTTAAGCTTGAGAGAGTAATCAGCTAAACGTGACACCTGCTCCTACCTATATAAGCTTAAGCTTGAGAGAGTAATCAGCTGAACGTGACACCTGCTACATAAAAGGAAAAAAATATAACCAAAACATCCCAAGAATTTGTGCTGCTCTCTGATGCGTTCGGCATGGGAGAACGAACAATCCATTCAAAAACAAAAACAAGATCCAAACCATCTTTGCACCTATGTGTGCCTAACTTTACATGCACACTTTGTACCTTTGTATGTATGTATGCCATACGTTATACCATACACGCACTGACGTGTTTGCACCTGTGTGTGTATGTATATATATGCTTTACAAAACAAGTTTGTGTAGCAATTTTGGATACAGATGGAGGAGATTCAATTGTTAAATTATGCTGGAACTGTGTAAACTCCATCACAGAAGCTTTTGCTCCTGAACATAAACACTAACGAATAAAGGAAAGGACAGGATCAATCTTCAGAAAAGCATCAAAACCCTTGGAACGATAAAATCAAAGAGGAACTTTCAACGAACCAAGTTCCCATTTTATTTTAATATATATATATATATAACACCACAGCCCGATAAGCTCAGGACACACACGAAACCCAAGACATCATAACCCTCAAACACACTGCATGTCAAAGAAACAGAAACATAACAAGACTGAAAACAAACCAGTAAAAGGATCCACAAACCAAACTCAGCCCATGACCTACAGTGGCCGTACTATGCCTCTAATGTACATGGCTAACAGCAACCATGAGAAATCAGAGGCAACACAAAACATGGAAACAACCCATTAGATTCACGCACAAACTCCTTTACCATTCAAGAAAAGGAGATTTGATCTGCGTTTGCTGGGCCTTCAGACAAAAAACATGATGTTCTCAAGCTCGGGATGCAGCTTGTAGAACTTATCATCAAATGAAGAAACACCCAATGAGGATGTTGATGCCATTGAATATGAAGGTGCTGCTGAGACAGGAGACACCACCATCGCCACCTCTTGGAACATGCGTCCCCTATACGCGACAAGGTCAGCATAGTACACAGGGGGAACAAGAGAGACCGGTTTTGTGCATCGAGCAAAGGTGAAACACAAGTCATAAATGAGCTTCTGCAACTGGTTAGAAGTGAATCGGTGCTCATCCCAAAGGACATAGTAGTGTGTAGGCTTGCTCGTCCCCAGGCTCCCATAATGGCTGCAAAGGTAAAAATCAAAGTCGAATGGATGAGTGATTGTTCTGTCCACAACTGTTCCTGGAGGCACATTGCCAGTGGAACCACCATCCTTCATACTCTCAGGAAACAAACGAGTCTGGTGTCGCTTCTGGGCCACCACAAGAGTTATTGTTGGGCGGTAATGTTCCTCATAAATGGCCTTCTTTAGATCAAGCAACTCCTCATTAAGAACCATATCAAATTGGCCCTCACTTACCCCATCCCGGAAGACCACAATTCTCTGCGGCTTTACTTTGTTAATCCGAGCATAAGCCTGGATAAGTTCAAGACACATAGCCCCAAAATTCAAAATCTTCTCCTTCCGATGGTATTGGGGGCAAACTCGTGCAGCATAGCGAGTTGCGGCAGGCCAACTAACAGTAGCAACAACAGCTGCTATTGACGGACAAGTTTTATTTCGTGCACCAGGGTGATTGACATCAGCCCCTATGAACATAACATGGCCTTCACCCTCAAAACAAGGGAGCGGCTCATTGAGCTCTACATTGCTGCCTCCAAGCTTGGCATTAATCTTGAGAGAGAGGTTTGCAAGATACTGATCATTTGCTTTGTTTGCATTATTGGACAAGCAACATTGAGTCACTATCCCAATCTGAGTCTCACATAGCCATTTCAGATACTTGTAGCCAGGATCAACCTTAGCCATCACACAAACAATGATTTGTAATCGACCACCCTGGCATTTCCCATTGGCATTCTCAATAACACTTTCAAGGAGACTACGAAGGTTATTAATATCAGAGAATAGGTGCATGCCTGTATCTTGATAAACAAGAGGATCCGCCATACAGATCCCTAGCTTTTGGCAACGACTCCTGAGACTCTGAACAAAATGTTCAGGATTTAGCTGGTTGTAACGCTGTCGCTCATAAGCGCTGAAATCTAATAAAGCCCAGCGCTCAACTGGTTTGCCGTCCACAACTGATTTCCCAACAAGGTTCCACTGACATTTCTCCCTGTCAACTCTTACTAAATTACGAGCACCAAGCTTCAACTGAGGTGGCCCAATGACTCGCCCTTCCACCTTTGTCATGTTCTTGATGACTTGAATTTCAAAATTTTGAGCAACATCCCCCCTGACAGTAAAATAAATATAAAAAAAATTAACTAAAAACTTTTTATGTAGAAAAGAAGCAAAAACCAGAAGTATGAAAATAATATTTGGCAACCAACAAATTCGAACAACATAAGCAAGTTACACAATCAAAGAATATGATGATGCATTCTTAATTCAAGGTCAAAAGTCTGTTTGATAGTCAAGTCAACTAGTACTAACAAGATTTGGGTCTCATAAGGCCCTCCAGGGTCACCAAGCATAGTTCCGACATAATAAGATTAGCAATAATGCATTATGAGGTAAAGTTCTAAAACTAGCACTAATGTCCATGATAGCTGCTAGTGCTCAGACTAAAGTTTGGAAATGGTTTCACTAGTCAAATTTTCAAGACAAAAATAGCAATTTCTCAAAAGGTTTACATTTACTTGATTATGAAAATACTGGAACCAGAGGAATGAAAACCACCTTGAAATTTCATGCCAAAAATGAGTATAAGATTCGGAAAAGAAAACAAAAAAACAATCAATTTAAACAAAGCTGGGAAACACGGAGCAAACAATCAAGGATAAAAACCAGAATAAAATAAACCAATTTAAACCATCCTCAACTAACTAGCTTTAGGGACAAGAATTCATAAACATGCTAAGAATTGTTAATTCCATGTTTTGCTTAGAAATTAAGTGCCAAAACCAAATCGATTGATCATATCCACACTCAAATTACTCAATTGGCAGCATCTCATCTTACTAATCACAGCATGTAGAAGAAACAAATATCTTTTAAAAGCAGCACTCCAAACATATATAAGATGAAAGCATGCAGGTCTCAAGTAATATTACGTACCCACAAGGTCCATCAGCAGCCTGCACCATTTCACAGATTGTGTTCATTCTATCCTTTGGCCGAGCCAGTGACATGTTCTTTAACAACATCATTCCATCTCTAGTCAACTGCTCCTTTGGGTACCTCTGCCCCTCAACCAAGTTGCAGAATTCCATGGGCACATAGTTTTTTCTATTATTTTTTCCCAAATCTAAGCATGGGATATCCTTGTGCATGATTTCCTTATTGTACTTTTCCTTGAAATACTTTAAAAGGCTCTCTCGCTTTGGCGGAGCCTTGCCCTCTCTGTCCTCAACATCGAATGAAAGATCACGTGTACTTTGATCAGTTAACCCCACAATAGTGTATTTTTGTTTGGTAACACGATGAGTTACAGTAACTTTCAATCCGATCAATGCATCCATGACTTCTCTTCTCAACCTTCTCATATCATTCACTTTAAATCCTCGAACACGCTCCTGAAGGAAATCTATAACAGGCAATCGCTTGTGAAATGCCAAAACTGAGTAGTCCAAACACAATGCAAGACCCTGGGAGGTGGGCTTTAGACTCTGTTGAAAGCCTTTAGATGCTGTAATTCCACCTTCAAGATTATTTTCTTCATTGTATGCGCTGGGAAAAAAGCTTCGACCGACAGAGATTCTATGCCTAGACGGATTCTCCTTCATTACCAAATCCATCCCCTGTAGTATATCACGAGGGATAGATAAGACTTTCCCCCTTAAGTAATCCTCCAGCTTGCCAAATTGCAGCTCATTTACCTTCTGTATAGTAACTATGTAAGAACAACTCTTCATATCTTCCCCATCGGAGTACTCCACCTTGAATGTTCCAATGGGCAGTGGAACTGCACTGAATATGTTCTTCTCACCATCATAGGCAGTCCTTGACAGAGGAAATTGAGAAGGATCATCAGAGAACAGCTTGTCCTTAATCGGACGGAGATGGGATTTCAGTATTTTTGCAGAACGACCCTTAGGAGGAACCTCATGTTTAATATCAACGTCATAATGTATAATGGTAGTCTTTGAATTGAACTTCACCGGGAAATGATTAACAAGAAGTCTGGGAGACTGTATGGAAAGTGTGCCACCTGTGTCAGGTCTTTTTACAGGAAGCAGATTACTCTCCATAGTTCTTGAAAGGGCTGATGGAGGCTGCTGTTCCGATATGTTCAACGACTGGATATCAGGAATAGAAGGGTCTACAGAAAAGGCCAAGTTTCCAACTTATTAAAGCCGATCATAATAAAAATAAATGAGGAAAGGGTTCCATTAATTACAATTGAAAGCCTCTGTCTCAAAAAAGGCAATGCAACTCAAACCTAATTTTTCAACATAATTATTTCGCTACTCTTCAAAAGTATATACTAGATACACTTAATTCCACATAATCAAGCTTTACTGACCAACAAAGTTCAGTGAGCCAAAAATTGATTTCTGTAAAACAAAGCTAGTTTACATAAAAGAAAACTACTCAGTAAAATCAGATTTTTAAAAAACCAAAATCACAAACCATAAAGCCAAACAATAACAGGTAATCACATCTACAAATTGTAGTTTAAGCTTTTAGTTGGTCATCAACATATGAGTTTGATCCTAATGAAGACCAAAGAAAAGAACCCGCTCACTGGAGGAAACAATAAATACAACAAAAAATTTTTGTGATGTTACCATTACTTTGAAATTTTTTCCTGTTCTTTTGTTTTTTCCGAGAATGTTTCTGCAGTCATAACCATTCCACAAATCACAAAATAGCTGGCAGTGAAAACCAAAAACTCTTTCAGGAAATTCAATTGAATAACAAGCTGCGACTTGCAAGTATAAGGCTTCCTAAAACTCAGTCCCTCCCCGAATTTTCTTTCCAAATCACATAAAGATAGAGACATCTTTAACAAGTTGGCAACTTCTAGGACTCAAATCAAACTATATAATTCTAGCGTTGCTGAAATAACACATTTTTAAAAACTTTTTTTTTTTTCTATGTCAGAAAATCAGCACACTCCATACAGTTAAAAAAAAAAAAAAGAAAAAAAGAAAAAAGAAAAGATGAGAGGAAGAGAAGAAAAAAAATATATATTGCAACATCACACTGAATAACTGATAACTAAATGATATGGTATGATTATCATTTAGACTTACTCCGAAACTTAAAATCAGAAATCAGATACCCCTTAAATAGTATTATCCAAAATGAACTAACTAAAAAAAAACCTTATCAATCCCAAATACAAATTTCAGAGAATAAAAGTAAAGAATTGCTTCAGTTCGATTCTAAACCAAAAGACAAGAACATCCCATCAGTACTCTCAAGACTCTACCACCATAGCATGATTATTTTGCTCAAGTTTCCAACACATTTCATATCCAGTAACTGACAGCCCACTAACACCCCCAAAAAAGTAACAAAATTTATAATAGCTTAATTTGCAATCGACGAACGCCCAACAAAATGAGAAACGAATCAGAGAATCCATCGACGCAGTACCATAATCTAGAATCAATTCCAGAAACCGTAATAAATATAAAAGTCCCACCTCTGTGAATCATCCTCTACACACACAGATTTACAGGTGCATTGACATTCTAAACACCCACCAACCAGTTAAATGAGAATCCAATAACTAATCTAATAATCAGCCAACACGCAGAAGGAAATTCAATCAAACGACAAACAAGGCAGTAAATTACCTATGATCCCAGCTTCCACCAAATTACACAAAGTCGAATCACATTCAATAAATCAAAACGAATACGAATACATATATACACACATACGTATATCGATTGGATCTAGCATAGTAAAAGCAGAGTTACAGATCCATACCAGGACGAGGTTCAGGAGCCCTCTCTAACTGAGTTGGAGTAGGACCAGGACCAGGACCAGGAGCCGTAGCCGGGGCAGGGGCAGGGGCAGGGGCAGGGGCAGGGGCCCAACCCCTTCCACTCCACGCTCCTCTTCCTCCGCCGTAGCCACCTCTGGAAAAGCTTTGGCCAGACTCCGGCCTCGCGGGTCCCACTCCCTGACCAGCTGGAGTCGGCGGCGGCCTAAGCCCACCCTGGCTTTGAACCGGGCGAGGGCCCCACTGATGAGCAGATGGTTGGACCGTAGCAGTGTAAGTGGTACCTCTACCCCCAACCGGCCGAGGGCCCCACTGCTGAGCAGATGGTTGGACCGTAGCAGTGTAAGTGGTACCTCTGCCCCCTCCTCGTCCCCCACCTTGATTATGTTGCTGATGATAGTGCTGTTGATCGTGATGCTGATCGCCACCCCATCGTCCACCACCTCTCCCTCCTCTTCCACCCCAACGACCGCCGCGGCCGCCGCCGCCGCCGCCGCCGCTGCTTCCGCCACGACCGCTTCCTCGGCTGTAGTTGCCTCGCTCCATTGATGTACCAGCAAACGATCCGTACCACTCCCTCTCTGTCGATATATGTGTATCTCTATAATTCTGGGAGAAACAAGAACTGTGCGAGTAAAATGGCAGGGGCCGTGTGAGTTTAGGGGAGTATTTATACGGTGAGTGTGAACGGGTGTGATGTGAAATGACTGCAACACCCTTGCGTGGTGGGTAAGCACCGAACAGTATTAGTCGCAAATTGGATTCGATTCGACTCGATAGGGTCGTCAAAGGAAAGGAAAGAAAAGAATTTAAGAAGAAAAGAAAAAAGAATTTTAGTTGGCATAGGAAAAGGGGGGGTGTTTTGGGTGGTAAGAGAGTCTAGAATTTTTGATAAGGTTCCAGAAGGATCGATGAAAGCGGAGGCTGCGTGGGTGCATAACTGTAGGAAAGTGGAGAGGAAATGACGGAACAATTGAAGTGAAAATGCGGACTGGGAGGAGCGTGTATTCGTGTGGGCCACGGTCGTACTGACAAAATTTTATGTTTATGCAATAAATTTTAATTATTAATTCATTTAAGATTTGTATTTCCTAGTAAAAAAACATATCTCCATCAACAGTAACAAAAAAATATTCAAAATTAATATGCTTTTGATTAGAAATTGCCCATGCGACCGTGTGTGGTACATAGATACATAAGTTTTATGTCCATTGTATGCTGGTACTATTAACACCTCACTTTGTGTGTTGAATTTTGTTAAAATTTTAATGTTTTATAATAAATTTTTTATAATCATTAATTAATTTAAATATTGTATTTACTAACAATAAATATATTAAATTAATATACTTTTGAGTAGAAATTACGTTTATATATTTGAATTTTTAAAATACTTATTTCACTCTTTTTGTGAATATTCAATTCGTTGTATAAAAGGTAATAAAAACAACTTTCCAGACAACCAAACAAAATATAAAATCAAATATAATATTCTAATTAAATCCAGTAAAATAAGGCGGCTATATACTCTCAGTACATTGTTCCAATAGTTTGCTTTTGCTTAGAGTGGTGGGTTATTCCTGTGCCGTGTATGGGGCCCCAGGAATAAGATGTATTAGACTTGTAGGTGGGAAGCTGAGAAAATTGGTACAAAGTCACACAGTTCCGCTTAGGGGGCCGCCAAATCGCGCACCAGAGAGCAGATTGATGGATTCGTGGTCTATTCGGGTCAAATTCACGGTTTGAATGCGAATTGTGTTTTTGACCACTAATAAGTGGCTATTTGGCGAGTCTATGGTGAGGAAACCCACACCATAACAGCCCTCACATATTCACTGTTTGAGAGTAGCCAAAATAACTTGATGAAGTATTGAACCTGTGACTATTAAACGCTATAAGAGCATTTTTACTACTGGACAATGTAGATCCACCTTGCATATCTCTCCACTTTTATAACTTTTTGTGTGTTTTTCTTTGTATTTATTTAATACAATTAGACGTACATAGAATTGAAGCATAACAAAATAAAATTACTTAAATGTATCATATAAATGTATAAATATAATATTTATTTAAATATATATACATGCTCTCATTTTAAATTCTTCTATTAAATAATGTTTTTGAAAACCACTCCGGCTTTATGTGACTTAGTATTCAGCCTTTCACACTTGTTCGGTTGACTCCAAGTTGACTTGGACTCCCTTATAAAGTAACTGATGCGATGGTGACTTTTAATTTGGGACTAATAAATTTTTTTAACTGCAATATTTGTCAAAGTAGACAACATGGTTTTTTGGATTTTGGCAAATTGCAAGTGGCCATTTGTAGAAACAAAAAATATTAAATAATCCAATTACCCAATTAGTTCAATTCTTTTACAATTTTTTGACAAAAAAAAATTATGTTAAAGCATATGATTCATAGCGTCAAAAATAGAAAATGCCTACATGTATAAGATAAAAAAAAAAATACTAAACTGGCGGGTTGTCGAAACTTGTTAACCATTTAACAAGGAATGGTGCTACAAACACAAAATGGAAATGAAAATTCAATAATCATAAAATATTTTTCTCAATTTTTTTCCAATTATGAAGTAAAAGATTAATTGTTCCTCACCAATTGGAAATGATTCCTCTTGTAATTGTGTTTTATTAAAAATTATTTAGTAGCAAAAAAATTGATTATTAGAAAGACAACTATAACCTTATTTATTTTTTCCACTTAGTACCAAATATGCTTAGGTGGCATAGTTGGAGAAATATTTAATTGGACAGCAAATCATAAAGCTATCCCTGAAATGACAAATCTGCCCTTAAAAGCAATAATCTCCACAATCCCTCTCACGTAAACCATGAGAGAGCAACCAAATATCTTCCCTCATATTTTTCTATGAACGGATTTTCAGTTGTATAATAGTGCCACGTATTGTTCGTTATTACTTAGATTTAAATTTTATAAAAGGGACTTATTAAATACACCGAAAGTGGGTGTCACCTAGTCCAGGCAATCGCGTCCCGGTTAGACTCTGATGACACCATTTTGGAAATCAGACATCTCTGGTCATCGTAAATCGAAATACAGACAACCGCGTCTTGATCGGACTCTGATGACATCACTTCGAAGATAGACATCTTTAGTGACCTTCAACTAGAGTCTAGAAGACTGCGTCCTGATCGTACTCTGATGACATTACTCCGGAGGTCAGACATCTCCAGTCACTGTAAACTAAAGTCCAAACGATTGCATCCTGGTCGAACTCCGATAATACCATTCCTGAGATCAGGCATCTCCAGTCACCCTAAACCGGAGTTCAGGCAACCACATTCTGATCGGACTCTGATAACACCATTCTAGAGATTAGACATCACCGGTCACCTGAAACTAGAGTCCAGGTGATCGCATTTAGGTAATTCGCCCCCAAAGGTGCTCTATTTATCCGTAAGTGTACAGCTGACGGTTGTAGTTTTATTCGGAAAGTTCAAAATCATATTTACTCAAGGACCAAGCCTAATATAGTCTACAACACTCAACTCACACTAAACTAACTTGGATTGAATAGAAATTATGTGAATTAAATCTAAATAAAAGGAAAAATAAAAGAGACCGAAAATCTTTTGGGTTTTGATGAAAGTTTTGAATTGCTAAACTATTGCAATGAAAATAAAAGTAATTAACAACTAGACAGTTAAATTAAAGCAAATTGAAATTAGATTTAAAACAATGAAAAAGGAATTGAGCTCAATTGATCCAATCATCCAAATCCTCCAAGACTTTCAATGAGATTTATAACTCAAATCAAACACAACAATCAACAGTGTTTGATTTGAAGAATTTAACTTTAAAAACCAATAATTCTCAAGTAATTGAAATTAGATGCGTGGTTAATAAAAGAATCAAAAGTTAATACCATCGATTTAACTAGGGTCAATACCAAATTAGGAGTTTGTGCATTAAATTAGCCAAACATAGTCAATAACCTAAGTGTTCTAAGGTATCTTGCAATCAATTGATGTGAATAAATTTTTAACAATTGTGGAGAAATTATCTAGTGAAGAGCCATAAATTAATACCATCAATTTGGGTGATTAAAATTCCCAAACTTAGTCAATAATGTAAGTATTCTAAAACATCCACATGCAATTACTAAGATTTAGAAATCTAGGAAAATAAAGGAATAAAATTACGAGATACTTCCGTTGAAACCCTTGGATTAATTCAGTGACCTTCAGAACCCAATTTAAGAAACTAACTACTTGAATCCATCATAAAACATATAAAAATGTAAAGAGAAACCATAAAGAATTAAATCTAAATTTTATTTGAACAATAAAAGTGTTTAGCTGTAAGAAAAATACAAGAAATTACAAAAAAGTGAAGGAAAATACAATATAATGAAAGAAAATTACAAGTTCTAACTTCATACTACTCTTACAAAGTAAAATCTACATTAAAAATAAAGAAAAAATGGGAAACCAACCTCTTTAGAGCTTTTCTTGCCGCTCCTCTACCTAAAAATAACCCTAACTTCTCAAAAAACCTTTCAAACTTTTCTAAAACTTAGTTTTGGATGCAAAAAATACAATTTGAAAGTCGAAATAGCGTCCGAACGGTCATCAGACGAAGAGCGTCTGACGACCGTCTAAAGTGCATTTGAACGCACTATTCACCGTTCGACTGCTTACTGTTCACCATTCGAACGGTCACTGTTTACCATTTGAACGCATTGTTCAAACAGTTACTATTCACCGTCCGAACGGTATACTGTTTACTATTCGACCTAGTAACATTATAGCTTGATTTTGACTACCTTAGAGGTGGATTTAGCCGATGCACATTAGAGGACAAGTTGTACCTCTTGAAGTTTTCTTTGCAATGCCATAAAAATCAACTCAATTGGATATTGGAGTACAAAGTCATGGCCATAATACCAAAACGGATTGGACTTCTTGTCACCGGTTTGCTCGTTTTGAACCCGCTTTTATCATTCTTTGCGTCTATTTGCCTTTATTGGCTCTTATAACTTACAAAACACACATAAAATATAATCAAACAAATATATAACTAAAATAAGACAATTAACATTAATCTAAGTCTAACAAGGTGTAAATTAAATGCTTATGATTACACTTTTATAGTATAATCACACCCCCAACTTGCATTTGTTAGTCCTTAGCAAAAACTATCAAAGATATTAGGATAATCTACACTTTTGTAAGAGTCGCGATACATTTAGCTTATGTACTAAGCCTTTAAACCCTTAGGTTACCCCTAGTGGACGAGTGGTGTCTCGTGAGGGTTTCTAGTGATAATACCCACAAATATCCTTTTGTGAATTGAAAATCAAGATAAGAATAGAAAATAAATGCATAATCCTACTCAAGTCAATATTAGATGCCACTCCAACCTCCAACACTTGCATTAATATGTAACAAGTTATACAAAAGAGTGATTTATGTGTGTGGGTGAAGAATCATGCTAAACAACACAAATTAAACTCACTTATGCAAATTCCACCCCTTTAAGACTTTGATTCAATTCTCATGGGCATACACTCAAAATTAAAGATCCATATGGTTCTCACAATGGTATGCTCAACAATGGAGTAAATATAAATAGACAACTCAAGTGAACAAATCAATTACAAAAATTGAAAAAAAATAAAAGTGTACCGACTTTAGCGTAGCTCTATGAAAGAATGTTCATAGTTAAGCATTGATTTAAAGAAATTGACAAGATATAGCTTATACTCTATTAAAAATTTCAATCAAGCACAACTCCGATCAACTAAGCCAAGTAGATATGAAGAGGGCAATGTAGACGAGGTGAAAGGTAAGGGTAAAGAAATGAACCAAATGGTCATATCATATGTAATCAAGGCATGAAATAATGAATGCAAAACAACTACAACTTTACATTTTCAACATTTAATACACTCTTCTCTACTTCTCGCTCTTCTCTTAATATTTTTTTTTCAACTTTTGAACTCTTCTTTCATTCTTTTTTTTTTTTTCTTACTTCTTCTTTTGTTTTCATTCTTTTATCATCCCCTTTAGATTCAACATTTATTTTCATATTTCAATATGCTCTTTTGCATTGAATTTTCCAAATCAATCTCTTCTTCTTCTTTTTTTTTTTTTTGTTTAGCAATGCAAAAACACTCTTTTTTTATATAGGCGTCCCTTTGCAATACAAGAGAGGAAATCAATTTGCACTTTTTAATAAAAATAAAAAATCAACAAGGGTTAAGAGAAATGCACAGTTCGGCAATGGAAAACTCATAGCTATCAAGAAGAATAGAGCATATAATCATATCCAAAATTATATAACCGAAGCATTTCATAGAGTACAAGTGTCAATATCAAGATCAAAACTTAACTCATGAACTAAATACAAGCATAATGAAGCTATTGAATTAAATGAGGGTGAAGAAACCATCCTTGAGTAAATGTAAATGCTCCAAAAAACGATAAGTACTTTAAAGCTCACAAAGTAATAATCCCTACTAATGTAAGGATGAAAATGCAAAGACTAGTAACAAATTATGTTGTATGATTGTGTACAATGATGTAATCCCCTCGACAAATGCATGGATTAAGCAATTCTCATAATATGTTGGGTATGAGGAGTGATTCAATATCATTTTGAGTAAAGATACATGCAAGAATTCCTATATTTTAATATCAAGTGGCATTTTCATAAGAATTCTTATTTTTTTTATTCATTTTTTTTTGTAAGGTGCAAAACAAAGAAACAAAAACAAAGAATAGAGGCAAAGCCTCTACCCACCCTCAACTTAAAAAGATGCATTATTCTCAATGCTTGAGAATAAAGCATGTAATGCAATTAAATGGTGGGAGAAGAGACAATAGGATGCCTAATACACCCCCAACTTAGAATGAGAAAACAAACTAAGAAAATAAAGAAACAAAACAACTACTCCTACTCCTATAAAAATTGGAGAAAGAATCACCTAATGTCACAAAATGAGAATTTATCATCATCCCACACTCCCAAACTAGAGATTTTTAAAGAGTTCATGCAAATGTGAAAATATACAATAGCAACCTTTTTTATGAACTCAATGATATAGCAAGAAAGCATATAAGGGTAAAAAGGGGTCATGATATGTAGAAAATAAAAAATGATCATACACAAAGGTGCCAATGATGCTCATGCCATGAAGTGATTGACCCTCCTCTTCTTTTAGTTAGCCAGCTATGGGAATGATGCTTGGTTCCAATATTGGGATATGGAGCTCTAAAAGTTCCGGTAGAGTAGGACTAGGTGCTAGAGGCTCAAAAGTAGGGATCTCATTATCTCTATACATGGTAAGGATGACCTCTAAACTATTAACATCCTTATTGAATTACACATTCCCAACATCTAATAAACCAACATCATCATTAAGGGTAATCTCATCTCTACCCTTGTCTTCTTGTTTGGAGTCCCCAGTTTCAGACTCCTCTCTTTCACACTCTTCATACCAAAGTTTATTTTCAATAATTTCCACACTTACTTTAGGAACATCTTCCTTAGACTCAAAGTCTTGAGGAGAGGTAGTTTGATCAATGGTGTCCTCAATCTTAAGGTTAGTAACAGGATGAATGGATTCACTTAGACACCCTTGCCTAATAAAACTGAGTGGAAATGGCACAAGGGACTTGTCTTCCGCTTGAACAACCAAGGTTTGCATTAAAAGAGTTAATTGACTCTGTATCTCATTAAGGCCCTTGTTTACTATAGAGTTCACTTCTTCTTGAAATTTTATAGCTAGTTGAAGAGTATCCTCTATGGTGTCCTCTTGCGTGCTATTGTCTTAAAGGCAATTCGGCATGATTAGCCCTCTAGTTAGTTTTGGGCCCATTCCGAGACTTCTCGGTTAAGATGACCATTTTGCCCCTTGGCATCCAAGCTCCCCAGGAACCACACCGGCTCTGGGTATCAAACTGGTAATCTTCTGAGAATGCTTTTTATAGTATTCCCGACCTTTTATTATCTTTCCGGATCATTCCGAGTCAATTTCGGCAAACTCGGTGCAAAATGATCATTTTGCCCATGGTGAGTCGATTGCCTTTTCTAATTATGCCAGCTCTAGGTATCAAACCAGTAACCTTTAAGAACAATCTAAATAATGTATCCAAACCTTGAGTCTCCTTCCGGGATATTCTGAGTCCGTCCCGACAGGTTTCCGGCCCGATTGACTGTTTTGCTCCTAATGGCCCGGTCAACCCTTCCGACAAATCTTAACCTCATTTTTCGAGTCCATTACCCTTGGGACCCTATTCTAAGGGTTCCTGTCCCTTTCTGGCCTTCCGGGTCATTCCCGGCCCCTTCAAATCATTCCTGGACATTCCGGAGTCACTCCTAGTGAAGCTAGGCTAAAATTTGTATGGTAGTCACTAGTACAGGCGCCTAAATCTGCTGAAGATACGTTGCTTGCCAACTTAAAAACTTTCCTAAGTGGCTGGTGCCACTAGTAGTGGCGCCAAACCAAAAAATGGCCTAGCGCCACTCCTAGTGGCGCTAATTTAATTTTTAACATGGCGCCATTGTAACAGGCGCCAGGTCATTCTTCTCTCTATAAATACAAAGCCTCTTCCAGCGTGAAAAAGGTTCGCAAACTCAGTCTAAAAAAACCTCTTCTTCGATATACAGAACTCGTAGCCTCCCTAAACCCTAGTATTCTTTAGGTTTTTCCAAACCCTAGCCCCCATATACAAACCTTGGCCTCCTATATACTTATATACACTCCTATACACTTATACACTAGCCTCCAAAGATTCCATCGAAGACGTGAAGTGCTGCAATCTGAAGCTTTCAAAGATCAAGACGAAGATTGAAGCAAAGACCGATGCAAAGCAAAGCAAAATAAAGAAGATACAAGGTAGGCTCTCTATTTAAGTTTACGCATCTTCCCCCACTCTCTTCTCCCTTCGAACCCACTTGGGTTTTCTTCTATTTTAATCCCCCATCTTCTTCCCCCCTTTCTTGCATGCTTGAAACAAGGGACTTCCCGGTCTATGCGTAGGATTAGGCTATTGGAGTTCACCGTGTCGGGGGCTTTCTCTTAGTCTAACCGAAGACCACGTGAGTTCGGCCCCCTTAATTATATGGTGAAGCCTTTAACTTTGTATGTTCACGACCCCAACTTGCATTGTATATATCATGATCTTGTATTCCTCCAAAGTTTGTTTTAAACTTGTTTTTAAAAGCTTGCATCAAAATTGTTTTCAAAACTTGCATCAAAATCTTCTTTTTCAAAACTTGTTTTCAAAACCACAATCTTAAGGTGATTCTAGCCTTTCCATGGCTAGGGTTGCTTTAGGAAAGTGTTACATTTAAAGTGACCGATATGGTTCATATTTTTAAGTACTTGTTGTTTTTAAAACCACTATCTTAAAGTGGTTCTAGCCTTCTTATGGTTAGAATCGCTTTAGGAAAGTGAGATATTTTTATGGACTTTTTAAAAACTCTCTTTCCAAATCTCTCCTTCTAAAAATCCCTTTTCCAACATGCTTTCTAAAAAACTCTCTCCAATCTCCTTTCTAAAATTATTTTCTAAAAGCTCCCTCCAAAAAATCTATTTTCCAAAACTCTGTTTTCTCTTTCCTAGAAACTCTTCCTAAAAAAGACCCTTTCTAAAAAACTCTTTCCTAAAAGCTCCTTCCAAAATCTTCTTTCTGAAACTCCTCTCAAGTTCACTTTCCAAAAACTCATTTTTAGGATCTCCTTCCAAAAATCCTCCTTCCTAAAAATTCTCTTTCCAAAATCTCTTTTGTTGGAATCCAAGTTAAGCCCTAGAGTCAACAATTAGGAAATCCTAATTTTCCTTCCCAAAAATATGATTTTCAATTCCCTATTTTGGCCTCAAAACCTCTTATTTCCTGTACCAAACTACATATATTTCCAAAACCTATTTTCTATATTAAAACTATGGCTTTCCAAATCTAGGATTTCCAAAACTTCATCTTTCCAAGTTCATACCAAATCCAATCTTCTCTTTAGGAAACCAAATCCAATCTTCCCTTTAGGAAACTAAATCCAATCTCCCGTTTAAGAAACTAGATCCAATCCTCTGTTTTTGGAAACAAAATCAAACAATCTCTTTTTAGAAACAAAATCCAATCCTTTGTTTTAGGAAATAGGAATCTTAATCTTTCCTAGTCTAAACTTTTTCTAAATTCCAAAACTCAAATTTCAAATCTTTTCAAAACTCTAAACTTTATTAAATTCAAATCTTTCTAAAATTTTAATCTTTCTAAATTTCAAATCTTTTCAAATCCAAAACTTTCTAAATTCGAAACTTTCTTAAGTTAAAAACTTTCTAAATTCAAAACTTTCTTAAATCAAAACTTTCCTAAAGTGAAACTTTTCCTATTTCAAAACTTTCCTAAAATTACATTTTCCTAAAATGAAACTTTCCTAATTTAAACATTTCCTAATTCGAACTTTTCTTAAATCCAATCTTTCCTAATCTTCCAAGTCCAACATTCGAGTCAAATCTATTCTCAAAACTTTTCCAAGTCGAATCAAATCTTTCTTAATCTCAAGTCCAAATCCTATCTTTCTAAGTCCAAGTTTTCTAAATCTCTATATTTCTAAATCAAAGTCCAATCTCTTCCATTTCAAATTCCAATCTTCTATTCTAAATTCAAATCAAATCCAAATTCCAATTTTCAATCTTCCATTCTAAGTTCAAATCAAAATCTCTTTCTCAAATCAAAATCTTCTATTTTCTATCGGACTCTTGTTTGAACTACGACTGACCTGATTCCTCAAAAAGGATATGTAGGTAACCCTTATGGGTGCGGTCACAACATTTTTCCAATTTCCAATTCCATATCTCTTTTCAAATCTCTTTTCTCAAATCTATTTTCAAAATTAAATCAAATCTATTTTTTCAATTTCAATTTCAAATCTATTTCTAAATCAAATTTTTTTCTTGCACTTGCATATCATGCATCATTCTTTTAAACATTCTTTTTTCTAAAGTGGATAGTTTTGGACATTTGTTAGTTGTAGACTCTCATAGGTAAATCTAGGGTAAACAAACATATAGGTACCACAAGGGCGGGGTAGGGTGATGACTTAGTGTGTCTTCCCTACACGTAACCAACCTCCGGACTTAGAATTACTGTTTTCGAGAGACCAAAACGGAGTTATTTTTTCAAAAAAGAGCTTAAATATTTTCTAAAGGTTGCCAAACAACCTACTTTCATAAAAACCCTCTCTTGAGATAGTATTTTCAAAATCTTTTTCAAAAACCCTAAGTGTAGTCTTCGGATTGTGCTTAGTTTTTAGGTGACCTAACTCACCTTAATCAAATTAGGTGACGACTCCAAATATTTTTCAAAAGTCCTTTATTCAAATCAATTTTCCATTCAAACCTAATCGCACTCATTCTTCTAGGAGGATGAGTTCTAACGAGAGAGTACAATATTTTTTTCGCTTGTGTGTGTATTCCTCGAGTGCGAAAAATCTGGGTGCGACATTGCCTAACCCAAGTTAGTTAACCCCAGGTTAACCAAACCCTAGTTAGTTAACCCTAGTTCAATCTGACCCTAGGTTAACTTGACCCTAGTTGTCCATCCCTACGTTAACCTAACCCAAGTTAGTTAACCCTAGGTCACTTCAATCTTAGGTTAACCTAACCCGAGTTAGTCAACCCTAGTTCAACCCAACACAGGGTTAATATGCTTCAAGGTTCCAACTCAAGGACCCCTCTTCAAATGATCCTTCAATTCAAACCTCACATGACATTCTTTCAAAAATACCTTGCTCAAAAATCTTTTTCAATTCTTGCATACCCTATTCCAAAATATTTTCAAGAATTCTTTCAAACTTGTCTTGACAAAAATAGCTAGACATTTCACATCTTCCAAAAGCTATTTTCAAAAGTGATTTCAAAACTCACAGGTCTAAGGTGATCTCAACCATCTCATGGTTAATGTTCCTTTAGAAAAAGTGACATATCAAGTGTGACCCTCTAAGGTCCATATAGGGTGTCGAACCCTAATTGCTTTTCAAAAGCCTTTTTCAAAAGTCTTTTTCAAACTTCACATTCTTGAAGCAATTCTAACCCTTTCATGGTTAGGATTATTCAAGTATAAGTGAAAAATTCAAGAAGAGTTTTATAATCCCGTAGCCTTAGAAAAGCCAAAGGGAAGTCTCTAGTCCCTTTTTCAAAAATATTTTCGAAAGTTACAACCTTAAAAGAGTTAGTTATCCATTAATTAACATCTCGAAGGTGATGAAATATTCAATATGCCTTTCTTAAGGTGCATAAAAATTATTTTCAAAAATCCTTTTTCAAGACAAGTTCATAAGAGCTCTTGTAAGTCCAAATCTTATCTTTAGTCCATAATCAAGATTTCAAAGCTTTCAAAACTCTCTTGAGCTGTGTTCCAAAACATCTCAAAACACTTCAAAATTCCATTTCAAAAGCACTTCCAAAAACCCTCAAGTTCTATTTAAAAAACACTCCAACATCCGATTTCAAATCAAAACTCTCAAGTTCTCTTTTTTCAAAGACCTCAAAAGTGTCTTCAAAAACTTTCCAAAGACCTTAAAGCGTCTTCAAACATTCCAATGGCCCTAATGCGCTTATTTTCCATCAGGCTTTTGCCCGAACTACGAATGACCTGATTCTCGTCAAATGAGATGCGTAGGCAACCTAAAATGGTGCGGTCATAACTTTTACTTCAACTTTAGTCCTTTTTCAAAACTCTATTAATTCAAGATCCCTATTTCAAACTCCTTCAAAACTTTCATTTTTTCAAACATCTTTCTCAAAACTTGCATCATGCATCACTCATCCAAAAAGTGATGACCAAACCTCATTTTCAAAATTCTAAAGTGGATATTAAGTAAATAATGGTAACCGGTTATTCTAGTGAGTGAAACAAATGGTGAATAGACATGTAGGTACCGAAAAGGGCGGGGTAAGGTGATGATCTTAGGATATCTTTCCTACACGTAACCTACCTCCAAACCATAAATTTCTATTTTTGAAAGACCAAAATAGAGTTATTTTCACAAAAAGGCTTAAATCTTTCTAAAGGTTGCCAAACAACCTATTTTCTTAAAAACCCTCTCTTGATGAAGTTTTCAAAATTTTTTTCAAAAACCCCAAGTGTAATCTTCGAACTATACTTAGTTTTAGGTGACACTTTAATCAAGTTAGGTGGCGACTCCTACTTTTCTAATAAACCCTTAATGAAACTAATTTCAAGTTTAAACCTAGTCGCACTCGTCCTTTTAGAAGGATGAGTTCTAATGACAGAGTTCCGTGCTTTTTTCTGAGTCGAAAGGACTTGGTCAAAAACCGGGGCGCAACATTTGTCAGCCATCCTTCCAATCTCTGCATAATTATTTTCACCAATTTAAGCAATTTCAATCCAACCAAACCTCAAATCTCCAATATATATATATATATATACCACCAATTTACAATAAACACAAGCCATAATTCTCCACTAGCAATCATCCAATTAAATTATTAAAATAAAACAAAATTTATACAAATTAAACAAAATAAATCTAGAATAAAAAGTAAAAAAAAAAAAACAAAATCTATTGTGGTATTACACAAAAAAATAGAATGAAGTTACCAATGGTCTAAGCTGAAGATTCCTCCGTCGTGGTAGATTGATGGAGATCCAATCCACCAATTGATCTTCAACTCAAAGCTTGTTAGTACTTGCCTCATGCCTTTGGTCCTTGGCAACGGCGCCAAAAATTTGATTCGCCCTCAAATGTGCTCTATTTATCTGCAAGTGCACGGTTGACAGTTGTAATTTTATCCGGAAAGTCCGGAATCGTATTTCCGCAAGTGCACTTTACTCACACTAAGCTAACTTAGATTGAATGGAAATTATGTGAATTAAATCCAAATAAAAGGAAAAATAAAAGAGACCAAAAATCTTTTAGGTTTTGATGATATTTTTGAATTACTAAACTATTGTAATGAAAATAAAAGTAATTAACAAGTAGACAATTAAATTAAAGTAAATTAAAATTAGATTTAAAGCAATTAAAAGGGAATTGGGCTCAATTGATTCAATCATCCAATTTATCCAAGACTTTCAATGAGGTTTATAACTGAAATCAAATATAACTATCAAGAGTATTTGATTCGGAGGATTTAACTTTGAAAATCAATAATTCTCAAGTAATTGAAATTAAATACATGGTCAATAGGGAATCAAAGATTAATACCATCGATTTAACTATGGTCAATACCAAATTGGGAGTTTGTGTATTGAATTAGCCAAACATAGTCAATAACCTAGGTGTTGTAAGGCATCTTGCAATTAATTGATGTGAATGAATTCCTAGTAATTGTGGTGTAATTATCTAGTGAAGAGCCATAAATTAATACTATCGATTAGGGTGATTAAAATCCTCGAACTTAGTCAAAATCTAAGTTTTCTAAAATATCCACCTACAATTACTAAGAATTAGAAATTTGAAAAAACAAAGCAATAAATTCATGAGATACCTCTATTGAAATCCTTAGATTAATTGAGTGACCTTCACATTTAAACCCAATTTAAGAAACTAGCTACTTGAATCCATCATAAAAGTATGTAAAAATGTAAAGAGAAAGCATAAAGAATTAAATCTAAATTTTACTTGAATAATAAGTGTTTGGTTGCAAGAAAAATAAAAGGAAGTCTAAGAAAGTGAAGGAAAATACAATACAATGAAGGAAAATTACAAGTTCTAACTCTATACTACTCTTACAAAATTAAATATAAGCAAAAAATAAAGAAAAAATGGGAAACCATCCTCTTTGAAGCTTCTCCTGCTGCCCCTTTATCTAAAACTAACCCTAACTTCTCAAAAAACCTTTCAAACTTTCCTAAAACTTAGCTTTAGACACAAAAAATGCAATTTGGAAGTCGAAACAACGGACTTTTTTCCAATGGCATAAAAAACATTAGAGGACAAGTTGTAGCTCTTGAAGTTTTCTTTCCAATGGCATAAAAATCAGCTCAATCGGACATGGGAGTAAAAAGTTATGGCCATAATATCGAGACATGTTGGACTTTTCATTATTGGTTTGCTCGTTTTGAACCTGCTTTGATCATTCTTTGCATTTATTTGCCTTTATTAGCTTATATAACCTACAAAACACACATAAAACATAATCAAACAAATATATAACTAAAATAAGATAATTAACATTAATCTAAGTCTAACAAAGTGTGAATTAAAGGCCTATGATTACACTTTTATGGTGTAATCACTAGGTCGGACTCCGATGACATCATTTTAGAGATTAAACATCTCCGGTCACCTTAAATTGGATTTCCAGCGACCACATCCCAGTCGGACTCTAGTGCCACCATTTCAGAGATTAGAAATCTCCAAAATGATGTCATTAGTGTCCTATCAGAATGCAGACTCTCATGACATCATTTTAGAGATCAGACATTTCTGACCACCTTAAGCCGGAGTTTAAAAACATAGCTTTGGAGATCAGATATCTTCGATCACCTCAAACCGGTGTCCAGGTGATATCATCTTGGTCTAACTCCGATGACCTTAGCATTGGAGAAATTAAACACCTCCGATCACTAAGCCAAGGTCCAGACAATCGCATCCCAGTTGAACTCCGATGACCTCGTATTTGGAGATTGGACATCTCCAGCATCCATCAACATCTCCTAACATCACTCAGTTGGAGTCCCGATGATCGCATCCTGGTCGGACTTCGAAACCTTAGATTGAAAGTCTAAAGCTTTCGAAGCTCACATAAACCAGAGTTTCAGCAAGCTCCGATGACCTAAACTAGAGACCGGTGATCCTTAATATCACCCTCTAAAGTTTGAGGAACCAGTTGGGAGTAAGAACCCCAAACCAGAGAGCACCAGAGCAAGCCAAAAACATAAGAGGGCAAGCCTCATGGCATTGTAGTGCTGTGAAGGCTAAAAGCCACACTTGAAGAAGGAAATTAAAGCATTATGGCACTGTGCATTCCAAAAGGCTTAGCATTGTTATGCCTCACTAACGTATGTCATACTAACGTCATCAAAGTGACACCATCGTTGGCTTACGTGAAAAAATTTTGGTCGAGCCATATCTCCTCCCTTTAAAAGTTAGGCATTGAAATGTCTCAAAAAGCAAAACAAAGCATCACAAAATTTGAATGCCAAAGACCACGAAATTGCTCTTCACGACATTCTAACATCGTGGCCGAAATTCTCTATAAATATGAGGGCACCCCCTCCCATTTCTTCACCAATTTACTATCTTCTCTATCTCTCTCTAGAGTTCTCACTTTTCTAGAGAGAAAAGTGATCCCTTTGGCCTTATGCCGCTAAATTCGTTCTAGTTAGCCCCAGCCAAGCCGAACTCCTGTCCGATTGATCGGAACGGAATCAACCGATTCTGGCCAAAGCTCTGCCAAATCAACGAGTTCTGAAAGTGCCTTTTCCTAGCCGGAATAGTGCTATTCTTAGGCTCGAGGATTTAAAAACTCCTCCCAACTAATCAGAATTTTGTCCAATTTTTAGGTCAGATAATGCTTTCAACTGGCCAGAATCGCGTGTCTTAACTGTAGGTAAGTGGAGAGGAAATGATAGAGCAATTGATGCGAAAATGCAGTGTTAAAGTAGAGAGAGTGGGATTGGGAGCGTATATGCATGTGGGCCACGACTGTCTCTTTATATCCAGTTCCTTGCTAATCAACACCACCTCACTTGGTGTTTTGAATTCGGTCAAATTTTTATGTTCAAGCAATAAACTTTAATTATTAATTAATTTAAGATTGTATTTCCTAAGAACAAAACACGTATCCATCAAAAATCAAAATATGCAAAATTAATATACTTTTGAGTAGAAATTATTGATGCATCTCTGTAAGTACATAGATATATAGTGTGTGGGTAGCGGTGATTATTTTCATCGTAGTACTAGGGGTAGATCCAAAATTTTTATTTAGTGAGAGCAAAATTTACATAGCATTATACATGATTTTTTTTAATAAACAATATATTTCCTTTGATAGATACAGAGATAATCATATTAAAGACGCTGACAAAGGGACATTGTCTATGTATAAAAGTTATACACAAAAATTATTGTCAAAAACTAAATTCAGATTTAGCTGGCTAAGATTCAAAATTTTGAAAAACAATTTTGGGATTTAGGTAACTAAGTCTATGGATATAACATTAATTGGGATTGTGCTGTTTATTTGACTAAATAATGAAGAGTTAATGAGCTATATATATTTTTTACTCCAGATTTAGTGATATTCGATAAGGGCAAATAAAGTTATTAGTAAATTTCAAGAGAAGCAAATGTAAGAGTTTTTAAATTCAATGGGACAAGATATATATTTATAACCTAAGATCAAATAAATACACATAAAAAAATTTAACAGTAGTGAAAGCAGCCAATTCAATGGGACAGCTACCCACATTGGACCCTAGTTGGGTCTACCCCTGCCTGGTACCATCAACACCTAACTTGGTGTGTTGAATTCTGTTAATTTTTTTTTTTTTATGTTTTACAATAAATCTTCACATTAATTAATTTAAATATTGTATCTATTATAAATAAATAAATTAAATTAATATAATTTTGAGTAGAAATTGCGGGTATATATTTGAATTTTTAATATACTTATTTCACTCTTTTTGTATTTATTGAATTCCTTGTATAAAAGGTAATAAAAAAAAAAAAGACTTTCTACGCAACCAAACAAAATATAAAATCAAATACAATATTATAATTAAATCCAGTAAAATAAGGCGGCTATGTACATATTATTGTCCCAATAGTTTGCTTTTGCTTAGCATGGTGGGTTATTCCTAATTTCCTATCTCGTGTTTGGGCTCCATGAATAAGATGCGTTAGATTTCTAGGAGGGAAAGCAGAGAAAATTGCTACAAAGTCGGGCTTTCTACACTTGTTTGGTTGACTCCAAGTTGACTTGGACCCGTTGAAAAGTAACTCATTTATGTTGACTTTTAAATTGGCCTAATACATTTTTTTAACTGCAATATTTGTCAAAGTAGACAACATGACTTTTTGGATTTTGGCAAATTGCAAGTGACCATTTGTAGAAACAAGAATTATCCAATTAGTTAAAATTGTTTTACAATCTTTTGACAAAAAAATAAAAAAAAAACTTTATATTAAAGTAGCATAAAAATAGGAAATGCCTACATATATATAAAAGAAATTACTAAACTAACAAGTTGTGGAAAGTCATTGACTAAATTAACAATGGACACAAACACTAAATATATACGTACGTCTTTCATATGAAAATTCAATAATCATAAAACATTTTTTCCCAATTTTTTTCAATTACGAAGTAAAAGATTAGTTGTTCGTCACCAATTGGAAATGATTCCTCAGGTAGCTGCGTTTTATTAAAACTTATTTACTAGCAAAAATATTGCGTATTAGGAAGACAACTATAGCCTCTTTTAATTTTGCATTGAGTACTAGATATTCATTGGTGGCATAGGTGGAGAAATATTTGATAATTGGACTGCAAGACATAAACTTATCCTTGAAATGACAAATTTTGTAAGGATTCGAATTTCTCTTCCGAACCATCACTATTAAAATAGATTAAAATAAAATTAAATGCTTCAAATATTACATCAAGTCACTAATATTATAGCTTCAAGACTCTCTAAGACTTTGACTACAAAATTATATAACTTTCGAAATACAACATTTTTTCAAAATGTAATGTGGCTCCCAAAATAATAAATAATCACTCCAGGAAAAATGAGCTTTGACTATCTTGCTTTTCTTTGCTTTGCCTTAACGTGAAAAATAAATTAAATCTGGAAGTATACAATACGACAAGAGTAAAAATACTTGTATCTAAATAGAATTAAAACATTAAATCACACTTTCAAGAAATTGGATAACAACAAATAATTCAATGAACCAAGCTAATATGAATCAAACCATTATTTCAATAGAGCCTATTAGCAGACCCTTCTCAGTATCATGTCGAACGCCACTTTGGTCAAAATGAAATCATGAACCAGAGCCCCTGCAGGATCATTCTACCATGCCACGTGTGGTCTCATTACATAATAACAATAATAGCCCTACGAGTGCATTCATACATGTACAGATTAGTTCCGTAACACTTCAGCCAAAATAAATTTAAATTCAACATATCTAAAAATAAATAATTAGGGAGTCAACAATGGCCATATTGTAGGAGATGAGTTTAGATAAACATGATAAAAATACTCTTTGCAAAGAGGTTTAAGAATGAACATACTGTATACTTTCAATTTATCTCAAATGTATGCCACCATTTTTGAACCATCTATATCAAAATAAACTCAACCAAAATCAGCCATGGCCAAATGAAGCTCAACCCATAGCAGTGTAAATTTCTCACGGCCAAATGAATCTCATCCCATCACTACAAGAAAAAGGGTTATTTGCGACGGATTATTTGTGACGGCTACCTATGCTGTCGCAAATACCCAATTATTTGTGACGGCAACTTCCCCGACGCAAAAAAATGTTATTTTCGTCGGCACTATTTGCGACGGCATTGATGCCGTCGGGAAAGAGGGAAAAATGACGTTGTTTGCATGTGCAAAGGCGACCACCCACTATTCGCGACGGCGTATTTGCGACGGGGTTACCGTAGCAAATGTTTTAAATAAAACTACGTCGTTTGGATATAAAACGACGTAGTTTCGATACCCAATGTCATTTTCCCCCCTTTTCTTCTCCTCTTTCCCTCTTTCCCTCTTATTCGACCAGCCGTGCGCCCTAGCTTGGAAATGTCGATGATCACCACTGCGGCGCAATAGTGTTTCGCTTGGAAGGCCATCGCCGGAGACGACGCCTGAAAGCCACTGCCGGAAGACGACGCTTGGATGGCTTGCATTGCCAGAAGCCTTGTCGACTAGTGAGCCATCTCTCTTCCCTCCTCCCTCCTCCCTCGTCGCCTGCAGCGGCGACTGGAAGCCCTAGCCGCCGAAACTCCTCACGAACTGCTACCCCTCGTCGACGAAGCCTTTGCCTTGGTGTCGTCGCCGCCGGAAGTCCACACCCACTGGTAAGCTTCTCTCTTTCTCCCTCGTCGCCTCTCTGTTTCGAGCTCTCTGTTTCGAGCTCTCTATTTCTATATCAGATATCACACATTATACATTTACAAATTATTTCATGTATAAAATTCATCACATTATACATTAACGAGTTTATTTACTCTTCCATATGGAGATATGGTTTTATTACAACAAAACAGAGCCATAAAACTTTCCAGAGTAGAAAGCACATGACCTGCAAAATGAAAAGGTGTTTGAGAAGCTTTTAGGCTAACAAAGAACACTATTTTTCGAAAATCACAGGTTGGAGCTCACATGTATCATTACCAGTTTTTTTATTAACTTCTTGATTTGGCAGCTAACTTAAAAAGAAATACACAAACATCTTAATGCCCTGCTGTAATGGTGCAAGTGACATATAGCAACCAATATAAGTCCTCAAATTGTAGGATCTTCACAAATTTGAGGGGCTTAGCTCTCCTATCGAGGAATTGTCCACAAAGCAGGTCCAGTGTTTTACTGCACAGGAAGAGATCTACTGTCTCGAGTGGGGCTACAGAGGTATGGTTGGATATTTCAGCTTAGAAAACAAACAAGAGAACTAATTTCAAGCAGGTTGAAGTAATTTAGATCAATATAAATGCAAGGGCTTCTAAGCATTCCAAATTAGATATTTCTTTTTCCTGCTGATGAAGCATATTGTCTTCATAATCTTTTCCCTGAGAACCTCACATTAGTCTATCAAGCAGTTGTTCAAACCATATGCACATAAGCCATATATTGCACTAGCAGAATAGTAAATAGTTCAAGTGACATTTTCTAACCTTTCCAGAACCTGAACAGTTTGAACATCGCTCAGTTCTAGGTGGTGGTAGGGGCTGATCTCTCCCATTAACCGTTGACACTGGTTCTATAAGGACAAGTGCTCCCGTGCTTGAACTTATTTACTCTTCCATATGGAGATAGGACTTCCCCCGTCACTTTGCATTCCATGAATCTCGTCACCTGAATGAAATTTTTCTCAAATATATATAATGCAAGTAGAAAGCTATTGACTTCAATGGCAGTCCCAGAAGAGTGATGACACACCAGCTTTTGCTTTTAGGCATTACATTTGAGTTAGTTTTTCCTTACAATTAAGATAATATTTGCATATGGATTTCAATGAAAATTGAAAAAATTAAATAGATAAGACAAGTAAACCCTATTTTGAAAGCTTTGAAATTACTATTATCTTGAGAATTATGTAAGTAAGACCAATGCTTGTAGAGGCTTTGGATGAGACCTTAGAAGTCTCTAGTGAATTTTGTGCAAATAACCCAAAATTCGGAATGGAATATCTAACCACGTAATTTTTTTTTCTTTTTTTTGTTATAACTCTCTAAATATTAAAACTTTTGTGATGAATTCAAAACTAGTAAAAACTAGACTCACATGAACTTTTTAAGAATAAGAAACTAGGAAAAAGGAAATGGGGTTTGCTTCAATTTTAGCCATTTGAAACCATCTAGACTAACTGATTAATGATAGAATTTCAACCGTATGCCCTTGTTCTTGTTTATGGTTGATACCATCTAGACTAACTGATTAATGATAGAATTTCATTGTGTTTAGGTTCCGGATGCATCTAGCGGGACACCAGGTACGAGTTGAGTCTGTGGGTGATGATCATATACCATCTCGTTCACCGTCATTGCCTCATTCAGCTTCATTGCCTCCACCACCGGAGCAGGTATTATCACTTGTTTCCTCACTTTCGTTACTTGATTATTATACTTGAAAATTCACATGCTGCTGTCATATTAGGTTTCTTTTAGGAAAAAACATGTTTTCTAGTCGTTTGGGTACTAAAACCCACAAACAAGTTTGTGAGTCCGTCAAGATCGACACGTAGTAAGATTTAGGCAAGAGTGACATATAGGAATGAACGGCACGGTCGCCGGAGTCCCGGTTTGGGAGATGTAACAGTTTTTTCTCTCTTTTCCTTAGAGTTGTTTTTAGAAAAAATCATGTTTTCTGTAGGCTCACCTTCATGTTTTAGAAGCAGTCACAAGAAGAGGCCATGGGCTCACCTTCAACTTCTTTTCTGTGGAAGTTTTTGTGGCAGTTGCAGGCTGAGCAGGTGAGGGCCTCTAGGGTACCTTCCTTTCCATTGGGCATGAACTCACCACACCCATTTGTGGCATTTCCACCCATGGCTGCTGCATGGTTCTTTAGGCATTCCTTATACCTTACCATTTTTTTGTAGGGCACATGGTCCTCCAGGGCTGTGGGTATGGGGCCACTGGAGGGGATGATTTGGGGTGCTGAAGTTGGAATAATGTGATTGTGGGGTGCAGGATCATGATGGATCATGTGCCCATGACCATAAGAACTGTTAATTGGAATTGGGATTTCCCCTTCTTGACTTGAAAGTTCCATTTCTAGTTTCCCAATCCTTCCTCTCTCTCTCTCTCTCTCTCTCTCTCTATGTGCCCTTTTTATTTATTTATTTGTGTTGTTGGTTTGGAGACCAAAGAGAGAAGGAACAAGACAGGAGACAATTAGAGGCCTAAATGATTAAATTAAACAGTTGACTGTTTTTGACATTCCTAGGAGTTTTCTTAAGAATTGTTCACTCTTTTGGAAACAACACGATCCAGTATACTTATGGACTCTTGACACCATATCTTGAACACATATAGCCCTTAATTTCTTTCAGACCAAAGGAAATGACCTACTCATGCAAATTCATATATAACATGAAACTTTAGTCTCATGTAATTGAAATACAGTTGCTCTGTGTGTGTGTGAGAGAGAGAGAGAGAGAGAGAGAGAGTGAGTGAGTGAGTGTTCTTAGACTTGCTGAAATGCAACCCAACACTGAAAACATTAATCTAATATTGTTCAAGAACTTAGAAAAAAAAGAAAAACAAATAAGCAAATTCAGTAGCTAGCCATGAGGACAAACCAGTACGACCTCGGATCTCCGTCAAGATCGACACGTAGTAAGATTTAGGCACGAGTGACGTGTAGGAACGAACGGCACGGTCGCTGGAGTCCCAGTTTGGGAGATATAACAGTTTTTCCTCTATTTTCCTTAGAGTTTTTTTTAAGAAAAAATCATATTTTCTAGTCATTTGGGTACTAAAACCCACAAACGAGCTCGGATCTCCGTCAAACTCGACACGTATTAAGATTTAGGCACGAGTGACGTGTAGGAACGAACGGTACGGTCGCCGGAGTCCCGGTTTGGGAGATGTAACAATTTTTCCTCTCTTTTCCTTCGAGTTTTTTTTAGAAAAAATCATGTTTTCTAGTCGTTTGGGTACTAAAACCCACAAACGAGCTCGGATCTCCGTCAAACTCGACACGTAGTAAGATTTAGGCGCGAGTGACGAGTGAGAACAAACGACACAGTTGCTGGAGTCCCGGTTTGAGAGATTTAATTTTTTTTCCTTCTCTTTTCGTTAATTTTTTTTAGAGAATAACCTCACATTCGAGTCATCTAGGTACTAAAACTCACAAACGAGCTCGGAACTCCGTCAAACTCGACACGTAGTAAGATTTAGGCACGAGTGACGTGTGGGAATGAACAGCACAGTTGCCAGAGTCTCGGTTTGAGAGATTTATTTGTTTTTCCTTCTCTTTTCTTTAGTTTTTTTTTAGAGAATAACCTGTTTTTGAGTCGTTTAGGTACTAAAACCCACAAACAAGTTCGGAACTCCGTCAAACTCGACACGTAGTAAGATTTAGGCATGAGTGACGTGTGGGAACGAATAGCACAGTTGCCGGAGTCCCGGTTTGAGAGATTTAATTTTTTTTCCTTCTCTTTTCCTTAGTTTTTTTTAGAGAATAACCTGTTTTCGAATTGTTTTGGTACTAAAGCCTACAAACGAGCTCGGAACTCTGTCAAACTTGACACGTAGTAAGATTTAGGCATGAGTGACGTGTGGGAACGAACGACACAATTGCCGGAGTCCCGGTATGACGGATTTAATTGTTTTTCCTTCTCTTTTTCTTAGTTTTTTAGAGAATAACGTGTTTTCGAGTCGTTTAGGTACTAAAATCCACAAACGAGCTCGGAACTCCGTCAAACTCGACACGTAGTAAGATTTAAGCACGAGTGACGTGTCAGAATGAACGGCACGGTCGCCGGAGTCTCGGTTTGGGAGATGTAACACTTTTTTCCTTAGTTTTTTTTAAGAAAATAACGTGTTTTCAAGTTGTTTGGATACATAACTGCACAAACGAGCTCCGAACTCCGTCAAACTCAATATGTAGTAAGATTTAGGCACGAGTAACGTGTGGGAACGAACGGCACAGTTGCCAGATTCCCGGTTTGAGAGATTTAATTATTTTTCCTTCTCTTTTCCTTAGTTTTTTTTTAGAGAATAACGTGTTTTTGAGTTGTTTAGGTACTAAAACACACAAACGAGATCGGAACTCCATCTAACTCGACACGTAGTAAGATTTAGCCACGAGTGACGTGTGGGAACGAACAGCATGGTCGCCGATGTTTCGGTTTGTGAGAAGTAACATTTTTTTCTCTCTTTTCCTTAGTTTTTTTAGAATAACCGTTTTGCGTAATTGTACAAATTATGTTTAAGTTTTTTGAATTTATGATTTAAGAATATTGCATTCATTATTATAGGATGGAGTAAAGGTTTCTTTACTTTATTTTGGTCTTCCAAAACTCGAATTAGCGGAAGGAGTTCTTGTTAGCACGAATCCATTGACAGAAATTGATGGAGAACCATTGGGTCAAAATTACTACAAAGTTTTTGTTTAAAATGCTCGAAAACCTAACACTTTATTAGAACGACCTCGCAAAGACATTACAACTATTGGAGAATCTGTCGGCCGACATGTGGCTTGGCTTTCTCGTGATGTAAATTACATTTTTATTTTAATAAACCCATATATTACATGCATATCTATTAATTTTATTTATTATGTCATTATCATATCTAATATTGTTTTATTTTCTTCTTTTCAGGTTATTGATAAAGAATAGGTGGATGGTCTTTTTGTATTGGCTTATGTTGTAATAGACTTAAAACTCTCTTTTGTTGTATGAATTTTTCATTTAGGTTGTTCTTTTTGTGAGAGATTATGTATGTATTTTGGTTTTATTTTGGATATTGGTGGAAGACAATATTGTTTGTTTATTTGTTGTTTGGATATGTATATTAAAATGGAATATTAATTTTCTTAAGTATTTATTTAAGCATTTTGGTTTTACTGAATGTTTGAATTTAGTAGTTTTGATCATATTAAATGTTCATTTTATTAGGGTAAATAACAAATTACAAAAATCATGCCTAATATGGAGCAAAATTTTTTTTTTTCCGAAAGTATTTGCGACGGCAAGATACCGTCGCAAATATTTTGGCGATTTTAAATCATTTATTTCGCAATTGTATTTGCGACGGCATGAACCGTCGCAAATACTTGAGACGACTGCAAATACATATTACAAAAATATTATTTGCGACGGCCGAAACCGTCGCAAATGGGGGTCGTTTTAAAAATTTATTCCATGAAAATAGCATTAGCGACGGCAATTAATCCGTCGCAAAAGGTCTTATTGGCCACGGCATGCTATACCGTCGCGAAAAAATTTGGTTCATTGTACACTATTTGCGACAGGCTCACGCCGTCGCAAAAGGTCACCATGCCGTCGCACGGCCGTCGCAAAAAGTATTTGTGACCCCTCTATTTGTGTCGCCTTAAATGCCGACGCTCAGCCGTTGCAAATGAGTATTTGCGACGGCATTTAGAGTATTTGCGACGGCATTGAGCTGTCGCAAAAAATGCCTTTTCTTGTAGTGCATGGTCACGGCCTGCTGTTGCCATAGCCGATGCAGCACTTCCCCTTACTCTTTTCTTTTTTATCTTCATTCTCTCTCTTATACAAATGCCTCAATTTATAACTAAACGCTATACATAAATCTTTTTAATTTATTAATCATTTCACTAACTCTTTCTTTCTTTCTTTCTCGCTATCTCTTCTTTCTACTTTTATTTCTTTGTCTTCTTCTCATTTCCTCCAACAACTCCAACCCCATCTCTCTCTCTCTCTACCTGTAACTCTCAGCTGACTCCCTTCCTCTCTTTTCCATTTTTTTTTTCGTTTTTATATCATGATGTTTCTTTTATGCATGCAAGCTTGCTCCTTGAGTTCAACTAGAATTGTCAAATGTCAAGTACACCCCACTTTTCACTACTCTTGTACATATGTATATACATATACACTCTCTTAAAATTGTGCACAAAGATACAACACGCCTGACACTTTTAGCTTCCTTTTTTGTTGTTCCATTCATCCACTAACAAATACATATAACCTTCATAAAAAGAAGAAGATACAAATCTCAAAGAACATGATCACACTATATTATTTCCTAGTTTAATCCTCACAAAACCGTGAACCCATTTGGAATTACTCACGTCCATCCTTCTTTTCTTCTTCCCTATGTTCCCTCCATTGTTCCCTTAATAATAACCCATAGGTGCACAGTTACAAACATGATACCACACGCCCGACACACCTACCTTTCCTTTATCTGCTTTTTACCTTGTACCCAAGTTCCCATAGCAACAAGTTCCCAAGTAATCCACTGCCCAACAGCCTATACATATGTACTTGACATATTTGCATATAAAATACACACCATAGCATGCAGCACTCTTATCCGATGAAAATAATAATTTGATACAAAAAGATTTTACTTAAGTCACATTACATTATAATATTAGTCAAATGACTCCCATGATCAACTACGTTTTCTTAATTCCTTCTATGCATCCCAATCCACGGAGACACTACATATATATAGATATATACACTCTCAATATTAGTATACAATATACAAATAAACAATTATCCCACTAATAATTTTTAATTACTACTAATCAACACATACCATCAAAAGAGTTTTTTTTTTTTTATAATAATCCATTTAATCATAATATAAAAATATGATTTTTCATGCATGACAGCACATTCCCATAATAACCCATAGATTCTAATTTAATAACTCAAAATACTTTTTATTTATTTACGTTTTAAAAGAAAAATACAGGATACCACTGTCTACCCACCTTAAATAAATTTTTTGCCCAAAATTCCTATCACAAAAAATACGAGATGTTACAAAATTTTCCCTTAAAGTAATAATCTCCACAATCCCACTTACATAAATCAACAAGGTTAGCTCAGTTGGTTAGGATTTTTTTATCTCTTTTATAAGGTCAAGAGTTTGACTCTTGTCAATTATAAGAGTTGACAGACATTTTTTAAAAATCTCTACATTACTTCACAAACAAACAAGTTGACTCAAACACTCTTGATTGCTGAACAAAAAAAAAAAAAAAACCATGAGAGAGCAATCAAATATCTTCCCTTATATTTTTTTATGAACAGTTTTTTGTTTTAATTTTATAAAAGGGACTCATTAAATACAACGAAAGTGAACATCGCAAGTACCTACAAAAAAAAAATTGCCACGTTTTCACTTAATTTTTTTTTCAATTTTTTGGACGTATTACAAATTTACAACCATTGCCAGATTACCTTGACTAATTCAATGTACCAAAATTTAATGTAAAAGAGATAAAAACTTTTCCTTAATCTTCTATCTTTTGTCCTGCATTAATTAATTTTTTTCATTTTCCCTTCCCTCCTCAAAAATTATCCAATTAAGATATAACTAACTTTCTATTTTTTAAATCTTTTAGTTCTCCTACGAGCCCCTCATTCCAAACAAAGGCTAAATGAAGAAGACATTCAAGTCTTAGGGTACCATCATGTTTACCAAAATCTATAATTTACAAAACTAAACTCTTGAAGCACTTGATAAACTGCTTCCTCAAGGAAGTTATAACAAATAGGGGGGGAAAAAAATGTATACAAAGCTAAAAAGCAAATAAAAAAATCACAAGTCAAACTTGAAAGTTAATACAAAATTTACGTCTAAACAAACTCAACTTAATATTGTGATTAACTACAGATATAGATTCTTAAAATTTGGGGTTTACTTTATTTTTTTCAACTTTTAACCATGAGAGAAGCCTGTTAATTTGGCATTAGATTTCCCCACAACCGCCCCCCCCCCCCCCCCCCCCCCCCCCCCCCCCCCCCCCCCCCCCCCCCCCCCCCCCCCCCCCCTCTCTCACCCACTAATGAAGGTAATTGGCAATGTTTTAGTGCAAAGAAAAGTTAGGATATCTTAATCACCCAAACCTCTATTCCTCTATTACAATTAGTAAAACGACGTTTTTTTTGAAAAAAAAATTGATAAAAGATGAAAAGGATAAGGGGGAAGAAGAGCTTTTAAAATCTGCAAGTGCAAAAGTTTCAATGTTTTTATATCATTTTCTTCCTTGAGCATGATATTCAGAGTGGTGACAATTTCATCACAAGGAGACAATATGTATCAGTTGCTCATTGGTAATGGAGTTTCAGAGATGAACAAAGCAAGAGAGATCCATATTTAAGTGGTTTGGTGTTGTTGCAAGGATAGACTTCACAAGCAAAAACAACATATGAAAGGGCAAGAGAGCACATGAGAGAGAGAGAGAGAGAGAGAGAGAGAGAGAGAGAGAGAGTATGGAACCTTACAGCATGTTTAGATCTTGGGGGAGGGAAGGGAAGGGAAGAAAAAAAAAATTAAAAATTTTCTTTTTCCTATTTGATTTTACGGAAGGAAAAAGGAAGGGAGGAAAGGGAAAGGGGAAGGGAGAGAAAAGTAAGAGAAAAAAACTATTACTCTCTTTCTCTTCTTTTCTTTTGATTTTCTTTACAAAACCAACCATAAAAGGAAAAATAATTTTTTTTTTCTTTAAAATCCTTTCCTTTCCCTTCCAAACAGGCTGTTAAACTCTTGATTTTGATGGGCATTTTTTTAAATTTGTATAATAAGCATCTAGTGATATATTAAACCATCACTTCTTGACAGAAACCCCGAATGTATTATTAGCGGGGATGTAGGGAGAGTTTTGCTGAATTTCTTAAGAATCCAAACACTTTAAAGAACAGTAATGCTCTTGCTTTTGGTTTTATCCTACTTTATACAAAGTACCCTCTCAACTTAAAAGCCTTCGATAAAATTTGAAATCTTAATGCTATCTTGAATCTTAAAGTTGTGGAGATGAAAAAAGTAGAGATAGATTGAAAGACGTTAAATTTATTTTTTTTTGTTTTGGTGGAGCTAAGAAAATAAGAAGGCATTTATTCAAAAAAGTAATTCTTTTATTTGGTTATCTATAGAAAATAAAAATATATAAATATTTTATTTCTCTTGAAGAATTCGGTACCCAAACATAATATAAATCTAATTCAAAATTAAAACAGAAAAATCTTTCTTAACTTACCGTGTAGTGCATTTAATGATACTTAATAATGGAGATTATTAAATTCACATCTTATCCTATTGTACCTGCCGAAAACTTTTCCTACTGACCGAGTATTGTCCGTATCCGTCATTCAGGTGATGTTAGAACTCGTCATGTGAGAGAACGGTCTACAGATTTAACAAAAAAAGATATTTGCTAAACACACCTGTAGTTGCTCAACACCACTAATGGGCAGCCGCCATCTCAGTTGGGTCTGTTGGGCAGTCGCAGCTGTACATAATGTTTCTCAACAAAAAAATAGATTAAATTATAAAAATAATAAATTTCTTATGTAATTCCTCAGCAACAAAAATTCTCTTTGAATTTTCAATCGAGAGATTAAATTGCTAATTTATTATGAGAAAAGTTCAATAATAGGTAGGTTGTATTCCAAAAGTGTAGTCACAATTTCCTAATTAGTTATTTGTTGACCTTAATTTAGTAATTTTGTAATGTTTTAGCCATATTTGTAGTATTAACTTAGTTTTATAGCTTTTGTGTAGGTTTCGGGCTGAGAAGGAATAAATTACGGAAGATTCAGACAAGAAGGCTGGAGAACCTTTCGAACGGCCGTTGAGAGAATTTGAACGGTCCACAAAGCGTTCGAATGGCCCCAACGACATTTGAACGGTTTCACAGAAGTGAGCCCGTTTGAAGCGATCTGCAGAATCATTCGAAATTATAGAGACGTGATTTTCTCATTTGAAACCTGTTTAAAACACCATTTGAAGCCATCCCAGGCTGTTCGAACGACCTACGACAGCTTTGTTTTTTTTTTTTTTTTTTCCACTTATAAACAGTTTTTGTACTTTATTTTAGGAATCTAACTTTTTGGCTAGCTTTGAGAATACGAACTCAGAGTTGTAGAGAGAGTTTGAGAGCATTATAAAGAGAGACACACTTAGAATTCAATACAATTCTTAATTTGGTCGTTCAAGTGCTTTGTTTTATGGTTGAATTGTTAATTTCGACATGGAAATGAGTAGCTAATCCCTATACTGGGTTCAATTGTAAAGATCATCCAAGGGTTTCAAGGGTAAATCATGATTTTAATGTTTCATCTTCTTAATCTTCTAATTCATAGCAATTGAAGCCTAAATCTCTAAGAACAATTAGTCTTCATTTGGATTGAGGGGTTGGGAGGGGAAGTGAAGGATTCGAAAGGAAAAATTTAGTTATATCGAGATTGGATAATTTATAAGGAAGGGAGGAAAAGTGCATGGAGGGTGAGAGAGCTCACATTTGAAGTATTTTTCTTTTTTTCCATTCCCCTCCAAAATTGGGAAGACACTGAGGGGAAGTGAAGTGCTTGCTATTGTTTTATTTTAAATACCAATTATACCCATCAATTCATGATAAAAAAAATAAGGTTTCATACACAAGATATATATAATAGTAAAATTGTATTATATCCTTCTCTTCCCTTTAATAATTTTTGTCAAACCAAACAAGAGGAAGGGAATGTCTCTCTCTCTTCCCTCTTGGTTATCCAAATGAGATATGGGTACTTCTCTTCCATTCTCTTCTCCTCTCTTCTCCTTCCTTTCTTTTTCCTCCTAACACTTCCCTTCACCTCCTCTCCATTCCATCCAAACAAAGCATTAGATTATTAATTATGTTTAGTAATTTCAATGCACAATTCCCTAATTGGTATTGTCATTGCTCAAATTAATGGTATTAGTCTAAGACTCTTAAATTGATTATGATTCTAACTTCAATTGCTATAAAATTCTTGTTTTCCAATAATTAATCTTCTGAACCAAATACTCTTGATTGTTATATTTGATTTGAGTTATAAACATCCTTGAAAACCTTGGGCAAATTGGGTGATTAGATCAATTGAATCAAATTCTTCTCTCTTGACTAGTTCAATTGTTCTTAAAATTTCTTTAGTTTAGCCAAATCAAACCTCTCTTCAATCAATTTTTGGTTTCCCTTTTTATAAACATAATTAACTAGTTGTGAGCAATATCAAGCGAAGTTTGTGTTTGCGTTGCCTATAATCTATATTAGATTCAATCTTCGTGGAGAAATCGACTTTAGTCTTATTGAGTATACTATTACGCCCATCCTACACGTGAGGAGAAGAAGTGTGCTTCTAAGGGCGAGTCAGATTTGGTGCCGTTTCCAGGGATTAAAAACATTGGAAAGCATTGAACAAACCTTGGTTTGAGGCAACTGGTGGATTGCATCTCTACCAACATTTACATATATGGAGTAATCTTCAACTTAGGCTTTGGGTAACGCTGTTTCATCCCTTAATGTGCTAGCATAGTAGAATTAGTTTAGAACTTGTTTGTGTTCGTTTAGTTTTTGCACTAGGATTGCATTCATACCAGGGTGGATTGCTAATAACGGATATGATTGTGTGCTTACTTGCTTATCGGTGGTATTACCTTGCATAAGTAGACTGGAAGTGTCAAATGGCTTGATATTTGATTATTGAATCAGTGGATATTGTTATGAGGAGACTGGAGGGTTCAGAAGGACAAATTATTGGAAATTGTTTGTGTATGATGTGTTGAAGGCATGGTGCTCTACATTTGTTGTGTATTATATCCATCATTCATTGTGCATGCCATTTTGGGGTCACAACTCAACCGATCATTTTAAGAGAGACCTTTCCACAAGTAGTTTCTCTTTTCATGCTTCCTATCTTCACATCCACCTAGAAAATATGGAGAATATCTCTCTGAATACGAAAAATCTTCACTCAAACATGTTGAATTTTCACCCGAATGCCTAGAGAGAAGATAATGTGAATGGCAATGAGAGTGTGCATAGCTATGGGGAGGCATATTTGCCTCCGTTTAGATCACTTAGGGATTACCTTAATCCCGCTCGTCAAAGTCATAACTTTTGCATTATTCTTCCATCTAACCACCACACACTCAATCTTATACCGAGTATGATGCAACTCATACTGCATTTTTGTGGCATGGACATGGAAAATCCTTATGATCATCTTAAGGATTTTTGCAATATTTACATCACGTTTCTCGATGATCAAAACCATCGCCCAATGGAGACTGTTAGGCTTAAACTCTTCCCTTTCTTGCTCAAAGAGAAAGCAAAGACTTGGTTCCATTCTCTCCACCTAGATCGATTGTGTCTCGGGATGACCTTTAAGGTGAATTCCTTAGGAAGTATTTCACAGAACATAGAACCAAGGTGATCTATCGCCAAACTTTTCAATTCACTCCACATGTCGATGAGACTTTCTATCAATGTTGGGAGTGGTACAAAAAGTTGTTGAACTCTTGCCCTCACCATGGTCAAGAAGTATAGAGCGTGATTAGTAACTTCTACACCTCTCTCACTTGCAACTTAAGCGATTCATTGAGATGATGTGTAATGGGGAATTCTATGAGAAAACCTCGGATAAAGCTTATGACTTTTTTTGACTTCTTAGTCGAGAATGCACGGGATTGGGATACTACCAAGACACAAAACCTTGATTTGAGGTTAAATGTGCAAGGGGGATGGAAGTTCACATTAAGAGAGGTTGACGATGTGAATGCTAAATTGAGTGTCCTAACTAAGAAGTTAGAGGCTCTTGAGATGAAAAGTGTTAATGTTGTAGATAGTGAGAACACTAGTGAGGTAGTTTCCAAGTCATTTTTATTGGCAAATCTTCCGATTCAAAAACACTTTCGTCATTGCTGAATTGAGTTAAACATATCTTGAACAACTACAAATACACCTAACAATTAGATCATTCCTAGCCAAGATTTCTTCTTTATTGTTGTATTCAATTTCAATTCTAGTTTCTCAAACAACAATCAGGGAAGAATTTATTTTTCTTTTTCTTTTTGGTGAGTTTTCCTAATCTTTGAGTTTTAGAGCAAGTTCTATACACCAGTTCACAGTTCCTTGTGGTTTGACCTTGGACTTATTGGGAACCTACTACTTTGCACATCCTACACATGGGATATTATCTTAAGCGCTTTTCGAAGTGAGTAAGATATATTGGCGCTGTTGCAGGGGAACTGAGGCAAAAGGAGTTGGAATTCAGGTACGAAGAGCTCATTCAAGACAAGCAGAATTCTCCCAGATCATCATCTACACCGAAGTTTTCAAAGCTTGCATTGGGTAACTTCGTTCCACCCTTAGCTAGATTTTTTTTTTGAGCATCTTAGAAATTGTTTTCTTTTTAGGATTGTTTGTTTTATTTTTCTTTGAATTGCATTCTAGTTGGGCAGGTTGTGGAGGAGACCTAGGAGTGTGCTTAATTGCTAATCAATGGAATTATTTTTATTGAGATTGGAGGTAGGTTGAACATTGATGGTTCAAGATTGTGAACATTGGTGGTTAGCCAAAAAGGACTTTTCTTTCACATTCAATTTCCTCTTAATAGTGCACAAATCTTTCAAAAATTTAGCATAAGAGAGGATTTGCTTGATAGCATTAAGAAGATGTATGTTAATTTTACTTTCTTAAACACCTTATAGATATTTGAATTCAGAAGTTCATGTTTGGATTTGGTTAATTTATGAGGGAATAAAGCATGTGATAACACCTTTATGTCATTCTCCTTAGGCTTGTCTACTTTCACTCTTTTATCCTTCTCACTTTCTATCCTCATGGGTTCTTTCTCTTTCTAACCTCCTCACTAACCTTTTCTTTACTCACCCTAGGAAGCTCTCCTTTAGACCCAGAACCTTTAGAAGGTATAATTTTATCAATAATTTTTTCACTTCTAAAGGTGGTGACTGACTGGTCTTATTCATTGTTAGGAGTAAGATTGGGGCCAGTGTCACTCGTGTTAACTTGCCTAGTTGGGTTAGGCTGAGGTTAGGAAGGAAATCTTCCCTTTTCCTGAATGGTTAATGCTTGAGTCAATAGGGTCATCTTACCCTTTATCTCTTCTAATGTCTTATCTACCCTAGCATTTACACTCTCCTCTAATGACCTCTTAAGAAGAGGTTGATAGGATGTAGGAGCTTGGTATTGCTACTGGGGTGGTTGTGCTTGATATTGTGGTGGTGGAGGAGCTTGATATTACTGAGGGGCAAAAGTCTCCTAATTTCTCCAACTAAAATTGGGGTGATTCGCCATCCCGAATTATAAGTTGGCGCATATGGGTTTCCTACTCCTTCATGGTTGGTAACTAGCTTATTGTAAGGATTAATAACGTTAGCTTGGCCATGAACAACATCCCTAAAATCTGAAATGGTGGGATAATCATCAGTCCCATGGGCTCTACTATCGCAAACCATGGATATAACCTCCCTCACAGGCTCGCTAAGAATTGCACTAAACACCATATTGACCTTGTTCATCCCCATAGCTTATACTTTCCTAATAAGAGTCGAAAGTTTAGCATTAACATCATCTACTTCTCTAAAGGTAAACCGCCCAACCCCTTGAGTCAGAGACTTGGACTCGGGGTTTTGAGTCCCAGCCGTATCCCAATCTCGTGCATTATCTGCCAAGAAGTTAAAAAAGTCAAAGGCTTTCTCAAGAGTTTTTTCATATAACTCTCCATTACATATGGTTTTAACAAATCTTTTTAATTGTGGTGTTAGAGAGTTGAAGAAACCACTAATCACTTTCCAAGGCTCTTGAACATGTTGCGGGCATGAATTAAGGATTTTCTTATATCTCTCCCAACACTAATAAAATGTTTCATACTGATTAGGAGAGAATTGAGAGATTTGGTGATGAATTGCCTCAGTGCTATATTCTAGGAAAATTTTCTTAAGGAATTCAGCCTGTAGGACGGCCCATGAAGGTCTAGATTTTGGTTTCAAGGTGTTAAGCCAAGTCTTAGCCTTGTCTTGTAAAGAGAATGTGAAGAGTCTGAGATGAAGAGTCTCCTCCGTGCAGCTGTTATCTAAGAATATAATGCACATCTCTTCAAAGTCTTTTATGTGTTGGTAAGGCCGCTTATAATCCGCCCCACTAAATTTTGAAATCATTTGGGCCATGCTATTGCACCCAGATTTTTTTCACCTGAGGAAAATACGCACAAGTGGAAAAATACTGTACTCTCTCATTAGAACTCATCCTCCTAGAAGAATAAGTGCGACTAGGTTTGAAATAGAAATTGATTTGATTAAGGGTTTTTGGAAAAAGATTTGGAGTCGCCACCTAACTTGATTAAGGTGAGTTAGGTCACCTAAAACTAAGCACAACCCGAAGATTACACTTAGGTTTTTTTGAAAAGATTTTGAAAACTTCTTTAAGAGAGGGTTTTTAAGAAAACAGATTGTTTGGCAACCTTCAGAAATATTTAAGCCTTTTCTGAAAATAACTCCATTTGGTCTTTGAAAACAGTGATTCTAGGTTCGGAGGTTGGTTACGTGTAGGGAAGACGCACTAAGCCATCACCCTACCCCGCCCTTGCGGTACCTACATGTCTATTCACCCCAAGTTCACTTATTCAAAGTCTTTGATTAATAAACATCCAATATTGTCCACTTTTGAAAAGAATTATATGATGCATGATATGTAAGTGCAAGAAAAAAAAAGACTTGATTTTTAAAATAGGTTTGAAAAGAAAGATTTGATTTTGAAACGAAGGCTTTAGAAAAGATAGATTTGAAAAATAAATTTAGATTTAAAAACTTGGAATAGATTGTGGAATTGGAAGTTTGAAAAATAGTTATGGAATTGGAAACTTAAAAAGAGTTATGGAATTGGAAGTTTGAAAAAGATTATGACCACATCCATAAGGGTTGCCTACGTATTGTTTTCGAGAATCAGATAAGTCGTAGTTCAGACAAGAGTCCGATTAAAAATAGAAGATTTTGCTTGAAAAAAAAGTTTGATTTGAAACTTAGAATGGAAGATTGGAATCGAGATTGAACTTAGACCTAGAATTGAACTTGCAAAAGGGGTTTAAACAATGAAAGAGAATTTGGATTAGATTTGGAAAGATAGAGATTTGAAAACATTTTTGAAGTTTAAAATTAGAAAACCATCTTGGTTTAGAAAAGCATTTTTAGAGAAGAGTTCAAACTTCCTAACTAGGGTTTAGGCCTCCTAGGGTTTAGGTATCTTAGGGTTTAGGTTACCTAAGATTGGAACATGTAATTAAAGGAAAGGAGTTGATTTAAACTAAAGGGGTTTGAGTTTAGAAAGTCAAATTTAAGAAAGAATCGAATTGGGAAATGTTCAAATTAAGAAAACTGGATTTAAGGAGGATTCAAAAAGAGATTCATTTGATTTGAAAACACTTGACTTGGAATGATTTGGAAAGTTATGGTTTAGGAAAGATTGGACTTTGGAAAACTTTAGAATTCTTAAAGTTTGAACTTAGGAAAGTTCCATTTTAGGAAAGTGCCAAATTAAGAAAATTTCATTTTAGGAAAGTTTACTTTTAAGAAGAAGTTGATTTTGGAAATACTTGAATTTGGAAAGTTAGAATTTAAGAAAGATTTGGACTTTAGAAAGATTTGGAATTTAAAGAGTTTGATTTAAGAAATATTTGAAATTTAGAAAGTCTTAAAATTTTGGAAAGATTTGGAATTGGAAAGTTATGAAATATAGAAAGATTGGAATTAAGAGAGATTGGAATTAGGAAATGTTTGGATTAAGAAAGATTTGATTTAGGGAAGTTTTGGATTAGGAAAGATTAAAAGATTTGAAAATAGGAAATGTTTGATTTTTATTTCCTAAAATAAAATATTAGATTTTGTTTTCAAAAAGAGATAATTTGATTTTGTTTCAAAAAATGGAGGATTGGATTTGGTTCCTTAAGTTGGAAGACTAGATTTGACATGGAATTGGAAAGGATGACATTTGAAAAACTTGAATTTAGAAAATATGAGTTGACATTGAAAAAGAGGTTTAGGAAACCTAAGAGTTTGATGTAAAAATAGAATTTTGAAAATCTATGATTTGAAGTGGAAAAGGAAAGTAGAAATTAGGGTTTCCTAATCATTGGCTCTAGAGCTTGACTTGGGCTTCAAGAAAAAGAGATTTTGGAAAGTAAATCTTTTGAAGGGAGTTCTTAGAAAAGAAACTTGAAGAGTACTTTTAGAAAGTAGAATTTTGAAGAGAGCTTCTTTGGAAAGTAGTTTTAAAAGAAGTTTTGGAAAGCAGAACTTTTGAAAGAAAGTTTTAGGAAGGAGACTTTTGAAAGTGAAATTGAAGAGGAGTTTTAGAAAGTGAAATTGTAAAGAGGCCGAATCCACATGGTCTAAGTTTGAATTAGAAGAAAGCCTTCGACACGGTGACTTTCAACCATCCTTCCTACACATGAATCAGGGATTCTCTTGTTTCAAGTATGCAAGAAGAGGGGGGGGGGGGGGGGGGGGGGAGAAGAAGATAGAGGATTAAAATAGAAGAAAACCCAAGTGGGTTAGGAGAGAGAAGAGAGAAGGGGGGAATTACATAAACGTAAATAGAAAACCAATCTTGTGTTTTCTTTGATTCGCTTGCTTTATCTACTTTACTTTGCCTTAATCTTCGAGAGCTTCAATATTGCAGCGCCTTGAGTCTTCAATGGTCGGCTTGGAGGCTCGTATAGGCGCGTATTGAGTGTATGTATGCTAGGGTTAAGGTGTATGAGGGCTAGGGTTTGAAGAAGCCTAAGAAACTAGGGTTTGAAGAGAGTTCGAGGGCTGTATATCGAGAGAGACAGTTTCTAGACTTAGATTGCCGACATCTTTCCTGTAGGAAAGAGGCTTTGTATTTATAGATAAAAAATTGACCTAGCGCTTGTTGCAGTGGCGCTAGGCTTAAAATCCCATTGACGTCACTACTAATAGTGCCAGGCCACTTTTTGGCTTGGCGCTACTTCTAGTGGCGCTAGCCATTTAGGAAATATTTTAGGCTGGCAAGAAACGCATCTTCGACCCTTGACACGCAAGGCAGAAGATTTGGGCACCTGTCCTAGTGACTACCATATAATTTTTAGCCTAGCTCTACTCGAAATGACTCCAAAAGGTTCGGGAATGTTTTGGAACACCGGGAATGGTTTGGAAGGCCGGAAATGGGTAGAAACCCCTAAAATAGTGTCTCGGAGATAACGGACTTGAAAAATAAGGTCGGAATTGTTGATCGAACTATTAGGGGCAAAACGGTCAACTAGACCGGAAAGCCACTGGAATGGACCCAGAATAATCCATGAGCGGGCTTGAAGGTTGGAAACATTATCCAGAGTGCTCCAAGGGAGTTCTGGTTTGATACCTAGAGCCGGTGTGGTCGGAAAAGGCGACCGGCCCACTAAGAGCAAAATAGTCATTTTTTTTTTGCACCGGGTTTGTCGGAATTGACTCGAAATGATTCGGAAAGATAATGGAAGGTTGGAAATACTATAAGAAGCATTCTCGGAAGGTTACCGGTTTGATACCCAGAGTCGGTGTGGTTCCCGGAAGCACTTAGATACCTAGGGGCAAAATGGTTATTTTGACCTAATAGTTTTGGAATTGGCCCAGAACCGATGGGAAGGCACTTAAACATGCCGGGTCATCTTTGGGACATTCTTAGAAATGTGGACTTACAGTTCTAAGGACTTAGGTATTTTTTTGAGAAACGTGTCAGAAGTGGCCCTAGGGGTAGTTTGGTCATTTTTCACTGGAGTGGGCTAGCAGGCACTAGTGTTGACTTGGGTTTTGAGTGTTTTCGTAACTCTGACGGTCTGTGATGAGTTGGTTTCCAAAGGTATATCATCCTTTGGTAAACGTGTCATGGCCAATAGGCGAATTTGGTCCCGTGACATAAGGGTTTGTTGGCAATTCCAAATGTTGAACTATTTACGAGTGTTTCTGCCACTTTGACGGTTCGCGTTCATTTTGGAGAGTAGCTAATCTCGGGAAGCTGCTAGGTGGACTTATCGTTTGAGGAATCAATTTTCTCGAAAGATGTGTTGAATAACGGACATTTCTTCATTGGCAGGCTAGTAGGCACCAAAGGTGGACTGTTCTACCATCTTAAGGACTTGGGGTCTCGTTCCAGTTGACGGATTTGAAGGGACTTACCGTTTTAAAGATTTTTATCAAAAAAGTGCCGAATTGGATGATTTTATAGCTTGAAGGATCAATTTTTTCGAAAGGCGTGCCAAATTTGGTTGGAATTGGAATTTAACTTGAAGTTGAATTTGAGATTAAAACGGGGACTTACTGTCTCTAAGAAGACGTGCCCATTGAAATTGGACCGAGCAATGCCACAAGGGCATTTTGGTCATTGTGCCCCTATTGGGCTTGCGAAGTGATTGATTGATTGATTGGATTGAGTTTGAAAAGTTGATTTGAACTTGAATGTGAGTCTGATTGGTTACACATGCCTAGTTTAAACTTTAAATGAGTCAGTTGTGGTGAAAGAATTACCCATGAAGGTGGAGTTGATTGGTTACCGGCCCGTGCTTGGGCATTGAGATTGGCTATCTCTTCAAAATCAGTAACAGTGAACGGTTTATAGATGGAGATTGTGTGTGAAGGTCTACTTGTTGAAATCTACTGCTATGATCTCTGGACCAAATTGATATGCAAATGCAAAATGTAAAAATAGAATATGTTGCAAGCCTCAGCACACCATACATAATCAATCAAGTCTTGCCAAACCTTCAATCTCCACAGAATAAACCACCGATCATATTAATAAATATCAATCCAACCGACACTAATCAGAGGTTTTTAATTTGCATTCTGTTAGAGTCAGAATAATTTATATTGCTGTATTTTAGTTAGTTATGTGTTTGATTATGTTTTGTTTGAGTTTTGTAGGTTATGGAAGCTAAAAGAGTAAAAAAGAAGCAAGAATGATCAAGACGGGTTTAAAGAGATCAAATTAGAGATGACAATTCGATGATGTCTCGGGAGATTGACCATAACTTTTTTTTTTTTTTTGATGTCCTATTGAGCTGATTCTCATGGATTTGAAAACACAACTTCGAGATTTACAACTTTGCCTCTTATATGTATTAGCTGAATTGTCTTCTAAAGTAGTCAAAACTGAGCGATAAAAATCTACAAAGTTGTAGACCATTCAAACGATTCAACTTGGAGTTTGAATGGTCAGACCAAAAAAGTGAACCATTTGAACGGTTCATGTCAAGCCCCGAATTTTCCACACACGAGGATTTCCAGGTGGAGTGACGTAGACCACTCATTAACTCCACATGGTAGCGTTGACACCCCCAATGGGGGACCAATGAGAGGTCAAAGTGCTATAATCTAAATAATCCAATTTTAAGTCTCCAAAATAACTCCAACTGCATAATAAAATTTATACATTGTCACAATATCTTGTTACAGTCATTCGGTGTCAAAACAACACTTAAACCAAATCTAAATAGTTTCGTTAAACTGAAAGGAATACAACTAAGAACAAATGAAACTTGGACGTAGAGGTTTCATTTGTGGCCTTTCTCGGGGTCCAACTTGGGTCCTGAAAATCCTACCGCTGCTCATAATGCGTTCGTTGCCTTGCCATCTGAAAGGTTTCTTATAAAATGAGATAAGCTGTAAAGCCCAATAGTAGTGTATTATCCAATAAACAAGAAGTTTAGTTTTTTTCAACTAATTTTTTTTTGAAATAGCAAATAAAAGCATTCGTTTCAAAATCAGGACAAGTGTTACAATATTCAATAATACAAAAAATTATATAGTACGCTCAAATCTTTAGTACATGTCATGCAAAACTCATAAAACATGATATTTCAATGAACAATTATTCATTATCATTTCTATGCTCTTGGCACCACCTTATCTCCCTTTTTTGCATACCAATTCTTAAACCGGGTAGCACGACTTTTTAACTCCATTTAAGGTTAGGGCCAAGACCAAGTTGTCGCCCCCCGATTTTCCGCACTCAAGAAAACATAAATGAGAAAAACACGGTACTCTCTCGTTAGAACTCATCTTTCTAGAAGGAAAAGTGTGACTAGGTTTGAATTGAAAATTGATTTGGATAAGGGCTTTTGAAAAAAGTTTGGAGTCGTCACCTAACTTTGTTAAGGTGAGTTAGGTCACCTAAAACTAAGTGCAATCCGAATATTAAACTTAGGGTTTTTCTAAAAAGGTTTTGGAAAACTTTCTCAAGAGAGGGTTTTTAGAGAAAACAGGTTGTTTGCCCTCCTTTGGAAAGATTTAAGCCCTTTTTTGAAAAATGACTCCGATTTTCGTCTTTTGAAAACAGTGATTCTAGGTTCGGAGGCTGGTTACGTATATGGAAGATGCATGAGGCTATTAACCTATCTCGTCCTTGCGGTACCTACATGTGTTATCACCTTAGTTCACTTAATTAGAATCTTCGATTATCCATTGTTCAATTATATCCACTTTGAAAAGAATTATATGATGCATGATATGCAAGTGTATGAAAAAATTTGAAGAAATATTTTGAAAAAGTAAATTGGAATTTTGAAAAAATATTATAGAGTTGGAAATTTGAAAAATGTTGTGGAATTGGAAACTTGAAAAAGGTTATGGAATTGGAAATTTGAAAAAGGTTGTAGAATTGGAAACTTGAAAAAGGTTATGGAATTGGAAATTTAAAAAAGGTTGTGACCGCACTCATGAGGGTTGCCTATGTATCCTTTTGTTGAGAATTAGGTTAGTCGTAGTTCGGACTCGGGGTCCGATTGAAAATAGACACTTTGAGGTCTTGTTTGATTTGAAAGACACTTTGGAGTCTTTGAAAGGTTTGACTTGAAAAGGGTTGAATTTGAACTTTGAATGGAAGATTTGAAATTGAACGTGGAATTGATTTTGATTTGAAATAGAACTTGATAATTTGAATTTGACTTTGGACTTGATTTGGAAAATTGAGTTGAACTTTGAAATCAATTTGACTTGAATAGAAGTTTAAAAACCATATTGGTTTAGAAAAGAGTTTTAAAAAAAGAGTTGAAACCTCCTAACTTTAGGGTTAAGGTTGAACTAGGGTTTGGCCTCCTAGGGTTTAGGCAACTTAGGGTTGAAATATACACTTGACATAGAAAGGTTCGATCTTAGAAAGTTGAATTTCAGGAAAGTTTTGAATTAGGAAAGTTCCAAATTAGGAAAGTTTTGAATTAGGAAAAATTTGATAGTTTGAAATTTAGAAAGTCAGAATTTGGAAATGTTTGAAATTAGGAAAGATTGGAATTACGAATAATTTGATCTCTACTTCCTAAAGTTGAAGATTAGATTTTATTTTCAAAAATAGATGATTTGATTTTGTTTTCAAAATTGGATGATTTGATTTGATTTCGTAAATTGGAAGGGTTGAGTTTTGAAAATCTTGGATTCGAAAATCTATGATTTGGTGAAAAAAGGGTTTTGGAAATCTATATTTTGAGGTAAAATAGAAAGTCACGATTTTATGCAAGTAATTAGGGTTTTCCAACCATGGATTCTAAGGCTTAACTTGGACTTCAACACAAAGAATTTTTGAAAAGTAGATCTTTAAAAAGAGTTTTAGAAAGTAGATTTGCAAAACTATTTTGGCAAGAGGTTTGAATATAGACTTTTGCAAGTCTCTTGAATATCTCATTTTTCTAAAACGATTTTAACAATGGGAAAATTAGAATCATTCTAGGGACAACAACTAGGATTTGAAATATGGACCATAATGATCACATTGAATTTAACATTTTCCTAAAACAACCCTAACCATAAAATGACTAGAATTATCTTAAGATTGTGGTTTTGATAAAAACAATTTAGGATTTACAGCCAAAATTTGAACCTTGATGGTCACATTGAATGTAACACTTTCCTAAAACAACCCTAATCATGGAATGACTAGAATCATCCTAGGAGTGTGATTTTGAAAAAAAGTTTGAAAGAAAGAAATTTTGAATACAAGTGTTGAAAGAGAACTTTGATATAAGTTTGAAAACAATTTTGAATGCAACTTTGAAGGCAATGTATGAACATGATAACCACAATGCAATAGAGTTGTGAACATACAAGGTTAGGCTTCAGCACATAATCAAGGGGGCCAAACCCACACCATCTAAGGTTGAACTAGAAGAAAGCCCTCAGCGCGGTGACCTTCATCAGTCCTTCCTAGGCATGAATCGGAGAGTCCCTTGTTTCAAGTATGCAAAAAGAGGAGATGGAAGATGAAGATTAAAATAGAAGAAAACCCAAGTGGGTTAGGAGAGAGAAAAAAGAGGGGGATTACATAAAAGTAACTAGAAAACCAACCTCGTATTCTTCTTGCTTTGTTTGCTTTACTTGACTTGAACTTCGAGAGCTTTGAAGATGCAACACTTGATCTTCAATGGATGCTTGGAGGCTTGTGTTTGAGTGTATAAGGTGTATAGAGGCTAGGGTTTGAGTGTATGGAGGCTAGGGCTTGAAGAGGCTTGAGAGAATTAGAGTTTTGGGAAACTTTGAGCTCTATTTTAGAGAGATAAAGTTTCTGGACTGAATTTACGAACCTTTTTTTACAAAGGAGAAGGGTTTGTATTTATAGGCAATTAAAATAGGAACTGGCATCTTTTGCAGTGATGCTAGTGAAAATTTAACCTTGGCACCGCTCCTAGTGGTGCTAGGCCATTTATTGGCTTGTAGTGACGCCAGCCACTTAGAAAAGTTTTAAGGTGGTAAGAAACATATCTTTTGACCTTTGTGATGCAAGACAAAAGATTTGGGCGCTTGTCCTAGTGACTGTCATGCAATTTTTGGCTTGGCTTTACTAGGAGTGACTCCAGAAGGTCCGGGAATGATCCAAAAGGTCGGGGATAGATAGGAACCCTTGAAAGAGTGTCTCGGAGGTAACAGACTTAGGAAACAATGCCAGAATATTTGAAAAGGTTGACCGACCCATTGGGGTAAAACGGTCATTTGGATTGAAAAAACACCGAAATAGATTCGAAGTGACTCGTGAGGAGGCTTGAAGGTTGGAAACGCTATTGAGAGTGTTTCAAGGGATTTCTAGTGTGATACCCAGAATTAGTGTGGTTGGAAAAAGCAACTGGCCCCCTAGGGGCAAAACGGTCATTTTGCACCGAGCTTGCCAGAATAGACTCGAAATGATCCGAAAAGGTGCTAGAAGGCCGAGAATACTACTAGAAGCATCTTTGAAAAGTAACCAGTTTGATATCCAAAGCCGGTATGGTTCTTGGAGGCAATCGGATGCCTAGGGACAAAATGGTCATTTTGACCAGATGGTCTCAGAATTAACCCGAAACCTACTGGAAGGCACTTGAACATGTTGGATTGTCTTTTGGACAATCTTAGAAGGGTGGACTTACCATTCTGAGGACTTAGGTACTTTCTCGAGAAGCGTGCCAGAAGGGACCAAGGGGCAATTTGGTCATTTTCCATCGAAGTGGGCTAACAGGCACTAGTGTTGACTTGGTTTTGAGTGTTTTTGTTACTTTGACTGTGTATGATGAGTTGGTTTTCAAAGTTATTCTATTCTTTGGTAAACGTGCCATGGCGAAGAGGCATGTTCGGTCTCGTGACATAGGGGTTTTGTTGGCAATTTCCAATATCGACCTGTTTCTAAGTGTTTCCGTCACTCTGATGGTTGTGATGCTTGTGAGTGTTTCTATCACTCTGATGGTGTGTGTTCATTCTAGAGACTGCTTAATCTTAGGAAGTTGCTAGATGGTCTTATTATTTGAGGGATCAACTTTTTTGAAAGATGTGCCAGATAATGGACACTCTACATTGGCCGACTAGCAGGCACCAGAAGTAAATTGTTCTACCATCTCGGAGACTTAGGTTTTGTCCCGGTCGACGGGTTTGAAGGGACTAATCATTTCTAGAGTTTTCTCAAAAAAGTGCCAGATTGGATGGACTTACCATCTGAGGGATTAATTTTCTCGAAAGACGTGCTGGATTGAGTTTGATTGACTTGGATTGGAATTGAAATTGGAATAAGGACTTACCGTCTTTAGGAAGACCTACCAACTAAAATTGGACAAGCAATGCCCCAAGGGCATTATGGTCATTTTGCCTCAATTGGACCCGACGGGTTTACGAAGCGATTGTTTGATTGGATTGAGTCTGAAACTGGTTTGGGCTTGAATGTGTTTGTGTCGATTTGAATGTGAGTCTAGTTGGACTGGAGATTGTCGAGTGGGCAAAAATGGAGTGCTTACACAAGCCCGCATCAGTCTGTACTTAGGACTAATTCCGCATAGGTTTGGACTTTCAACCGAGTCCACATCGGTTTGGACTCTGAACCAAGCCCGCATCAGTCTAGACTTACGACCATCAACTCCTTATTTACTTTCATATTTCAATATTAGCAACATGATAGTTCCTTCAGCAATTTCATGTGAAAATAAATACGCTAATAGTGCGAAAGCGAGACAAAATATGCTTTTGAATTCGCAAAAAAATTTAGTTCAAAGTGCATATGCCAATGAAAAATAATCATATTAAGATTACTAGAATAGTACCTATACCTAATAGTCCAAGTTGACTTAATTATTTTTCTTGGGATCGTTTCGGTTTACGTGTAAGTCTGCCAAATACAACCGTTTATTAACATTGACCTAAGTATCTCATTGTTTAGTGTAAGACTCTTTAAGCATCTTAGGTTGCATCATTATATGTGTAAAACAATCAAAATGCCCTTTAAGGTTATTTGACCTAACCGTTACGATTCTTACTACATTTTGGCTTCAAATAAACCTAAAACATTTAGGAAACTCTTAAAATTATTAAAATTTTATAATCATAGAATTCTGGTGTCTCAAAAATTTTAAAACAGTTTTGAGTAATTATTTTTCTAATATTAAAAATAATTTATTTGCCTTTATCAACTTCAAAATTATCTTAAAAATACTAATAATTTAATAAAAATTTATAATAATATGAAAAATAGTTCTAAATATTCTATAAGTAATTTTCATAGGTGCCACAACCCCCGGTTGTGAATAATTTAAATTCTAGCATTTTCCAAGATAAAACAATGCTTGTTTTTCCTTCAAAATTCTAATTTAATTTGTAACTACTTAGAAAATTTAACACTCACCATCCAGAGTGCTCATATAGGTATTGGAAACTCCCATAAATTTTTTATAATTTTTGGTATTTAATTAATATTTATTTTGGAACATTATCCTTTAAAATATATGAAAAATAGCTACGGGTACCAGAAAAATATAAATCATTTTCTGAATTTTTTTTATTTTTAATCTAATTTATTTTAGAAAAGTTTCAACCTAGAAAATTTTGGAAAGCGCCCTCCACGCACCAATCCCGTGCTCATTATCATCCTCCTTGCCTAGGTTTTGTCCGAATTTGACCTCTGTTCGTGTTTTGGCCTTAAATCCTTCATTTCTCACCCTTTTTGAGTGATTATTAAGTTGAACTAGTGTATCTCAAACAGATCTACAACTTTTGTGTTTTACGTTTTTGCACAGGAAGTCGTTTAGATCTCCAAAAAGGCCTTTAATGTTCATGGATCTACCGAGACTGTCGGGACAGACCTACAACTTGATGTTTCTCAATTGTTTTCCATTGGTGGACCTCCCTAAGGCACATGCATGGCTTCTAGACATCTTATACTAGCTTTTCCATGCCTCATTTACATTAAACCCAAACAAAACCTTATTATTTCATGCATGCAACCGGTAAATGCCATTTTTACAAATGGAAAACAATTCTGGAGTTTAGAATACTTTCTATAATAACCATTAAATGGTTGAGAAACGTGGGTAATTTAGGCATCTATGTTTTGAGGTGTTAAAGCATTTAGAGCTTTGCTGGAATCCACGACTTCCGGCCACAATTTCGGCCATTCTATCCCTCTACATTGAACATGCAGCATATATAAAAGACTTAGGGAAGTTCTTGATCTTACCTCTTGCTTCTTAGTCCCTCTCTTCCCTCTTGTCCTTCTCTTTCTTGCCTTGGCCGAACACAATCCTCTTCTTCCTCCAATCCCCTCACCCTCCTTTCTTTCCTTTCCTTGCCTTCTTTTCTTCCCAATGTTGCACACGGAAGCCTTGCTTTTTCTGCCTCCAAGAATTACAACATGCCTAAGCATGCTCTTGATTCCCTCCCATGGCAGCACCTTTGGTGCCAAATGTCAACCATGCAATCTTCCCCTCCCAACTTCTCCTTTATTTAAGTCTCCATCCCTTATATATCTATACCTCCGTAGTCCTATATATAACTGTGAGACATGTATATAAAGTGAATAAATCATATTCTAGCAATATTAAACTATCTACTTTATTAGTCCAAACAAATACCATTCATTCACCAAAATTCAGTCTAAGCAATTCAAATGAAAAAGAATATATATATATATACTTATGAATTTTTTAAGGGTTTCACAGTCTAAGGTTATAAAGTAAAGTTTCGTCCTCGAAACTTATACTTGTTATTGGAATAGCTCTGGATATTTTGGTCTCAAATCCATTTCAGCTTCCTAAGTAGCTTCCTCTACTCCGTGGTGTTGCCATAATACTTTGACTAGGGGTATGACTTTGTTTCGCAACTATTTTGAGTGTCCAAAATCTACAAAGGCTTCTTGTCATAAGATAGGTCCTCTTGTATTTTGATGTCTTGCCATTTGATCACGTGGGTTGGGACAGAAACGTATCAATAAAGCATTGACATATGAAATATGTCATGTATTTAGGTCATTTCTTGTGGTAGGTCTAACCGATATGCAACTTTTCCTACACGGTGGATAATTTCAAATGGTTCAATGAATCTCGGTGTAAATTTTCCTTTCTTTCCGAGTCTAAAGATTCCATTACGGGGCATAACCTTCAAGAATACCCAATCACCCATTTTGAACTCTAACAGTCTCCTTCGACGGTCGATATAACTCTTCTGTCTACTTTGTGACGCAAGCGCTCACGGATGAGTTTGATCTTTTTAGTCGTCTCTTGTATAATATCTGGACCATATAGTCGATTCTCTCCTGCTTCTAACCAACAATTTGGCGACCTACAGGGTCGACCATATAATGCTTCATATAGGGCCATCCCTAGACTTACCTAGTAGTTATTATTGTAAGCAAATTCTGCTAATGGCAGGTGTTCATTCCATCTTTCTTAGAAATCCATCACATAAGCTCGCAACTTATCCTTCAAAACTTCTATTGTCATTTTCGACTAACCATCAGTTTGAGGATGGTACGCGGTACTCATATTCAACTTGGTCTGTTAGGCTCATTGCAAGCCTCGTCAAAACTACAACACGAATCGAGGTTCTCTATTAGACACTATTGATAAGGGTACTCTATGTAGACGTACAATTTCTCTAATTTATAGCCTACTCAATGTGTTTAGATAGTTTATCTTCTTTATTGGAATAAAGTGTGCAGATTTGGTGAGTCGGTCAACTACTACCCAAAATGCATCATAACCTTCTTATGCCCTAGGTAGTCTCGTCACAAAATCCATGGCAATACATTCCCATCTCCACTCTACTATAGGTAAGGGTTGCAGTAATCCACCTGGTCGCTGATGCTTTGCCTTAACTTGTTGGTAGGTTAGACACTTCTCCACATACTTAGCGACATCATCCTTCATCCCCTTCTAATAGTATTGCTGTTTCAGGTCATGGTACATCTTGATACTCCTTGGGTGTATGGTGAATTTTGACTTATGAGCTTCTACAAAAATCTCTTCTCTTAGGGCTGAGTCTCTAGCTATATATAGTCTATCTTTGTACTGCAAACTCTTATTAGAGCCTATTACCCATCCCATCTTTGCATCTCTGCGTTTTGTTTCTGCCCTGGTCACTAGTGCTTTAGCATTACTTCCCTGAGCTTCTATCACTCGCTTTATAAGTATAGGTTGAACTATAATATTATATAGATAACATTAGGATTCTTGAGCATCTATATACAACTCAAAATTCTCCAAGGCATTTATCATCCCCCACCGATCCATTATGATACAGTTTATTCTTGCCTGATTTTGTCTACTCAGTGCATCAACTACTACATTTTTCTTTCCTGGATGATATTGTAAGGAAAAGTCATAATCTTTCAGATATTTCAGCCACCTTCTTTGTCTAAGGTTTAAATCCTTTTGTGTAGTGATGTATTTTAAACTCTTATGATCGGTGACAATTTCAAACTTCTCTCCATACGAGTAATATTGCCAAATCTTGAGAGCAAAGATCACGACTGCTAATTCCAAACCATAGGTTGGGTAATTTTGCACATGTCTCTTCAGTTGCCTGGATCCATATGCCACTACCTTCCCATCTTACATCAAAACACATCATAAACCGTTATAAGATGCATCTGTATATACTACATAAGGTTTCTTAATAACTGGTAGGGTTAGTATTGGTGCTATGGTCAACTTTTTTTTCAATTCTTAAAAAGACTTCACATTTCACACTCCATTCAAACTTTACTCCTTTTGCGTTAACCTAGTCATTACTCTGGAAATATTCAAAAAGCCTTTGACAAATCACAGATAATACCCTGCTAGACCTAGAAAGTTCCTAATCTCCGTCACCGTCTTTGGTCTCTCCCGATTGGCCACTGCTTCTATTCTAGACGAGTCAACTGCTATTCTTCTTTCTAACACCACGTGTCTTCAGAATTTGACCTTTTGCATTCAAAAATCATATTTACTTCTCTTTGCATACAATTGATGATCCCTAAGTAACTGTAACACTATCCGTATATGATTCTTATGTTCCTCTTCTATCCTTGAAGAAATCAATATGTCATCAATAAACAAAATAACAAATTGGTCTAGATAGGCTTTAAACACTCAGTTCACAAATCCATAAATGTTGCTGGTGCATTGGTCAACCCAAATGGCATCACTAGAAACTCATACTGACCATATCAAGTACAGAAGGTTGTTTTGGGGATATCTAACTCCTTGATCTTTAATTGGTGATACCTTGACCTAAGATCAATCTTTAAAAAGTACATTGTCCCCCTTAATTGGTCAAAAAGGTCATTTATCCTTGGCAATGGCTACTTATTCTTTATAGTCAATTTGTTCAACTGCCTATAGTCGATGTATAACCTCAAAGATCCATCCTTTTTCTAAACAAACAACACCGGTGCTCCCTAAGGTGATGTACTAGGCCTGACAAATCCTTTAATTAGCATTTCATCTAATTGGACCTCCAGTTCTTCTAGTTCTGCTAGTGCCATACAATAAGGTGTTATAGATATGGGCGCCGTTCAGGGATATAATTCTATGGCAAACTCTATCTTCCTATCAGGCGGTAAACCTGGTAATTCCTTAGGGAAAACTTTTGAAAAATCATTGACTACAAGTATGGGTTCTACTACTACCTCTCATTCCTCTTCCACAACAATGTGTCCTAAAAAACAAAGGTGGTTATTCATTCCTAATTCTCTCCCTTTACCATCTAACAGTGAGTATGGCATTGTTGTCTCCTTGTTCCAGTGAATTTAACCATAATATTATTTGGATGCCATAAAATCACCATTTTACAATAACAATACATCACTGCATAATATTTAGCTAACCAGTTCATTCTCAATATTACGTCAAACCCTTGTATTTCTAGTATTACCAAGTCCACATCAAATTCGTAATTAACGATCATAACAACGCATGATCGACATACTAGTTTTTTGCTAACTATCTCCCTCACTGGTGCGTTAACGTTTAAAGTAGTTTCCAGGAGTTCAGGTTGCAATTCTAAACTTCTCATGCAAGTATTTGAGATAAATGAATGTGTAGCTCCCGAATCAAACAATACTTTAGCCCACAAATTATAGATGAGGAGAGTACCTTCGATAATAGCATTCTAAATCTCTCCCCCATTTTCAGAAGTTATTGCAAACACTCGTGGGGGTCCTCTATTTCCTTTATGATTCTCTTCCTTGACCTGATAGTGGTATATGCTAGTTTGGGGATGGCAATGGAAGGTTCTGCCTCAACAGAGGCAGTTGCGGTCGCTGCGATGGTGGTTGTAACTGATATGGTTGCCGCTGGGGTGCATGTAGATAACTTTGGATTAGTGGCATTTGTGGTGGTTGTGAACCACCAGCTCGCTTTTAAGTTTGAGGATTTTTTTTGGGGGGGGGGGGGGTATGGGAAGTTCTTCTTGTGATGTCCTGAGCAATTACAATTAAAGCATACGTTAGAACCACTCCTTTGACCCCTCTAGTTCGGTCTCTCAATCAATCATTGAGGGTAAGGTTGGTAAGTTCCTCTTTGTGCTCCTTGACCATTTTTCCCATTCTTATTATCTCTCCACAGCCTTCCTTTGCCTTGTTCCCTCCTAGGTGTCCCTTTTTGTGGGTCATTTAACTCTTGTTCCACGAGCATCGCATGATCTACTAATTCTAAAAATTTTGGCACCTTCAACCCAATAACACGACCATGGATTGTTGGCCTCAGTCCCCTTTCAGACCTTTGGATCTTCCCTTATTCGATGGATACAAAATTAGAAGCAAACCTTGATAGCTCCAAAAACTTGGCAACATATTGCTCTATTGTTATCCCTTTTTGCTGCAATTGGATAAATTCCTCCATTTTTGCCTACCTAATGCTCTCTTAAAAGTAATGATTGTAAAATACTTCTGTGAACTCTTCCCAATTCATCCCAGTCATATCCTTCCTAGCCTTAATGGAATCCCACCAAATGTCTGCCTCTCCTTAGAATTTGTAGACTGCAAACTCCACCTGGTATTCTATGGGTGTTCCGATAATATCCAACACTTTGTGAACCTATTTTAACCATTTCTCATTTAAAGTGGGGTCAACTTCCCTAAAGAATTTAGGAGGATTTTGTTTTTGAAACTCTCTATGTAATCTTGCCTTCGTTTCCTCCAGATTCACTATTGGAGGTGGCACCATCCCCGGTGATAGTACAACTACTAGAGGTGGTACTGCTGCTAGAGGTGGTATGACTAATGGTGGTGGTACGTTCTTGGGAGGTGGGTTAACTGCTGGCAGGTGCACATACCCTAGGGGTGGCACAACTTCCAGTTGGGATATAGTTCTAGCTTAAGGTGCCTGGGCTCCTTGTGGCATAGACGGAACTTGATGTCCCGGTTTAGGTGGTATAGGTGGCCCGATCCGTTGTTGTAGGGCAGTGGTAACCTGTTGCACAAACTGCATCATTTGGTATACGGGGGGTGTTTGTTGTGGTTCTTTAGCTACAGCTCTTATAGTAGTAGTGGACAGAGGTCTCCCTACAGTGGGTCTCTTTATCGCTGGCTTGCCTCTAGTTGCAGTAGATCGAGGTCTTTCAGTTGCAGATTGTTCAGCATTATTCTCTGCCCCACTTTGGGTCCTTGTCATCCTATTAAGAAACATTTCTTATTAAGTTTTTATCATTATCTGGATATACTAACATGCAATTATCATCATCATTTCGACCAACACAAACAAGTAAGGGTGCATAATCAAAAAGGAAAATTAGGTTTGCATAAGGTTGGGCCATACATTTGTGTATTTTAATCATTTAGTAGAAAAGGCTACGGGTCTACTTACCTATCCCGTAAGCTAATACATGTTAGTGCAAATAAAAAATCATGTACTCCTCACTCACACAATGTATGCCTGCCTATCTAGGCCTGCTAAGCCTAATGAGCTCCCTCGGAGTACACCCTAGAAGCAGCCTTCGATGGTGAAGACAGAGCATCATCTAAACCCTCATTCGGGTCCTCCTCTAGTGGCTCCTCCTCAGGATCCTCAAACGGCTCATCCTCCTGCTTTTTGTTAGGATACTCCTCATTTGAAGCGATGTTTACTGGTGGTACTGGTACAGGTGTGGGTGCTGGGCCCCTCAGCACTATGGGTGCTTTCTCGTTCCTAAATGGAACATCTGGAATCTCTCCTCTCTCAACTAGTCCCTGCACTAAGCCCTCGTAGTTAGCCTGGGAACGTATCATATTATGTACCATAATTGCTACCCGCTCTTGTGCATATATCCTATGTTACACCATAGCACGTTGGGTGGTCTGATTCCATTGGCCCCACGTTTAGGAGGCCTCTACAATCTCAACTTGGGCTAGAGCACGAGCCTGCTTCCAGATAAGTCCCTCTCTTTTCTCTAGCTCGAGCCCACTTCCGGATAATTCCTCTCTTTCGTCATCTAGTATAGCCATGAATCCATATCTCTAGATATACACAACATCCCATAGGTTAGAATTTCCGTCGTTCATCTTGTTTGCACGAGAGAAATCTACCACCTATGCTAGACATAGGGGATATAATCTATGTAACAACAAATGCATGCAACGCGACCCTAAATGACATTGCTCTATCCCAACTACACTTTCTAGTCCCATTTAAGACCTAATATCTAGGCTATAATACCAACCTATCAAGCTCCAATTTTCCCACGCCCAAGGATTTTCAGGTGGCGTGACGTAGACCACTCATTAACCCCATATGACAGCGTTGATGCCTCCAATGGGAGACCAACGAGAGGTTAAAGTGCTATAATCTAAATAATCCAAATTTAAGTCTCCTAAATAACTCCAACCGCATAATAAATTTCATACATCATCACAATATCTTGTTACAATCATCCGGTGTCAAAGCAGCACTTAAACCAAATCTAAATAGTTCTGAAGTCTTTGCTAAACTGAAAGGAATACAACTAAGCACAAACGAAAACTTGAACGTAGAGGTTTCACTTCCGGCCTTGTTAGTCCAAGTGACAACCCAAGAGGGAGGGTGAATTGGATTTAAATAATAATTCAACAAAAAATTTTAGATTTAAAATTTCTAACAAAATATTCAATGAAGAAGCAAATATTAATCAACTAATAATATGTTGTAAATAAATGCAAGCAATTCAAAACATAAAGTAAATGAGATAGAAAGAAGAGAATACGACACCAAGATTTATCGTGGTTCGACTTGAACTCTAAAGTCTATGTCCACTCTCCAATGCTCCTTCCTTGAGATTTTTCTCCACTATATCCAAACTGCAGATGCAGCCACTAGCCTTTTAACCTAGGCGCTAGTCCTCCTTTACGACTAGTTTTTTCCACAGATTCTAGTCACACCTCTCCAACTAGTTTTTACATAGGTGTTAGTCACACCCAACCAAGTGATCCCTCACTCCAACTAGTTTTTATACATATGCTAATCAAACCCAACCTTTAGCTATTTTTTCTAACTAGTCTCTCCCTTACAAGAAGAAAGAACAAGAGTACAACCACTCTTGCATACAAATAAATTCTCTCAAAGAATGAATATGCCAATAAAACTCTCAAAACATTACAAGATAAAAGACAATTAAGCTCTCAAAGACTTTGTAGAATGAATATTACTTTGATGCACAAACTCTTGTTGCTCTTGTTGTTATTGATAACTCCTCATGTGTATCTCTATTTATAGATGAAGATAGGAGGATGATTTGTAGCTTCAAATGAGTTATATCCATTGGAGAGCATTTAAAACAATTCTTCCTTTGAATAAGTTGCTACCAGATTTGTTTTTAAATTTCTGATTAGATGGCTTTGCTTTAACCTCGAGTTTCTCCTTGCTAATGTCCGAATTTGAACATGGCTATAAGTGACAAGTTGTAGACATGGAAGTCTTCTCTTTAGAACCTAAGAATCAGGTTGATCCAATGGTTAGATCAAACCTTATGATCAAAATACTCAAGCTATCTCCCAGTTGGCATATTTGAATTTCTGCAGAATTGTATTCACTTCCACCTCGATTTTCTCCTTGATAACATTCGATTTTAAAAATATCTATAAGAGAAAGATTGTAGACATGGAATTAAAATTTTCATAACCTTAAGAATCTAGTTGATCCAATGGTCAAATTAAAAGTTATAATCAAATTACTCAAGTTGTCTCCTAGCTGGCTTGTTTGAATTTTTGCACAACTATGTCAACTTGTATAAGCTTTTTCATATAGAAAACTTTTGAGTTTGAAAATCTCTGTAAGATCTGATATGTAGATATAGATGCTATCTTTCCAGATTTTTAAGAATCAAAGCATTTGAATACCGGAGTCAAAAGATATGAGTGAAATACTCAGGCTGTCTCTCTAGCTGTCATCTTTGAATTTTTGCAGCACTAATCCAGATGTATGCTCCTTTTTCATCTAAATAACATTCAAATTTAAAATTTTATACAAGTGAGATATGGTAGATATGTAAGTCTTCTTTCATTAGCTGTAATAATCAGATCATTTGGACTTTTGGATCAAAAGCTTTGGACAAATAATGTTGACTGTTTGTTAGCTGCCATATTTTAAATTTCAAATCTAATAAGTCACCTTCCAGCTCATTTTCATCTCATAAAACGTCATTTTCATGAAAACTTCATAAAACATCGTAATTAGACATTTTAATCTTCTTTCTAGCTCCATAAGAATCAGATCAACCCAATGGTTTGATCAAAAGATATGAGCAAACTATTAAGACTGTATCATAGGATATAGTTTCATCGAATTTTCAACTTTAGAAGAAAATTATGTCCTCTAATTTTCTTCCTTGAAGCAAGTTTCCTTAAAACATGATTCTCAAAGATTTAGATATTACTTTCCAAGTCTTGATCTTTCTTTCAAGTGTTTCATTATCCTGCAAAACTTTATTACACCAACTAGACCAATGATCAAAAGCATTGAATATATTTAATAAAGAAAATATTTATACATCAAAGTAAGTTATCATCAAAATCATATATAAAATTCCATATGAGTTAACTTAGGGCTAACAAACCTTTCTCGGGGTCCAACTTGAGTTTCGAAAATCCTACCACTGTTTCTAATGCGTTCATTGCCTTGCCATCTGAAAGGTTACTCATAAAACATGGTGAGCTGTAAAGCTCAACAGTAGTGTATTATCCAATAAACAATAAGTTTAGTTTTTTTCAACTAATTTTTTTTTGAGATAGCAAATAAAAGTATTCATTTCGAAATCAGGACAAGTGCTACAATATTCAATAATATAGAAAATTATATAGCATGCTCAAATCTCTAGCACATGCCATGCAAAACTCATAAAAAACATGATATTTCAATGAATAATTATTCATTATCATTTCTGTGCTCCTGACACCACCTTATCTCCCCTTTTTGCATACCAATTCTTAAACCGGGTAGCACGACTCTTTAACCCCATTTAAGGCCCAGACCAAGACCAAGCTTGCATCAGTCTGGACTTAGCACCAAGTTTGCATAGATTTCTAGTAACATTAAACTATCTACTTTATTAGTCCAAACATATATCATACATTCACAAAAATTCGGTCTAAGCAATTCAAATGAAAAAGAAAAAATATATATATACTTATGAATTTTTTTTTTAGGGTTTTATAGTTCAAGGAGAGTTCGAACAGTCTATGGCCCAAAAATGAACCGCTTGAATGGTTGACCTAAAGTTCGAATGGCGACCCGCGTTTTAGACTTTTTCCTTGATTTCCAAACCTATTTAAGTGTAAATTAAGTCCTAATTCAGGAGATCCTTAGTTTTAATGTTCATTTTTAGATTTTTTTTTTTTGAGAGTTTTCTTAGGGAGAATAACTAGATTTTCAGTGTGCTTTCATTCTAGTGTAATCAAATGCATTGTTTATGAATTCAATTCAAGGTTTCTTCATGTTTTCAAGTAGTTAATCATCTTTTGGCATGGGAATGTGAAGATTGAAGGATTTTGTGGGGTTGGTCAAGATAATCTATGAGTTTCAATGTTTTTTTATTTTTTATTTTTTATCTTTTGTTATTGAATTTTTATGCGTTCTTGAGAATTTTCCTTAGAAATTAAGATCTCTTGATAAAATCTTTCAGTCGTTATACACAAACTAGATTTTGAATTATCGGTTGCTTAGATCCCTAATAAGAATAATTTGAAAAAGAATTTCTAATTAATTCTTAAGAACCCATCAAGTTTCCAAATCATTTTTATTGACAAATCTTCCAATTCAACAACACTCTCGTCGTTGTTGAATTAAGTTAAATATACCTTGAACAAATACACATACACCTAACAATTAGATCATTCCTAGCCAAGATTTCTCTTTATTATTATATTCAATTCCAATTTTAGTTTCTCAAACAATCAAATCAACCAAGAGTCTATTTTTACTTTTCTTTTGGGTGAGTTTTTCATAGTCTTGGGGTTTCAAAGCGAGTTTTATACACCATTCATAGTTTCTTGTGATTCGACCCCAGTCTTATCGGCTATCTACTGCTTTGCACATCCTGCACTTGGGATCATATCTCGAGCACTTTTTGGAGTTAGTCAGTTTACTCAGCGAGGGTGGCTCAATTTGGCCAGATTCAGCAGTCCATGTAGATTTTCACTGATCGCTGAACTCATGGCCAACATCCCTCCTGTGTCAAGTGCTTTAGGTCATAAGAGGATAGAGTCATGGGCCAGGGGGCTCCAATAGTGAACACTCTAGCAGTGACTGCAGAGTTCTTTCAGCTTCCTAAGGAGGCTCAGCCCCAGTTTATTAATCCAGCCATGGGAGGGGTTGATCATGAGGTAGTAATAATAGAGGTTTGTACCCCGCGTGAGCAGTGGATCTCTTTGCAGGTTGCGAAGAGGGTACTAGCTATTAAATACCAATCTGTATTCCTATTCACCTGCCATTTTATCCAACCCATTTGTCGAGTCACCTAGGTTACACGCATTAGAACTCAAAATGTGGGTCATAGGTACGAGTAGGTCGATACATGTTTATGGCCATGTACGTGTTGACATTGTCCACATCACCTCAAGGGAGTGTCCCATTTGCTGGCTTCCTCACTGAGTTGATTACGAGAGCTAGAGCAGCCCTACGGAAGATGTCATTACCATAACCACGATGTAGCCCATAGAGAGATCTCTAGAGCATCGAGCTACGTGTTAGTTGGCAGGGATCTGGAGACGTGTTTAGTTGGAGTAGGAGCAGGAGCAGCAGCAGGCGCATCCCATTCCAAGTGTTGAGCAGCCTTAGCCCAAGCAGCCCATCCAACAAGGTCCGACTACCCAAACATTGTACGATATAATGCATCAACAGAGTGCGGTGATTCAGTAACAGATACAGGCCATAATGCAGCTGTAGCAGCAATGTGCAGCTTTTCAGACAGCTTAGACAGAGTATACATCACGATGCATAGCTCTCCAAACAACTCAGAGGGAGTATGCAGAGCAGTTGACTAACATTAGGATTGAGCAGGGACGCCAAACTCAGTTTTTAGAGGAGATCATGACCTATTTGGCAGGATAGCAGGCTCCACCAACGCACCTGGATGTTGATGACTTTCTAGGATTATTAGACTTTAGATGCATTGTGTATGTACATTTGATCATGTTTCATGTATCTAAAACTCTGATTACTTAATTGATATCATTTTGAACTCTGTTGATTATCTTTCCTCTTTATCTACTATATCTTAAGTGTTTCATATTCTATTGGAGTAGTCTCAAGTGTTTATTTTTGTCACGCCTCGATTTTTACCTAAGTCTTAACTCGAAAAAAGTACAGTACTCTCTCTGTTAGAACTTATCCTCCGAAAAGGACAAGTGCGACAGGAGTTTTAACTTGAAACTTGATTTGATTAAAGGCTTTTTGAAAAATGTTTAGAGTTGCCACCTAACATAGTTAAAGATGTGTTAGGTCACTTAAAACTAAGTGTAATCCGAAGATTAAACTTAGGTTTCTCAAAAATGTTTTGAAAATGTCCTTCTTAAGGAGGTTTTTAGCAACCTTTTGAAAGTATTTTAAAGCCCTTTTGGGAAACATGACTCTGGTTTTGGTCTTCAAAATAGAAATTTATGGTTTGGGAGTTGGTTACATGTAGGAAAGATATCCTACGATCATCACTCTACCCCGTCCTTTTGGTACGTACATGTTTAATCACCCATAGTTCACTCACTTGAATCAATGGTTACTAATATTCACTTATCATCCACTTAGAAAATTTTTGAAAATAGTTTCTGAATACTTTATGAAAGATAATATTGAATGTTTCATCACCTTTGGGAGGTTAATTATTGAACAACTAAACTCTTTTAAGGGTATGATTTTTGGAAAATATGTTTGGAAAATGAGTTAGAAACTTCCTTTAGAGTTTTGAAAAAGCTTTGGGGGTTATAAAACCCTACTTGATATCTCACTTTCATTAGAGAACCATAATGATAAGATGACTGAGATTGTCTTATGAATGTGACTTTTGAAAAGCATTTTTGAAAAAAGTTTTTAAAACCACTCAGAGTTTAAAACCCTAATGTGAGCCTTGGAGGTTTTATTCAATATATAACTCTCCTTTAGAGGCTATAACCATGAGAAGGTTAAGACTACCTTAGGGTTGTGACCTTTTAGAGAACATTTTGGAAAATAAGTTTTGAAAGTGTTAAGTGTCTAGCCATTTTTGGTTAAGAAAAGTTTAAAAAGCTCTTGAAAACATTTTGAGAGGAGCATGGATGCATTTGAAAAAGATTTTGAAATTGATTTTTGAAAACTTAAAAGAGTATGATGTTTTTGAAAGCATGCTATGAAAGTGGTTTTGAATTGAAAGATTATTTAAAAAGGGTTTTTGAATTGAAGCCTTGAAGTTTAACTAACCTTGGTTAAGGTAAGTAGGATTAGGACAACTTAGGGTTAACTAACTAGGGTTATGTTTACTTAAGGTTTGATGAACTATGGTTAGGTTAACTTAGGTTTGGGCAATTAGGGTTAACTAGCTAGGGTTAGGTTAACCTAGAGTTGGACAACTAGGGTTAACTAACTAGGGTTATATTAACCTAGGATTGGACAACTAGGGTCAAGTTAACTTAGAGTTGGATAACTAGGGTCAAGTTGACCTAGGGTTTTGAAAGGTGGTTTTGGAGAGTAGTTTTGAACTAGGGTTTTCAACCTAGTGGTTTTGAAAGGTGGTTTTAAACTAAGGTTTAGGACCTAGTGGTTTTGAAAAGTTAGAAAAGGTGATTTTATGCATGAAGCTTGAAGAAATGTTTCGAGAACAATGATTTTATATAAGGAAAACCTTTTCATTTTATGTGAAAACTTTTGGAAAATCAACTCAAGAGAGTTGGAGTTTTTGAAATCCACTTTTTAGAAACCCATGAAAGTAAGTGTAGGGTTCATATGGTGAACTTTTAGAAACTACAAAAAGGGTTGCTTTTGAACCATTTGAACCACAAATTTAAGAGAGCAAAACTTTGAAAATTAATATAAGATAAGTAGCTTTTGAAAACCAAAGATGATGAACTTTTTAAAAACCATTTTTGGCAAAGGGGGTTTTGGAAAACAACTTTTAAGGTGTCGAAAATCACTCTAAAGAATAAGGGCTCATATGGTTGTCGCGCCCCGATTTTTGGGTGTTTAAGATCCTTTCGGCTCAAAGATCCTAAAGCACGGAACTCTATCACTAGAACTCATCCTCCTAGAAAGACAAGTGCGACTAGGTTTAAAAATTGGTTTGACTAAGGGCTTTATAAAAATAGGAGTCGCCACCTAACTTGATTAAGGTGAGTTAGGGCACCTAAAACTAAGTGTTAATCCAAAGATTAAACTTAGGGTTTTTGGAACAGGTTTTGAAAACTTCCTCAAGAGAGGGTTTTTAAGAAAATAGGTTGTTTGGCAACCTTTGGAAAGATTTAAGCCCTTTTGGAAAATAACTCCATTTTGGTCATTTGAAAATAGAAATCTATGGTTCGGGGGTTGGTTGTGTAGGGAAGATATCCTAAGATCATCACCCTACCCCGCCCTTTTGGTACTTACATGTCTAATCACCCTTTGTTCACTCACTAGAATAACCAGTTACCATTGTCCACTTAATATCCACTTTAGAATTTTGAAAACGGGGTTTAGTCATCACTTTTCGGATGGATGATGCATGAGGCAAGTTTTTGGAAGAAGTTTGAAAATAATGGGGGTTTTGAAAGAGTTTGGAATAGAAACTTTAAATTGATTGAAATTTTTAAAAAAGGGATTGGGGTTGAAATAAAAGTTATGACCGCACCATTTTAGGTTGCCTACGTATCTCATTTGGCGAGAATCAGGTCATTCGTAGTTCGGGCAAGAGTTCGATGAAAAATAGGCGTATTAGGGCCTCTGGAAGGTTTGAAGACACTTTGGGGTCTTTGAAAAAGTTTAAGACACTTTAAGGTCTTTTGGAAAAGTTTAAGACACTTTGTGGTCTTGGGAAAAGTTTAAGACACTTTGTGGTCTTGGAAGTTGAGACTCTTTGTGGTCTTGGAAGTTTTGACTTGAAATTGGATGGTGGAGTATTTTGAAAATATTTTTGGATCAACTTAAAGAGGTTTTGGAAAAAAAATGATTTGGCATGACTCAAGAGAACTTGAAAGTGTTTTTGAAGTTTTGTTTTGAAAATCTCGGAGGCGTGCTCTGATGAATTAGTTTTTGAAAGTGGTTTTTGAAAATGGCTAAAGGTTTGGAATCCTAATATGGACAACCTTAAAGGTTGTTCTTGATTTATCACTTTGTCCTTGGAATCTCTAACCATGAGGGGGCTAGAGGCACCTTAGGTTTGTGACCTTTTGAAAGCATTTTTGGAAATATCTTGAAGATGGAGTGTAAGGACATTTGAAGAGTTTATGGAGTTAGTTTTTTGAAATCAGGGGAGTAGGAGGTTTTGGAAAAATGGGTTATGAGGATAGTTTAAAATTGAGTGATCATTTAGAAAAGGGTTCAAGAGTTGGAACCTTGAAGTATACTAACCTAGGTTGGGTTGGCCTAGGGTTAGGGATGACCTAAGGTTAACTAACTTGGGTTAGGTTATCCTAGGGTGAATAAACTAGGGTCAAGTTAACCTAGGGTTGGACAACTAGGGTCAAGTTAACCTAGGGTTGGATAACTAGGGTCAAGTTAACCTAGGGTTAGACAACTAGGGTCAAATTAACCTAGGATTGGATTGAAAAATGGTTTTGGAAGTTGGGTTAATGCACTTTTGGAAAGAGTTTTGACAACAAAACATGTTGTACAATGGACTTTGGTGGACAACCCTTTTGAAGATCATTTCCATGAAAATTTTGATTCTAGCCAAGAGTATGGTTTATATGGTTGGTGATTGGAGATCCTTCCAAGGAAGGTTTCCTGTATGGCCATTATAACCTTCATCTTGCCAAGAGTGGGGGTTTAAAAAATTAGCATAATGATGGCAATTTTTGAAAAATCATTTTTGATGCAAAGATGGAGAGAATGCATTTTTGAAAATCGTCTTTTGAGAAGGATTTTGAAAACCATTTTTCAAGGGAAACATTCCATCAAGAGAGGATTTATATGGCCAACAAAAGGGAGACCACTAAAGAGAGGGTTCCATGGGGCCATTCCAAGCACTATACTTGAAAGAATGGAAATCTAGAAAATTAGAGAAATGGAAAGCAACCTTTATGCAAGTTAAAATGCAATGCTGCCAAAATGAGAGTTAGGGGTTAGTATGGGTTTTTCTAAGCTTCAAGGAGCCAACTCTTGGAATAATTTTTGGAAGGAATATAGAGTTTGGAAATGACATGGAGTTTTAAAAGAAATATAAGCATCATAGAATATGACAACAAGCATAAAATTAAGCCAAGCATGCAAAACATGATCAAAATAGTAATATGCGAAGGGCCATGATCACATACAAGGCTTTTTGGCTACACCACACAAACAAGGGGCTCATAGGCCATACCATCTTAAAGTAGGCTAGTGAGAGATTCCCCCTACACGGTGGCTCTCACTTGCTTTCCTCTAGGCACGATCTAAGAGCCCTCTTGGCTCAAGCATGCAAGAAAGGGAGGTTGAAGATGGGGATTAAAATAGAGAATAGCCTAAGTAGGCTAGGAGGGAGAAGAGAAGAGTGGTGGAAAACACAAATGTAAAGGGATACCACCTTTTGCCTTCAACACACTTGTAGTCTTCCAAGGATGCTTTGATTTGAGCTTGAATGACTTCAAGAAGGCTTAGAGGGTTGGTAGGGAGTGTTTGATGGTGTATAAGGCTTTATAGGAGGAGTATATAGGCTTTGGGATGATGGAATCTAAGCTAAGTATTGGAGGGATAAAGTGTGTATAGAGATTTGCAGTTCTGGAGTGACTACAGCAGAGCTTCGCATCAGAAATTGGAGTTGGAATATGCAAAGGGGGGTCTGGTATTTATAGGCAAAATTTTTTGACACTAGCGCATGTAGTACATGCGCCTGTATAAATTTTACACAAGCGCATGTCCTACATGCGCAGGTACTATTCCAATGGGAGAATGCCATGTGGCACCCAGTGTACTGGTTAAATCTCGACGGTTGATCGAAATTTGGTCGATTAAATCAAAATTTGGGCACATGTAGCATACACTCCATCACCGGGAGGGTTCGTCCAAACTTTGCCTTGATAATTGAGCCCATCAGTAAGGTTTCGGGAGAATCGGTTGCACCCACGGTGTTCTCCTAGGGTTTCTCATGGACTTTCATGTTTTCTGAAAGTTTGACTTGTGTTCCGAAGTGTGGGATATCGTCTTGGGAAATGTGAAAAAAGGACATCTTTACAGAGAGTCTGTGATACGCTCCAAGAGTGTTCGAAAGTAGCTGTTTTTGCATCGCATGATCAAGGCCTTCGGGAAGCTATCTTTTTGATCGGACCGTACCAATGGAAAGTATTCTGGAAATATTTTTAGAAATTCCTAGATTTACGCATTTCTCAAGTCATTTGATGGTGCGTTTCAATCAAGAAATCGGAGAAAAAGTCAATATTGGCGGAGCGTCTGCGAGACGCTCCAGGGGTTGCTGAAAGTTATAATTTTTACACCGTATGATGGTGGGCTTTAAGAAGCGATCTATCCAATCGAGCCGTATCGATGGAAAGATCTATGAACGAGCTTTCAAGAATTCCCTGATTTACGCATTTCTTAAGTCAGTTGATGGTACGTTATAACCAGGGAATTGGGAGAAAAGACAATTTAGGCAGAGTGTCCGCGAGACGTTTCAGGGAACTTTTATCGAGTCGTGTGAGTTTAGTGTCGTAGGGTCCTCCTCGGGTTAAACAAGGGTGTATGGTGAAACCCTTTGCTCAAAATTCCAAGGCTGGTGCTGTTTCGGGGCATATTTGGATTTCCAAGGGCAAAACGGTCATTTTGACCAGGATTGGCTAGAAATGGTCAAGAATTGTTTGGTGTGTTGTGTTAAGCGTGTAGGGTTGTTCAGGGATGGTTTTGGGAGAGTCTTTTACCGTTCGGCAGGGCTTGCGCAATGTTAAGGTGTTTAGGGGCAAAACCGTTATTTTGACTGGAGTGGGCCAGAATGGGACCAGATTTGGACCAAATGGCGTGCGGGGGATGCCTAATGGTTTAACAACATTTTGGAAGGATGGACTTATTATTTTGAGGGATTTTGAACTTTCCCAAAATGTGCCTAGAGGCCCAAGGGGCGGGTTTGGTCATTTTTCACCGAGTCGGGCTAGCAGGTGCCAGTGTTGACCTAGGTATTGGTTCCCGAGACCGCCCGGTCTCAAAAAATTACCTGTGTGGTGTTGGTCTGTAAGAATGCCCAGTCTTAGAGAACTACCTGTAGGGGTGGTGTTAGTTCCTGAGAACGCCTGGTCCCAGAAAGCTACCTGAATTGGTGGGTGTTGGTCTCTGAGAATGCCCGGTCTCAGAGAACTACCAAATGACGGATATTCTACGTTAGCGGGCTAGCAGGCACCAGAAGTGAACCGTCTGGAACTTGATGAGGTGTTGGTCCCTGAGATCGCCCAATCCCGGGAAGCTACCTGGATGGCGTTGGTTTCTAGGACCAGCCAATCCGGAAAGCTGCCTAGAATAATGGTACTTATGGCTCCAGCGGGTCCTTATGGACCCGAGAAGCGGCCAGTTGTTTGGATTGGAGATTGTAAGGCTCATCTTGAACGTGCATGTGTTGTGATGTTGGAAAACTCAGCCCGGTCGGGCCGGAGATTGCCGAACAAGCAAAAATGGGGCGCTTACAGCTGCCCCTCTTTTTCTGTCTTTGCTTGTCGAAGGTAGAAAATTTATAAGGAAGGATCCCATGCTGACTGCGAGGCAATTGAAGGGACCAAAGTTGTTGGAATTTGGAATTTTAAGTTTTGAAAACTAGATTATTTGAATTTTGGAATTTTGAAAACTCGATTTTGAAATGATTTTGAAATTTTTCCTGAACTGACATTCCAACCAATGGAATGACACTCCTTTAGGGAGATTCAGGATTTTTGAATTTTGAAAAGGATTTTTTTTTAAATGATTTTGAAATGGCCTTCTGTAATGGAAGGATTTGGATTTGAATTGGAAGGGTTTGGAAAACTTTTAAAACTTGGAATGAAACTTTTGAGGAAAAAGGTTTGAAAACCTAGAATTAGATTTTGGAATTAAACTTTTTGTGGAGAAAATTTTGAGAACCCGAAAACATTTTTGATAGTATGCTTTTTAAAGCAAAAGCTTGAAAACCCAGAATTTTGAAAGTTAAGCTTTTTGAGGCGAAAGCTAGAGAACCCGAAATTTTGAAAGTTAAGCTATTTGAAGCGAAAGCTAGAAAACCCGGATCTTTGGAAATTTGGCTTTTTGAGGAGAAAACTTGAAAACCCGAAATCCTTTTGGAAGAATGGAGGTTTTGAAGGAAAAAGCTCAAGAAATTCGAGAAATATTTTGAAAACAAAGCTTTTGAAGGAGAAAGCTCGAGAAACCCGATAAATGCTTTTGAGATTAAATTTTTTTGAAGGAGTTTTTTTTTTTTTTTTTGGAAAACCCGAGAAATGATTTGAAGTTAGACTTTTTAAAGGAAAAAATTAGAAAACCTAGAGCGTACTTTTGAAATCAAACTTTTTGAAGCAAAAAGTTAGAAAACCTAGCAAGGTGAAAACCGTTTGAAGGGGATTCATTTGAACTCGAAGTTCAGAAACTAGTTTTTTTTGTGTTTGTTTTTTTTTTTTTTTATGAGAATTAGAAAACTTGTTTTGACTCGAAACTTGAAAGCTCTTGAAGACAAAATGTATAGAAAATTCATTTTGACTCGAAACTTGAACTTTTGAAAACAATTTGTGTAGAGAATTCATTTGACTAGAAATTTGAACTTTTGAAGACAAACATATAGAAAATTCATTTTGACTCGACACTTTCGTATAGGAAACTCGTTTTGACTTGAAATCTGAATTTTTTGAAGACAAAACGTTTAGGAAATTCGTTTTGACTTGAAGCTTGAACCTTTGAAAGTTTTTAAATTGATGGTGTTTTCAAATGACAACAGGACTTTTCCTTTTTGAAATTGAGTTGAAATTTAAAACTTTTAGTGGAAAAAGCTTTGAACTTTTTTTTTTATATGAAAGTTGATTTTGATTTTTGAAAGAAAGCAAGAGCTTTGACCTTTTGAGTTTGAAACTTTTTGTAGAAATAGTTTTGAAAGCTTCTGAAACTGACTTTGAAATTTGAAAGTTTTTTTAGACGAAACCTTGTAAGTTTTTAGACATTTGAAAACTGAATTTTTGGATTTGAAAGAAAGCAAGGGCTTTTGTTTTTTAAAATTGATTTTTGAGACAATTCGATTAGAATTATACCTGGGCTTTACCTCGAAGATTTGGAGATGGTCGAGCCTATGGAATCATCAGAGATTGTTTCGTGTTTGTAATTCTTATGTCTTCGAGCTTGAATGGGGGACATTTGTGCCCTCTTGGATTGAGATTTCTTGAGATTGGAATACTTAGTGTTTGCTTGACTGTTGAGTTTTGCTTTTATGGGCAAAATAGGATTTTTGCTGACGTAGTTTCTGAGAGGTGGTTCAAGATTGATATCCTGAAACTGAGTCTTTTTGAACAGACGCTCCGTCTGATGAAATGCTGCTTTCTAGGGAGGTTCAAGGTTGATATTTGCTTTTAAAGAGGAAAGCTCAAAAACGTAATCTGCTTTTTCGAAGGAAGCTCTGAAACCCAATCTGCTTTTTGAGAGAAAGCTCTAAAACTCAATCTACTTTTTTGGAGGAAGCTTGAAAACCCAATCTACCTTTTTCGGAGGAAGCTCTGAAACCCAATTTGCTTTTTTCGGAGTACGCTCTGAAATCCAAATCTGCTTTTTCGGAGGAAGCTCTGAAACCCAATATGCTTTTTCAAAAGAAGCTTTGAAACCCAATCTGCTTTTTCGGAGGAAGCTCTAAAACCCAATCTGCTTTTTCAGGGGAAGCTCTGAAACCCAATCTTTGTTGATATAAGGGATCTACTTGTAGTTCTTTTATATTAAATGTTGGAGAAGATGACATTTGCTGCTTCTTGGATTGAGATTTTTGGGGAGTAATGTTCCTTTAATGTATTGATTGTTAACTTTTGCCTCTGGCTGGCATGGCGGAATTTTGGGTAAGGTGCTTCCTCGGGTTCTTGAATTTGGTTTTGGATGGGGTGAGTCCTCCTTTTGAAAGGTTTGAGGTACTTAGAAGGTCGAACATCTATAGGTCAGTTTTCCTTGAATGGATCAACTGGTTTGCAATTGAATGGGAGGTGTTGGGTGGGTCGTTGCCCCAGTTTTTACGATTTGAAGAGGTCGAGTCAGGTTGACATTAATTGGGGTGGTCGAGGGTGGGTCGTTACCCTGTTCTCTGTGATTATGAAAAAGGTTCATGGTTGATTGGGGAGGTCGAGGGTGATTCAGTGCCCCATTCTCTATTTCTTGTTGTCTATGGGTGACAATTCAGGTTTTCTGGGATGTACGCCATTTCTTTTGCAGAGTGTTTGGATTCTGGACGACAAACCTTCCGGGATGTTGTACTTCTGCTTCAGAACACCTTTTCTTTTGTAATCACCTGAATATTTGTCAGTGTATTTTGTTAGACATGTCGTTTGGTATATACTATATAAGTCCACCATAGGTTAAAATGAATGCACATCATACTTTTGGATGAATGCACAGGCTGATACATGTCATACTTTTTGATGAATGCGTAAGGATAGACTTGAACGTAAGTCATGTTTTTTTATGGGTGCTCATGCAGGGATGGAATTGAATGCATGTCATGTTTTTTGATGAACGCATAGAGATAGATTTTGAATGTATGTCATACTTTTTGATGAATACACATATATGAATGCATATTATACTTTTTGACAAATGCATGCACAAGAATGGAATTGGATGCATGTCATACATTGATGAATGCACTCGTTTATACATGGATGAAATTGAATGCATGTCATACTTTGAGATGAATGCACAAGTTATATACATGGATGAAATTGAATGCATGTCATACTTTTTGATGAATGCACAAGTTATATACATGGATGAAGATGGATGCATAGGTTTATCCAGATAAGTATGCCCAGGATTTGTGTTCATTTGTAGGAGCTATGTCTCAGAATTAGGCAGTCTTTTGAACTTCTATTCTTCTTCTCGGAATTCTCTTTTCTAATTTTGCCCTTTTCTTGTCAGGTTGTGATAGCACTTGCACCTTCTCAGAGATTCAATCCATTGACTCGTTTTCTCCTTCTCTCTTTTGTTGAAAAGGAAAACTTCTCTAAGTGGACCTCTCGAGCGACAACCGACATCACCCTTTGGCAAAGCAACTTGTAGCTTCCTTCCTTAATCAGAGAAGACTTTACTTGGGACCGTAATGTAGGCTAAGTTTAAGGGTTATAAGAAACGAAGGGATACATAGGCCTAAATCTTTAAATTCAGCGGGGGTTGTATGAACCAGAACCACCTTTTGCAAGGAATGAATTTTGGCCTTGTATTTACCATTCTTTTTAGACGTTGTTGTTTCTTTGTTTAAGCTTATTTAGACTAAGCAATTTTTCTTGATTTAAGAGAACTTTAATTTGGACCGTAATGTGGGCTAGGTGATGGGGTATTTGAAAGGAAAGATAAAGGCTCAAGACCTATTATATTTGCTAGGCTCCTGAAGACCCATGATCACCTTTGGCAAGTGGCTCCTACCTTTGTCGTTCTTCTGGACTTTTCTCTTTGTCGGGAAGCTCACTTCTGTTTTGTTCTTCTGTTGTTGTCTTGGATGACTCTATCTTCTCTTGGAAGTCATCATTGAGTTTGGAAATCATCATTGTGTTTGGAAATCATCGTCATTCATTTCTCTTTTTTTTTTTTTATATAGGAAATTTTCTCCTTTCTCTTCTTTTTTTTTTTGAAAAACTTGCTATTATGTTGGTTCCTACAGATGTCATAAATATTGTATCATCTTGGAGATCATCATTCATTTATTGCACGCTTTCTTGAAAATCGCCATTCATTCATCGCGCGCTCTGTTGGAGATCACCATCTGTTCATTGTTCATTCTCTTGGAAGGTACTGTTCGCTGCAGGTGTTCTTAGAAATCATCACGCGTTGATGGTTTTGCCTTGACCCAGTGTGGGCGGTGATCATTAGGTCGGCTAAATGATGGGAATGCGACCGGCTCAAGTGGGCTTTGCAAGGGTTATATTTAACTGTATGGTAGAAGAAAAGAGGGCCTCTTTTCATTTCAAGTTGAATTGCTTAGTCTATAAAGCTCTTTCAAAAATTTTAGCAACGCCTTAAAAATGGTAAATGTTAGTTCGTAGATTCATTCCTTGTATGCATTTGCCCCAGTGTGGGGGCTGGCTCCTGGTTTGGGCTTTTGAATGAAAATCACATGCGGCTCTAGTGGGCTAACCAACGGATTACTTTCTATTTGGGAGAATGAAATGATGGCTCCCCTTCATTTTTAGTGTTTAGCTACTTGTTGCTTTGCCAGGGCATCCTTCGGGGGTCACTCTTTGGACTTCAGTGAGATATGTGATTGATCCTCATCTCTCACCTCTTTGTATTTTCCCCACTTTCTGTATTTTCTATTTCTATCTCCCCTCTTTTTGGAGTCAAAGATTGTTTCTGCTGAAGGTGGTGCTTATGCTATCCCATCCTTCAAGTCGGGGTGAAACATTTTGGGAAAAAACTCTTGGAGAAGAACATCATTCATGAAAAGCCATGAGAAAATTATATAAACATGAAAACTTTGGATCCCTTTCATTTAGATGATTATTTTCATGCTCAAATTCGAATTGAAAATTGAAAGATGGGTTTGAAAGAAATCTCCCTTTTTCGGAATAAACCCCTCAGATTGGTTTTGGAATGGCTTTTTTAGGACTGGTAGAGTGGCAACATGGTGTCGAGATTATGGCTTTGCATAAATTATGAATTAGGCAGGATGCCGAAGGCATTCTATCGGTTTGACTGTGCTCTTGGACCTGAAAAAAAAGAAAAACAAAATGCAGTTAGCATGTTGAGTTGAAGGTTTTATGTAATGCATGTCCTATGGAGGTCCCTTCTTTGAGGGAATCTAGGCATGATGTTGAGTCCATTTTGGAGGTGGGATTTTACCCCTGTGTGCGATACAATACCTCTGAGGCATGGGCCAGTTGATACTTCTTTGTTTAGGGAATCCTGCCGCCATGGACTGAGAGAGATTTGGGCCTCTCTTGAGATATGATTCTATGCATGCCATAAATCCTTAGAGTTGGAGAAACCCTTAGAGGTTTAGGTAAGTTTGATTATCATGAGATTGGATCATCCCTTTCTCTCTACGGTTGATTGAATGCATGAGAACGCAATGGCTACAGTTTCTTGGCACTCTTGTCTTGGGATGGATGTTAATGCCTGAGCCTAATAGTAATTATATAGACAGCATAATGGCAATGAATAAGCAGTTCAGAAGACTCCCTTTTCATTCTTGGTTTACCCTCTAACTCTCTTGGCCTTTGTAGGCTAGGGAGAAGGTAATGAGAATGTAAAAAGAAAAACAAAAAGGAGAAGTTAGTGCATTTAGATTGAAGATATTTATACAACGCATGCCCTAGGGGTGCCCTTACTTTGAGAGGGGTACTAAGCATGATGTGTTGGCTCACTTTTGGAGATAGGGGGTTGCCCCTGCATGCAATACTGTACCTGTGCGAACTTGTTCATTCATTCATACATGCATTCGATGAAAGTAGAAATGATAGCTTTATTGCATTTCATTTCTTTTTACATGGAATTGAAAGTACATTTGAAGGGGAAGGGGAACATTTTCCTTAGGACCTTCACCTATTCTATTTTTACAGTTGAAATCCTAAACTACTCTTGAGTCTTTGGATTCACCTTCCTTGGTAGAGGTCGGTGAGAGATCTTGCTTCCAGATTGTCCTTTGTTTTCTTGGTATCCCTATCTCCATGAGCGAAGAGGGATTAGGGCCCCTCTTTATGAGATGACTTTGATGCATGCCATAAATCCTTAGGGTCTCGTGGTACCCTTAGGAGTTTTGAGTTGGCTTGATTTGAGCGAGAAGGTCATTGGGCCTTTCTCTGGAGGTTGATCGGATGTATGAAAATGCAATGACTTGAGTTACTTTGGGAACGCTTGTCTTGACATGAATTCCGATGCGTGAAAAGTTACGATGCATGTACATGGAAACGATAAGAATTGAATAGCATAATAGCATGAATTAATCAGAATTTATATAGGAACATAAAGCAGTTGCCCTTCCCTCCTTGATTCTTGAAATTGAGGCGTGTGTCCTAAATTATGTAGAGGTTCGGCTATACATGGGGTGTTACATAAGCATGAGGTTAGGGGTTTACTAATGCTTCCTAAAAGGCTCAGTCCTCGAACCTTCCACCCTTTGGGGTCCACCTTCGAAACGATGAACCCCATCTTTGGTTGGTGGTTCGAGCGGGGGAACTATCAAGAGACCGTAGGCTAAGAAACTGACACAGCATCCACCCATAGTCAATGTACTGTTCCCCATTCTATCTAGAAGGGTAGTAACCAAGTATTATATGCAATATGTAAATGCAAGTGAACGCACCGAGTGTGTGTAGAATTTTTGAAAATGGAGGAAAGGACCCAACAACACACATCACATCTTGTATATTCATGACAAGAAATAAGACATAAAATAAAGTGTGAACAAAGGTCCACCTACAAAAGAAAGATGCAAAGAGTTAGTAACTTTTTGAAAAACTCAATACAAGATAAAATAGATGTTTAATGCATGAGCATGAATGTAAGCAATGAATGCAAGTGATGACACTTATTTGAAAATCGTTTCGGAAAATAAAATTTGTTTTGGAAACTTAGACAAATTTGAAAAGTGGATAAAATTGGACAAATTAATTGGAGATTCTGAGTGAGTGAAAGATGAAGAGACATGTCAATGGCCTAACCCTCTAAGTGTCTCTAGTGGAGTCGCCAGCTGTCGCACCCGGTTTTTTGGTGTCTAAGGTCTTTTCGGCTCGGAGACCTTAAAGCACGGAACTCTGTCACTAGAACTCATCCTCCTAGAAGGACAAGTGCGACTAGGTTTGAAAATTGGTTTGACTAAGGGCTTTATAAAAATAGGAGTCGCCACCTAACTTGATTAAGGTGAGTTAGGGTACCTAAAACTAAGTGTTAATCCAAAAATTAAACTTAGGGTTTTTGGAACAGGTTTTGAAAACTCCCTCAAGAGAGGGTTTTTAAGAAAATAGGTTGTTTGGCAACCTTTGGAAAGATTTAAGCTCTTTTGGAAAATAACTCCATTTTGGTCATTTGTGTAAGCACCCTATTTTTGACCGCTCGGCAGTCTACACTCTGTCCAAACTTGTGTTTAAGTCATCGTGGGCATATTCCTATCGAAACCAATTCTCTAGGTCCAAATTCCTTCTTTCCATCGCTTCGCGGGCCTGTCAGGCCCAAATAGAGGCAAAATGACCAAAGTGCCCTTAGGGGCATTGTCCTTTCCTTTCCGATTCCAATCCCACTCTCGAGACAGTTTATTCCTCGAGACGATTCCAATCCAGGCACGTCTCTTCGGAGACGGTAAGACCCCTTTCCAATCCCTCTCTCGAGACAGTTTATTCCTTCAGATGGTTCCAATCCAAGCACGTCTCTTCGGAGACGGTAAGACCCTTTTCCAATCCCTCTCTCGAGACAGTTTATTACTCGAGACGGTTCCAACTCAGGCACGTCTCTTCGGAGACGGTAAGACCCCTTTCCAATCCCTCTCTCGAGACAGTTTATTCCTCGGGACGGTTCCAATCCAGGCACGTCTCTTCGGAGACGGTAAGACCCTTTTCCAATCCCTCTCTCGAGACAGTTTATTACTCGAGACGGTTCCAACTCAGTCACGTCTCTTCGGAGACGGTAAGACCCCTTTCTAATCCCACTCTCGAGACAGTTTATTCCTCGAGACGGTTCCAATCCAGGCATGTCTCTTCGGAGACGATAAGTCCCCTTTCCAATCCCACTCTCGAGACAGTTTATTCCTCGAGACGATTCCAATCCAGGCATGTCTCTTCGGAGACGCTAAGTCCCCTTTCCAATCCCTCTCTCGAGACAGTTTATTCCTCAAGACGGTTCCAACTCAGGCACGTCTCCTCAAAGACTGTAAGACCCCTTTCCAATCCTTCTCTCGAGACAGTTTATCCTCGAGACGGTTCCAATTCAGGAACGTCTCTTCGGAAATGATAAGTCCCCTTTCCAATCCCTCTCTCGAGACAGTTTATTTCTCAAGACGGTCTGAGTAGCGAAACTACTCACAAAACCGTTAGAGTAGCTGAAATACTCACAAGTAGGTCGATATAGGGAATTGCCAACAAACCCCTGTGTCACGACGACCGCCGTTAGAGTGGCGGAAACACTCAAAACCCAGGTCAACACCAGTTTCTGTTAGCCCACTTTGGTGAAAAATGACCAAACTGTCCTTTGGACCTTTTCCGAGACTTTCCGATCAAGATGACCATTTTGGCCCTAGGCATCCAAACGCCCCGGGAACCATACCGGCTCTGGGTATCAAACCGGTAATTTCCCGAGAATACTTTTTATAGTATTCTCAATCTTCCTTTACATTTCCGGATCATTCCGAGTCAGTTCCGGCAAACCCGGTACAAGATGACCGTTTTGCCCCTGGTGGGCCGGTCTCCTTTTCCGACCACGCCGGCTCAGGGAATCAAACTGGCAACCTCTGGGAACATTCTAAATAATGTTTCCAGATCCCAAGTCTTCTTCCGGGACAGTCCGAGTCCGTCCCGGCAGCTTCCCGGTCTGATTGACCGTTTTGCCGCTAAGGACCCGATCAACCTTTCCGACCCATCTTATCCTCATTTCTCAAGTCAAATACCTCCAGAACACTATTTTAAGTGTTCCTGCTCCTTTCCGGCCTTCCGGGTCATTCCTGGCTCCTTCAAATCATTCCTGGACTTTCCAGAGTCACTCCTAGTGAAGCCAGGCTAAAAATTGCATGGTAGTCACTAGTACAGGCGCCCAAATCTAGTCAAAGATACGTTGTTTGCTGACCTTAAATGTTTCCTAAGTGGCACCAAGCCAAAAATTGGCCTGGCGCCACTTGTAGTGGGGCCAGTGTAAACTTTGGCCTGGCGCCACTGCAACAGGCGCTAGTGTATTCCTCCCTCTATAAATACAGAGCCTCCTCCAACGTGAAAAGGATCCGCAAACTCAACCTAAAAATCATATAATTCGATATACAGAGCTCGAGCACCTCCTAAACCCTAGTCTCCTTAGGTTTTCTAAACCCTAGCCACCCTACACAAACCCTAGCCTCCTATACGCTCCTATACATCCCCATACACTCACACACTAGCCTTCAATCATCCTTTGAAGACTTGAAGAGCTGCAATCCAAAGCTTGAAGACAACTCTTGAGGATTGAAGACGAAGATCAAGACAAAGATCGAAGACCGAAGACAAGCAAGGCGCGCAAAATAAAGAAGACATACGGTAGGCTCCCTATTTAAATTTCCGCACTTTCCCCCTCTCTCTTCTCTCTCCTAACCCACTTGGGTTTTCTCTATTTTAATCCCCCATCTCTTTCCCCCCCCTCTTTCTTTGCATGCTTGAAACAAGGAGATTCCCGGTCCATGTGTAGGATTGGGCTATTGGAGAGTCACCGTGTCGGGGGCTTTCTTCTAGTCTAACCAGAGACCACGTGGATTCGGCCCCCTTGATTATGTGGTGAAGCCTTAGCCTTGTATGTTCACGACCCCAAATTGCATTGTGCATATCATGATCTTGCATCTTCCAAAAATCGTTTTCAAAGTTGTTTTTCAAATCGTTTTCAAACTTGTTTTCAAAATTGCATCAAAATCTCTTTTTCAAAAACTTGTTTTCAAAACCACAATTCTAGGGTAATTCTAGCCTTTCCATGGCTAGGGTTGTTTTAGAAAAGGGTTACATTAAAAGTGACCTTTTGGTCTATATTTTTAAACCTTATTGTTTTCAAAACCACTTTCTTAAAGTGGTTTTAGCCCTCTTATGGTTAGAATTACTTTAGGAAAGTGAGATGTTTTTGCACCTTCTAAAAACTCTCTTTTCAAAAAGTCTTTTTTCCTAAAAATCTCTTTTTCAACATACTTTCCTAAAACTCTCCTCTCCAAAATTGTTTTCAAAAACTCCCTTCCAAAATCTATTTTTTCAAAACTCCCTTTTCAACTCCTTTCCAAAATCCTCTCCTCAAAATCCACTTTCTAAAAACGTTCCCTAAAAATCTTTCCAAAAACTCTCTTTCCAAAATCTCCCTTCTAGAAATTCCCCTCTAGGATTTTCCTTCTAAAATCTACGTTTCTAAAAACACACTTTTCAAAAACTCCTTCTCTCTAAAAAAATCTTTCCAAAAACTCTCTTTCCAAATTCACTTTCCAAAAACTCCTCCCTAGGATTCCCTTCTAGAAAATCTTCGTTTCCAAAAACGCACTTTCTAAAAACCCTTTCCTTGGAGCCCAGGTCAAGCCCTAGAACCCACGATTAGGAAACCCTAATTTTCTTTCCAAAAACATGGTTTTCAAACTTTGCCCCAAACCTAGGTTTCCAAAATCTCTTGTTTTCACACCCAAAACTATACATGTTTTCAAAACCTATTTTTTTTACGTCGAAACTATAATTTTTAAAAACTAGGGTTTCTAGAATCTCCCTTTCCAAATCCTTGCCAAATCCTATCTTCCCTTTAAGAAACCAAATCCAATCCTCCGTTTTTGGAAACGAAATCAAACCTTCCCTTTTAGAAACAAAATCCAATCCTTTCTCAATTCAACTCTTTCCTAATTCGAATCCTTCCTAAGCTTCTCCTTTCTTAAACCTTAAGTTTTCAAAAACTTGAACATAAAAATCTTTCTTAAGAATTCTAAAATTTAACCCTTTCCTAATTTAACCCCCTTTCTAAATCTTAACTTTCCAAATTCAAGTTTTCAAATCCTTCCTAAACTCAACCTTTCCTAATCTCAAGATTTTCTAAGATTCAAACTCTAAAACTTTCTAAATCTTAAACTTTCCAAATTTCAAATCCTTCCAAATTTCAAAACTTTCTAAACTCAAAACTTTCTTATTGTCAAAACTTCCTTGTTTTCTAAACTTTCCAACTTTCAAAACTTTCCTAATTTAAAATCTTTCCAAATTCAAAACTTTCTTAACTTGAAACTTTCCAAATTCTAAACCTTTCTTAATCTAAACTTTTCTTAATTCAAAACATTTCTAAATTCAATACTTTCCCATTTCAAAACTTTTCTAAAGTGAAAACTTTCCTAAACCTCAATACTTTCCTATTTCAAAACCTTTCTTAAAACGAAACTTTCCAATTTCAAGACTTTCCAATTTCCAAACTTTCTTAAATTCAAAACTTTCCTAAACCTAAAACTTTCCTAAATTCAAAACTTTCTTAATTTAAAACTTTCCAAAAATGAAACTTTCCTAATTCGAAACTTTCCTAAATCAGATATTTTCCTAATTCAAACATTTCCTAAAATTCAATCTTTCCAAATCTTCCAAGTGCAACGTTTGAGTCAAATCTTTCTTAATCTCAAGTCTTTCCTAAGTCTCCTACCTTTTCTAAGTCTAGGTTTCTTAAACCTCCATCTTCCCAAAACCAAGTCTTTCCAAAATCAATCTTTCCAAAGCAAGTCCAATCTTTTCCAAAATTTCAATTTCCAATCTCCTTGTCCGAACTACGACTGACCTGATTCCCCCGAAGGGATACGTAGGCAACCCTCATGGGTGCGGTCACAACTTCTTTCAAATTTCAAATTTCTTCACATCTTTCAAATCTCAAATTCTACAATCTTCTTCAATCTCTAACTCCATATCTATTTCAAGTTTTCAAATCCAAAAATCTATTTTTCAAATCTCTATTTCCAATTTCTAAAAATTTTCAATTTCAATTCTATCTCTTCAAATCTCTTTTAAATCAAATTAATTTCTTTTCAAATCAATTTCCAAATCTATTTTTCAATTCTCTTAACTTGCACTTGCATCTCATGCATCATATTTTTAAACATTGTTTTCTAAAGTGGATAGGATTGGCCAATAGTTAGTTGAAGACTCTAATAGGTGAATCTAGGGTAGATTGACATACAGGTACCGAAAGGACGGGGTAGGGTGGTAGTTTAGTGCGTCTTCCCTACACGTAACCAACCTCCGAACCTAGAATCACTGATTTCAAAGACCAAACGGAGTTATTTTTCAAAAAGGGATAAATGTTTTCCAAAGATTGCCAAACAACCTATTTTCCTAAAAAACCCTCTCTTGAGGATGTTTTCAAAAATCATTTTTCAAAAACCCTAAGTGTAGTCTTCGGATTATTATTAGTTTTTTAGGTGACCTAACTCACCTTAATCAAGTTAGGTGGCAACTCCGAATCTTTTTCAAAAGCCCTTTATTCAAACCTGTTTTCAATTCAAACCTAGTTGCACTCATTTTTCTAGGAGGGTGAGTTCTAACGAGAAAGTACAACATTTTTCCCGCTTGGGTGAGTATTCCTCGAGTGCGAAAAATCTGGGCGCGACAATTTGAAAACAGAAATCTATGGTTCGGGGGTTGGTTACGTGTAGGGAAGATATCCTAAGATCATCACCATACCCCACCCTTTTGGTACCTACATGTCTAATCACCCTTTGTTCACTCACTAGAATAACCGGTTACCATTGTCCACTTAATATCTACTTTAGAATTTTGATAACGGGGTTTAGTCATCACTTTTCGGATGGATGATACATGATGCAAGTTCTTGGAAGAAGTTTGAAAATAATGGAGGTTTTTAAAGAGTTTGGAATAAAAACTTTGAATTGGTTGGAATTTTTGAAAAAGGGATTGGTGTTGAAATAAAAGTTATGACCGTACCATTTTAGGTTGCCTACGTATCTCATTTGGCGAGAATCAGGTCATTCGTAGTTCCGGCAAGAGCCTGATGAAAAATTGGCGCATTAGGGCCTTTGGAAGGTTTGAAGACACTATGGGGTCTTTGGAATAGTTTAAGACACTTTGAGGTCTTTTGGAAAAGTTTAAGACACTTTGTGATCTTAGGAAAAGTTTAAGACACTTTGTGGTCTTGGAAGTTGAAGACTTGAAATTGGATGGTGGAGTATTTTGAAAATATTTTTGGATCAACTTAAGGAAGTTTTGAAAAAAAAATGCTTTGGCATGACTCAAGAGAACTTGAAAGTGTTTTTGAAGTTTTGTTTTGAAAACCTCGGAGGCGTGCTCTGATGAATTAGTTTTTTAAAGTGGTTTTGAAAATGGCTAAGGGTTTAGAATCCTAATACGGACAACCTTAGAGGTTGTTCTTGATTTATCACTTTGTCCTTGGAATCTCTAACCATGAGGGGGCTAGAGGCACCTTAGGTTTGTGACCTTTTAAAAGCATTTTTGGAACTGTCTTGAAGATGGAGTGTAAGGACATTTGAAAAGTTTATGGAGTTTGGTTTTTTGAAATCAGGAGAGTAGGAGGTTTGGAAAAAATGAGTGATGAGAATAGTTTAAAATTGAGTGATCATTTAGAAAAGGGTTCAAGAGTTGGAACCTTGAAGTGTACTAACCTAGGTTGGGTTGGCCTAGGGTTAGGTTAACCTAGGGTGAATGAACTAGGGTCAAGTTAACCTAGGGTTGGTTAACCAGGGTCAAGTTAACCTAGGGTTGGACAACTAGGGTCAAGTTAACCTAGGGTTAGACAACTAGAGTCAAGTTAACCTAGGGTTGGATAACTAGGGTCAAGTAAACCTAGGGTTGGATTGGAAAATGGTTTTGGAAGTTGGTTTTACACACTTTTGGAAAGAGTTTTAAAAAACAAAACATGTTATGCGATGGACTTTGGTGGACAACCTTTTTGAAGATCATATCTATGAAAATTTTGACTCTAGCCAAGAGTATGGTTTATATGGTTGGTGATTGGAGACCCTTCCAAGGAAGGTTTCTTCATGGCCATTATAACCTTTATCTTGACAAGAGTGGGGGTTTCAAAAATCAACATAATGATGGCAATTTTTGGAAAATCATTTTTGATGCAAAAATGGAGAGAATGCATTTTTGAAAATCGTCTTTTGAGAAGGATTTTGAAAACCATTTTTCAAGGGAAACATTTCATCAAGAGAGGGTTCATATGGCCAACAAAAGGGAGACCACTAAAGAGAGGGTTCCATGAGGCCATTCCAACCACTATACTTGAAAGAATGGAAATCAAAAAAATTAGAGAAATGGAAAACAACCATTATGCAAGTTAAAATGCAATACTGCCAAAATGAGAGTTAGGGGTCAGTAGGGGTTTTTCTAAGCTTCAAGGAGCCAACTCTTGGAACAATTTTTGGAAGGAATATAGAGTTTGGAAATGACATGGAGTTTTAAGAGAAATATAAGCATCATAGAACATGATAACAAGCATAAAATTAAGCCAAGCATGCAAAACATGATCAAAATAGTAATATGCAAAGGGTCATGATCACGTACAAGACTTTTAGGCTACACCACACAAACAAGGGGCTCCTAGGCCATGCCATCTTAAAGTAGGCTAGTGAGAGATCCTCCTACACGGTGGCTCTCACTTGCTTTCCTCTAGGCATGGTCTAAGAGCCCTCTTGGCTCAAGCATGCAAGAAAGGGGGGTTGAAGATGGGGATTAAAATAGAGAATAACCTAGTAGGCTAGGAGGGAGAAGAGAAGAGTGGGGAAAAACACAAATGTAAAGGGATACCACCTTTTGCCTTCAACACACTTGTAGTCTTCCAAGGATGCTTTGATTCTAGCTTGAATGACTTTAAGAAGGCTTAGAGAGCTGGTAGGGAGTGTTTGATGGTGTATAAGGCATTATATATGAAGTATATAGGTTTGGGGATGATGGAATTTAAGCTAGGTGTTGGAGAGATGAAGTGCGTATAGAGATTCGCTGTTCTGGAGTGACTACAGCAGAGCTTCGCATCAGAAATCGGAGTTGGAATATGCAAAGGGGGGGTCTGGTATTTATAGGCAAAATTTTTTGACATTGGCACATGTAGTACATGTGCCTGTGTAAATTTTACACAGGCGTATGTCCTACATGCGCGGGTACTATTCCATTGGGAGAATGTCACGTGGCACCCAGTGTACTGGTTAAATCTCGATGGTTGATCGAAATTTGGTCGATCTGATCAAAATTTGGGCGCATGTAGCATGCGCTCCGTCATTGGGAGGGTTCGTTCAAACTTTGTCTCGATAATTGAGCCAATCAGTAAGCTTTCGGGGAAATCGGTTGCACCCACGGTGTTCTCCTAGGGTTTCTCGTGGACTTTCATGTTTTTGAAAAGTTTGACTTGTGTTCGGAAGTGTGGGATATCATCTCAGGAAATGTGTAAAAAAGGACATCTTTTGCTGAGCATCTGTGATACGCTCCGAGGGTGTTCGAAAATAGCTATTTTCGCATCGCATGATCAAGACCTTCGAGAAGCGATCTTTTTGATCGGACCGTACCGATGGAAAGTATTCTAGAAATACTTTTGGGAATTCCCAAATTTACGTATTTCTCAAGTCATTGAATGGTGTGTTTCAATCAGGAAATCAGAGAAAAAGTCAACATTGGTAGAGTGTCTGCGAGACGCTCTAGGAATTGTTGAAAGTTATAGTTTTCGCACCGTACGATGGAGGGCTTCAAGAAGCAATCTATCCGATTGAGCCGTATCGATGGAAAGATCTATGAACGAGCTTTCGAGAATTCCCTGATTTACATATTTCTCAAGTCAGTTGACGGTGCATTATAACCAGGGAATCGGGAGAAAAGACAATTTAGGCGGAGCGTCTGCGAGACGCTCTAGGGAACTTTTATTGAGTCGTGGGATTTTGGTGTCGTAGGGTCCTCCTCGGGTTAAACAAGGGTGTATGGTGAAACCCTTTGCTCGAAATCTCAAGGCCGGTGCTATTTCGGGGCATATTTGGATTTCTAGGGGTAAAACGGTCATTTTAACCAGGATTAGCTAGTAATGGTCAGGAATGGTTTGGTGTGTTGTGTTAAGTGTGTAGGGTTGTTCAGGGATGGTTTTGGGAGAGTTTTTTACCGTTCGGCGGGGTTTGCGCAATGTTGAGGTGTTTAGGGGCAAAACAGTCATTTTGACTGGAGTGGGCAAGAATAGGACCGGATTTGGACCAAATGGCGTGCAGGGGATGCCTAATGGTTGACCAACATTTTGGAAGGATGGACTTATCATTTTGAGAGATTTTGAACTTTCCCAAAATGTGCCTGGAGGCCCAAGGGGTGGGTTTGGTCAATTTTCACCGAGTCGGGCTAGCAGGCACCGGTGTTGACCTAGGTGTTGGTTCTCGAGACCGCCCGATCTCAGAAAACTACCTGTGCGGTGTTGGTCTATAAGAACGCCCGGTCTTGGAGAACTACCTGTAGGGGTGGTGTTGGTTCCTGAGAACGCTTGGTCGCAGAAAGCTACCTGAACTGGTGGTGTCGGTCTCTGAGAACGCCCAGTTTGAGAGAACTACCAAATGACGGACATTCTACGTTGGTGGGCTAGCAGGCGCTAGAAGTGAACCGTCTGGAACTTGATGAGGTGTTGGTCCCCGAGATCGCCCGATCCCGGGAAGCTACCTGGATGGCGTTGGTTTCCGGGACCACCCAATTCGAAAAGCTGGCTGGAATAATGGTGCTTATGACTCCAGCGGGTCCTTGTGGACCTGAGAAGCGACCAGTTGGTTGTATTGGAGATTGTAAGGCTCATCTTGAACCTGCATGTGTTGTGATGTTGAAAAACTCAGCCCAGTCGGGCTAGAGATTACCGAGAAGGCAAAAAGGGGGTGCTTACAATGGTCAATTTGAAGAAAATTACTCAACAGAGGACTTCATGGGACCATTCCAACCACAATATTTAATAAAGTAAAACATTGAAAACCTCCCCTAAGGGAGAGTTATTTGGAAAACTTTGAAAATCAATGAAAACCTCTCTGACAAAGGGGGTATTGAAAGCCAGTTTTATGCAACTTAAGAGAGTAGAAATGCAATGATGCAAAGTGAGGGTTAGGGTTTTTGGTGGGTAGCCTAAAGGCTTGGAAATCTAGGGTTCTAGGCACAAATTTCAAAAAACTCCAATTTGAAAACATTTAGAGGCACTTTTTGAAAATAATTTTGACATGGATTTTGAAAACCATTTGACAATGGAGATAATGATAGTTTTGAAAAAGGGTTTGAAACACTAAAAAACAAACAAGACAAGCAAAACATGAACATCACAACAAGTAAGATGTAAGGGTCATGAAGCATACAAAGTTCAAGGCTATGCCACATTGCAAAGGGTTCTAGGGCCATACTATGTTCAAGTAGGCCCATGAGAGATCCCCCAACTGATGGTTCTCATAGGCTTTCCTCTAAGTATGGTGTCGTGCCCAGATTTTTTGTACTCGAGGAATACACATGCAAGCGGGAAAAATATTGTACTCTCTCATTAGAACTCATCCTCTTAGAAAAACAAGCGCGACTAGGTTTGAATTGAAAATATGATTTGAATAAAGGGCTTTTGGAAAACAATTATGAATCGCCCCGTAAGTTGATTAAGGTGAGTTAGGTCACCTAAAAACTATGCACAATCCGAAGATTACACTTAGGGTTTTTAAAAAAAGTTTTTTGAAAATACTTCCTCAAGAGAGAGTTTTTAAGAAAATAGGTTGTTTGGCAACATTTGGAAAAATTAAGCCCTTTTTGAAAATAACTCAATTTAGTCTTTGAAAATAGTGATTCTAGGCTCGAAAGTTGGTTACGTGTAAGGAAGATGCACTAAGCCATCATCCTACCCCGCCTTTACGGTACCTACATTTCTATTCACCCTAGATTCATCCATTAGAGTCTTCAATTAATAAATGTTTAATACTATCCACTTTAGAAAAGAATTTTTGAAAAAGAAATTTAACATGATGCATGATATGCATGTGCAATAGAAAGATTTAAAATAAATTTGAAAAGAAGGTTTTAATTTTGGAAATAGATTTGAAAAAAACTTGGTTTGATTTGAAAGGAAGTTTTAGAAATTGGAAATAGAGATTTGAAAACAGATTTTTGGAATTGGAGATTTGAAAATGGTTATGAAAATATAAGCTTGAAAAAGGTTATGGAATTGGAAATTTAAGAAACGTTATGGAAATGGAGATTTGAAAAAGGTTAAGACCGCACCTATGAGGGTTGGCTACATATCCCTTTTGAGGAATCAGGTCAATTGTAGTTTGGATAAGAGTCTAATGAAAAATAGAAGGTTTGACCTAACAAAGTGTTTGATTTGGAACTTGGAATAAAAGATTGAAAATTGGAATTTGGAATTGAAAAGATTGGACTTTGATTTGGAAAGATAGAACTTCGAAGGAGGATTTGGACTTATTTTGGAAAGATTGAGATTTGAAAAACCTAGATTTAGAAAAGATAGGATTTAAGAAGGACTTGAGATTAAGAAGGATTTGATTGGGAAGTTTCATTTAGAAAACATGGAGAGATAGAGTTTAAGAAATATTGAATTTAGAAAATCTTAGACTTAGGAAAGTTTAAAATAGAAAAGTCCCGTTTTAGGAAAGTTTCACTTTAGGAAAGATTTGAATTAGGAAAGTTTCATTTTAAGAAATGTTTTGAAATTGAAAAGTTTTGAATTTAGAAAGTTCTAACTTTTCGAATTTATAAAGTTTTGACTTAAGAAAGTTTTGAATTTAGAAAGTTCTAACTTTTCAAATTTATAAAGTTTTGACTTAAGAAAGTTTTGAATTTAAAAAATTTTGTATTTGGAAAGATTTGAAATTTAGAAAGTTTAGGATTTTAAAAAGATTCAAAGTTTGAGTTTTAGAAATACTTGAAATTAGAAAATGTTTGAGTTTAAGAAAGATTTGAAAAGTTGAAATTTGGAAAGGTATGGAATCAGAAAAGGTTGGAATTAGGAAGATTAAGAAACTTAAAGTTTAAGGAAAGATTTGAAAGTTTAAGTTTTGGAAACTTAAGGTTAGGAAAGTATGAGATTAGGAAGGATTGAATTAGGAAAGATTTGGATTTCTATTTTCTAAAACAAAATATTGGATTTTGTTCCTAAAAAAGAAATGATTTTATTTTATTTCCCAAAAATGGAGGGTTAGATCTAGTTTCCTAAATGGGGAGATTAGATTTAGTTTTCTAAAGGGAAGATTGGATTTGGTTTCCTGAAGGAAAGATTGGATTTGGCATGGAATTGAAAGGGGAAGTTTTAGAAATCCTATATTTAGAAGTCTATGATTTGATGCAGAAAATAAGTTTTGAAAATTTATCTTTTCGATTAAAAAATGAGATTTTGGAAACCTAGGTTTTGAAGCAAAATTGGAAATCATGTTTTAGAAAAGAAAATTAGGGTTTCCTAATCATGGCTCTAGGGGTTAACTTGGACTCCAAGAAAAGAGATTTTGGAAAGTAAAACTTTTGGAAAGAAAGATTTTTGGAAGAAGATCTAAAAAAAAGAGTTTTTAGAAAGTATACTTGAAAAGAGTTTTTGAAAAGGAAATTTTGGAAAGAGTTTTTAAGAAGGAAACTTTTGGAAAGAATTGTTAGGAAGGAAACTTAGGGAACTTTTTTAGAAAATAAATTTTGAAGAGAACTTTTTGGAAAGGAGTTTGAAAAGAAGTTTTGAAAAATAGATTTTTGAAGGAAGTTTTTAGAAAGTAATTTTTAGAAAACTATGAAAAAGAGATTGGAGAGAGTTTTTTAAAAAGCATGTTGGAAAAGCGATTTTAGGAAAAGAGATTTTTAGAAAGTGAGTTTAAAAAGAGATTTTGGAGAGGATTTGAATATGGACTTTTGCAAGCCTATAAAAATATCTCACTTTCCTAAAACGATTCTAACCATAAAAATATTAGAACTATTCTAGGATTGTGGTTTTGAAAACAAAAAGTTTGAAAACGAATTTTGGAGAGATGTATGACCATGATATGCACAATGCAAGTTGGGGTCGTAAACATACAAGGTTAAAGGCTTCATTACATAATCAAATGGGCCGAACCCACGTGGTTTCCAGTTAGACTAAAAGAAAGCCCCCAACACGATGACCTTCAATAGTCTAATCCTACATATGAGCCGGAGAGTCCCTTGTTTCAAGCATGCAAGAAAAGGGGAGAGGGGGGGTAAAAGATGGGGGATTAAAATAGAAGAAAACCCAAGTGAGTTCAGAGAGAGAAGAGAGAGGGGGGAATTGCAAAAACATAAAAGAAAACGTACCTTGTGTCTTATTTTATTCGCTTGCTCGATTTGCTTTCTTCATTTTGATCTTTGCTTTGCTTTACGTCGATCTTTGAAAGCTTGCTTGGATCTTCGGGAACTTCAGAGTTGCAGCGCTTTAAGTCTTCAATAGAGGCTTTGGAGGCTAGTATATGAGTGTATCTGAATGTATATGAGTGTATGGAGGCTAGGGTTTGGAAAACCTAAAGGAGACTAGGGTTTGGAGAGGCTACGTGCTCTGTATCTTGAATAACAAAATTTTTGGACTGAGTTTGCAGACCCTTTTCACGCTGAAAGAGGCTCTGTATTTATAGACAGAGGAGTACATTGATGCCTGTTGCAGTGGCGTCAGGCCAAAAAATACATTGCTGCTGCTAGGAGTGGCGCCAAGCCATTTTTTGGTTAGTGGCACCAGCCATTTAGGAAATGTTTAAGGTCGGTAAGCAACGTATCTTCAGAAGATTTGAGCGCCTGTACTAGTGACTACCATGCAATTTTGAGTCTAGCTTTACTAGAAGTAATTTCGAAAGGTTCGGGAATGATTTAAAGGGCCGGGAATGGCTCAGAGGGCTGGAAAGGGACAAGAACCCTTAGAATAATGTCCCGGGGGTAGTAGACTTGAAAAATGATGACAGGATGTGTTGGAAATGTTGACCGGACTGGATCATTAAGGGCAAAACGGTCAATTAGACCGAAAAACTACCGGGATAGACTTGAAATGTCCCAGAAGAGGACTAGGGACTTGGAAACATCACTTAGAATGTCCCAGGAGGTTACCGGTTTCATACCTAGAGCCGGTGTGGTTGGAAATGGCGACCGGCCCATCAGGGGCAAAATGGTCATTTTACATCAAGTTTGCTGAAACTTACTCGAAATGATCTGAAAAGGTAATGGAAGGCTAGGGATACTATCAAAAGCATCCCCGGGAGGTTACCATTGTGATACCCAGAGCCGGTGTGGTTCCCGAGGTGCTCGGATGCCTAGGGGCAAAATGGTTATTTTGACCAAAGGATCTCAGAATTGGCCCAATGACACGCCTCCAGTTGTGCTTCAACTGGAGCCACTCCGCAAGGGCACGGAGGTCGCGCTTGTAGTAAAACCGGAGGATCCGGTGTCGTTCTCTCCCAAGGGAATTCTGCAAATATAGCAACAAAGCTCAACTAGCACGGGTACTTATCCTAATGGATTGCAAATGAAAATTCTTAACATAAAAGAGACCAAAAATATGTTGGTTTTGAGATGATGATGGTTATATGCTTCATACAATAATTTAGTGACTATGAAAAAACAACAAAAGCTAGTTTTATGTGATTAAGGAGAAAAGCTTGGACATGGTTGTTTTGATCCACCAATTCACAACAAGGGTTTCCAATGGGAGGTTTTATAACTCAAATCAAGAATCACACCTTGGATTCTTGATTCGGAAAATGTCGGCTATAAAAATGTGGGTTTTGTTTGATTGAGCCTAGAGAGAGAATATATAATTGGTACCCTAGAATCAAACCTTAAACATGTGCAATACCTATACCAAATGTTGATTTGTGCATAAATATTACCAAAGGGTTATGAATCTAGGTTTTTCTAATGAATCTCATACTAAATCAAATGAAACCATATAATTTTGAGGATATGACTTTGAAGTCCATACAACCCATTTTCAACCCTTTGAAGATCCTTGGTGGATCTTCACAACCACATCCAAGGGGTGTTTAGCTACTAGAATCCATGTTAACTAACATAAAATGAACCAAATCTACCATTAAACTATAAAGAACTAGTGTTTGGTTGCCAAGAAAATGAGAGAAAATGCCAAGAAAATGATGGAAAGTTGCTAGAAAATGCAGAAAATCATTCACTTCATATATATATCAAACATTCACTTACAATGATCCAAAAGCAATAAATGACATTAAATACAAAGCATTAAGAGTAGATCTAACTAAAAACCTTACAAGATAACAAAAATCCACTTTTGGAGCCTTCTTCCCGTCCAAACTGCTGCAGAAAATACCCTATATCACTTTTTGTCTCGAACAAAAGCTTTTATACTCTGCAGAAAAACAGAGCCTGTACACACCGATCGATCGGTGTACGACCGATCGATCGGCCGATCGATCGCCCGATCGAACGGTCAGGGCGATCAAACGCCCGATCTATCGCAAAACCGACCCCTCTGAAGTTTGTTTCTGTATCGTCTGTTGAGAGGATTCCGACGTCACCGATCGAACGCCCGATCGATCGGAAAAACGCCCTCTCTGAAGTTTGCTGCAGAAGGTTAAACAGAGCATCACCGATCGATCGCAGGATCACCGATCGATCGGCCGATCGAACGTTCCGTGGACCGTTCGATCGGACGATCGATTGGGCGATCGATCGGTTATCCCCACATTTGCCCATTTGCCTTAGTTTAAGCTCCAAATCCTGCAAAAAATGTACAAAAAGAGTTTTAATGCGTTTTAGGAGTTAGAATACTAAATTAACACCAAATTTAACTATTCAACTAACAATTTAAGCCAAAAGATTACTATTTCTAAGGGTAATCAACACCCCCCAACTAAACCTTTGATAGTCCCTATCAAAGTATGAGAGGAAAACAAAAATATATACATGCATTAATCTTATTCAAGTCAAATCTCCATCCACCTAGGTTGTGAACCAAAGCAAGGTAAAGACATAAAGCATGGAAGAAACAAAGCATATCGACGCGTACTACCAATGACATATGACCCTAATGATTCAAAACTCGTACAATTATGTCCTCGATGCTTCGATCCAAGTCTCACAAGGCATACACTCAACTTTAAACATGAACGCTCTGGATCCCTCAATGGAAAGCTCTTTTAACGAGTAAATGTATAAACCATGCAAGTAGAGCAATTCCAAAACCAAAGACGAATAAATTGTAAGTGTATCGACTTGGCATAGCTTCATGAAGGAATATTCACAGTTTAAGCATAATCTAGAAAAACTGACATAAATGCCTCATACACAATTGAATTAAAGATTCATGTATCTTCGGATATCAAGGCCATAAGGGTGATGAATGAGAGAAGAGCCATGTAAGAGGATAGAAAATGGAAAAAGGGTTCAATATATGCATGCACATTACACATGATGATCAATGATATTCACTTCCACATTTCCACTCTTTTGAATCACTTTCACTATCTTCCTTCACCTCACTTCATTTGTATTTGATTTTTTTTTTTTTTTTTTGAACACACCTTTTCATCCCTTTCTATGTATGTATGTAATTTTTTTTTTTTTTTTTTTTTTTACTCTTCAACTCCATACACCTCCAACTTTACAAAAATAAGAGTAATGCATCTATTGGCATTGACACTCTTTAAACTTATGCACATGCATATGGATATTAAAAAGAAGAAAAATACACATGGAATGGCTCAATGGAATGAAATGGCCTATGTGTTTAGAATCCGAAGAATACAACAAATCAAAACTTCAAAAGTGTATAAGGGGTCAATAAATCTATATAACACTCGAACATGTAAACCAACATCAAGAAATAATGAAGCTATTCAATGAATGAGGATCAACAAAAATAATCTTGAATAAATGTGATTCACTCTTCAAAGGCGATAAATAGGCTCTAAAGCTCACACGGTAAAAATCTCCACCTTATAAGGACATGCATGCATAAGAATGAAACACACGGCATCACATAACATGTTAGTGCGCAACAATGTGAATTGTCTCTTATAATGATTTTATGCCAAAAACTTGCAATGTATCATAATCTCTAAGGTGGGTTAATCATCAACTCAAATTTAATCAAAAACATGGTATGGTACTTATTTGAAACAACCTTGACACCTCCATCACAAAAATCCAAAAAGAAAAGATATCAACAATTAAGGACATAGCTAAGGTGTCAAGTTATAGAAAAGGGCGATACGAATACCATACAATACCCATTACCTCGGTTGGAACAATACATGCGATATGGATATCAATCAAAAAGTACTCCTGTAACTGAACTGCCAAAAATATACACGAAAAAGACAAGAGAACACAACAAATGTATACAAAAAGGGGTATGCCACAATAAGAAAGATCACTATACAAACAGCTCAAAAATAAATACATCCACTATAATCAAAAAGATTTAGATACATCATATGAAATGAAATGCTATGAAGTGCGCAATGCATCTAATCTATTTGAAGATCCGAAAAGAGGTCTCCATCATCCGGAGGAGGCTGGCCAAGGTGCTGGATAATCTCCTGGAGTCGAGTGGACTGGGTCTGCTGCTGCTGCTGAATGTCAATCAGCTGACCCTGAAGTGCGGCAATGGCAGTGTCCTGAAGATCTAATCTAGCCATAATGTCGGCCTGCCACTGCTGGCGCTCTGCCTGCTGAGCAGTCAGCTGCTCCTGAATAGCTGCCAAAGTCTGAAGTAACGTCCCCGGAGCTGGCTCCTCCTGAGCCTGAGCCTGAGTCTGAGCCTGCACTGGCTGATCTTGCCGCTGCTCCCCTGACTGGGTCTCCTCCTGAGTCTGAGAAGCTGGCTGCTGAGAAGACGAGTGAGCCGAACTAGCTGACCCCCCCTTCTTCGACAACTGCCCTGCCGCTCTCTTCTCCGTCTTCCAGTCTATATCAGTCGAAGAGGAGAGCAGTACAACATCCGCAACACTAACCCCTGCCGCCCTAATCCTCGCTGTCAAAAAACAACCAAAAGGGACGCTGGACTGGGGAGTAGCAACCTGAGTCGCGGCCCACAATGCCATATACATGAAGTGGGGCAAGTCAATAGTCCTGCCCGTGCCAATAGCCCACATCAACTGCCCCCGCATCCTACTGCACTCCACTGTCCTCCCTAGTGGAAAGATCGAATAGCAAGTCCAAAGGAACAGCGGGTGGTATCTGGGGGCAATCTGCCTAATCCTGATCTGGGAAGCGGTCCAGAACTCTCCCGGTGCTAAAATCTCAGCGCACATCTCCTCATGAGATGGTGGATGCTCCCCATCATAAGAGAACTGAGGGTTAGCAACCCTCGGTATACCAAACTGCTCAGCAAAGGAGTCTGGGGTGATAACAACATCCCTACCCCGAACCCAAGAGCGAAGAATATGTCTGTCGCCACCAACGGGGTCCGATGAAATGTTAGCCATGAACTCTGCCACGAGGGTGGCTGAGTACTGACCCCTAAAAGAAGCTAACCCCAACCACCGGCGGTCGGTCAAAGGCTGGAGCCAACCATATGGCTCAGCATCAAACTGACTCACTATCCAACGCCTCTCCACTACTATCTTACGGGCGCTCCACACCCGTCCAAACTCTCGCTCCTGATCCCTCCCCCGGAAGCGAGTGGAATCATACCCTCCCTCTCTCTCCCTCCTAGCATGCTCACGCTGGAGCTGCTGGAACTGGGCCAGAGTCTGAGAAGTCCCCGCCCCAGCTGTACCCTCAAAACTCCTAGTCTCGACCATAACTCTCTACAAAGCTAAGTACAGCTGGAAATGAAAAGAATGGACAAAGATCGGCGGAAGGAATACCTCTCGAAGCGCAAAAAACTGTGAACAGACGAGACAATGTCCACCAAAGTGAGCTGGCAGGGCCTCGCTGCTCCGACAGACAAACAGACTCTTTAAACTCTCAAGTATACGCGAGCGAAATGAAAATGAACAGTGAATAGTGGCCTTTATATAGAGAACTCGGCCACCGATCCGATCGGCCCTCTGAACCGATCGATCGCCTCGCGGACCGATCGAAATGGAGCGCCACCGATCGAACGGCCGATCAATCGATACCGCTCCCTTTTGATCGGTGCGGTAACAACCCCGATCGATCGCAGTCGTCACCGATCGATCGCCCGATCGATCGCAACGTACACGATCGATCGGCCGATCGATCGGTTTGGCCCACCGATCGATCGCAAAAACAGCTTCTCTGAAGTTCTGCAGAAATTCTCAGAATGGTTCACAGAATCATGCAAATGGTGCCCCCCCCAACTGGAATCATGCCATGACCTCAAGGCATGAAGAAAATGGAATAGGAAAAGAACAACGGGGCGAGCGGGACTCTCGGGAATACAAATGTACACAACTAACTACCAAAAGAAAAGAGAAAGAAACCTAGAAAAAGAAAAACAAAAGAACTACTCCTAAATTATGAAACACGACAATCTAATGTCACTCAAAGGACGGTGGATCGATGAGATCCACACAGTCCAACTCCCCTTGAAACGTCTCAAAATACGGCTTTAGCCGCTGGCCATTTACCTTAAATGCCGAGCCATTCGTGAGCTTTTGCACCTCAATGGCTCCATGGGGAAAGACTTCTTTAACAATGTATGGCCCGGCCCACTTACTCCGCAATTTGCCCGGAAAGAGATGCAAGCGTGAATCATACAATAACACTTTTTGGCCAACTTTGAAAGTTTTTCGAATGATATGTTGGTCATGAAAGTGTTTCATCCGGGCCTTAGCAATTTTTGCATTTTCAAATGCATCATTGCGGAGTTCATCTAACTCATTGAGTTGAAGCTTTCGGTGGGTACCCGCAACATCAATATCCTCATTACATTGATGAATCGCCCAATATGCTTTATGCTCAATTTCGACGGGAAGATGACATGCCTTCCCATACACAAGTCTATAGGGTGATGCGCCAAGAATGGTTTTATAGCCCGTGCGGTATGCCCACAACCCATCGGTCAATCTAAGAGACCAATCTTTCCTATTTGGATTGACGGTTTTCTCTAGAATGCGCTTAATTTCCCGATTGGCCAACTCAACTTGCCCTTGCGTTTGAGGATGGTATGGTAATCCAACCTTATGGACCACACCATACTTACGCATTAAAGACGCAAAGGGCTTGTTACAAAAATGTGAACCGCCATCACTTATCATGGCACGAGGCATGCCATACCTACAAAAAATGTTCTCTTTAAAAAATCGCAAGACCACTTGGTGGTCATTGCTTCGGGTGGCAATTGCTTCCACCCACTTTGAGACATAATCTACCGCAACAAGAATAAGAAGGTACCCAAACGAGTTAGGAAACGGTCCCATGAAATCGATCCCCCAACAATCAAATATTTCCAAAATAGTGATGGGGTGAAGAGGCATCATGTGCCTCTTAGAAAGTGTTCCTAACCGTTGGCACCTATCGCAAGCTACACAAAAAGTATGTACATCCTTGAACATGGTGGGCCAATAAAGCCCACATTGCAAAATTTTGGCCGTGGTCTTCTTGGAGGAGAAGTGTCCTCCACAAGCATGAGAGTGACAAAATTCTATCACTTGTTGGAATTCGTGGTTTGGGACACACCGGCGAATGATTTGGTCCGGACAATACTTAAACAAGTGGGGATCATCCCACGAAAAATAGCGCACATTCTGGAAGAATTTACGCTTGTCAATGGATGACCATGTGGAAGGAACCTCACCGGTGACAAGGAAGTTCGCAATGTCTGCAAACCAAGGGATTGAAACTTGCTCAACGGCACTCACATGCATGAGATGCTCATCCGGGAAGTGCTCCTTGATAGGGGTTGGGTCCATGGCTTGCCCATTTAAGGGAAGCCGAGACAAGTGGTCCGCAACTACATTTTCAACCCCTTTTTTATCACGCATTTCAATATGAAATTCTTGGAGCAAAAGTATCCATCGAATGAGGCGCGGTTTTGCATCGGGTTTTGTGAGGAGATACTTTAGGGCCACATGGTCGGTGTAGATGATGACCAATGACCCAATCAAGTAAGACCTAAATTTATCAAGTGCAAAAACCACCGCAAGGAGTTCCTTCTCGGTTGTGGTATAGTTGATTTGAGCTTCATTGAGAGTTCTAGAAGCATAATAAATGACATAGGGCTTCTTGTCAACTCTTTGTCCTAGGACGGCCCCCACGGCATAGTCGCTAGCATCACACATTAGCTCAAATGGAAGAGACCAATTGGGTGCTCGAATGATTGGGGCGGTGGTCAAAAGTCCCTTCAACTTGTCAAAAGCTTGTTGACAAGAAGATGTCCACTCAAAGGGAACATCTTGGGACAAAAGATGACACATGGGCCTAGAGATTGCACTAAAACCCTCAATGAAACGCCGATAGAAACCGGCATGCCCAAGAAATGATCTAATCTCCTTCACACACGTTGGGGCGGGCAATTTTTGAATGAGTTCAATTTTTGCTTTATCAACTTCAAGCCCTTCGGCCGACACAATATGCCTCAAAACTATACCACTTGTAACCATAAAATGACATTTTTCCCAATTGAGTACAAGGTTACTCTCCTCACATCTCATCAAAACTTTTCCTAAATTACCTAGACAACCTTCATAAGTATCCCCATATACGGAAAAATCATCCATGAAGACTTCGACAATTTGCTCAATCATGTCGCTAAATATGCTCATCATGCACCTTTGAAATGTCGCCGGTGCATTACATAGCCCGAAGGGCATACGTTTATAAGCATATGTGCCAAACGGACAAGTGAATGTTGTCTTGGCTTGATCCTCAAGGGCTACATCGATTTGATTGTACCCCGAATATCCATCTAAAAAACAATAGAAAGCCTTACCGGACACCCTTTCTAGGACTTGATCAAGGAAGGGTAAAGGGAAGTGGTCCTTTCGGGTCACATTATTGAGGCGGCGATAATCAATGCACATTCGCCACCCGGTTTGCACACGGGTTGGCACTAACTCATTGTTGTCATTTCTTATCACCGTGACACCCGATTTCTTAGGCACCACTTAGGTCGGACTAACCCATTTCGAATCGGAGATGGGGTAAATGATACCCGCATCTAGCAATTTTAAAACCTCACCTTTAACCACTTCCTTCATATTAGGGTTCAATCGCCTTTGCATTTGACGAATGGATTTAGCCTCCTCTTCTAAAAAAATACGGTGAGTGCACACAAGAGGACTAATCCCATGAAGGTCGGCGATAGTCCATCCTAGGGCTTTTCTATGTTTCCTAAGCAACGCTATCAACCCTTCCTCTTGGCTCCCAGACAAGCTAGAGGAAATCACAACCGGGTATGACTCCCCATCCCCTAAAAATGCATATTTTAAATTGGAAGGCAAGGGTTTCCTCTCGGGAATGGGAGGCTTCTCCTCCGAAGGAATCGGTTTCTCGGCACTAGGGTGGAGGGGTTCAAAAGAAGGGGTCCATTGACCCACATGTAAACACTCCTCTCTCGCACCCTCTAAATGAGACAATTCACTTGACACCATGCCCTCACTATCAAGTGAAGCATGCGGTTCACTTCTCACTAATGCCCTCTCCAAAGGGTCCTCAAAACTCTCCCGCTCAAAGTGCTCTTGAACTATGCTCTCTATGATATCTACCTCCCGGATATCCTCACATTCCCCTTTTTGTTTGGCAACCGAAAAGATGTTAAGCTCGAAGGTGGTGTTGCCAAAAGACAATTTCACTAACCCATTCCTACAATGTATGATGGCATTGGAAGTAGCTAGGAAAGGGCGTCCCAACATCACAGGAATTTGGTTGTGAGCTATGCAACTCTCAACAGGTTGGGTGTCTAGGACAATGAAATCGACCGGGAAGCAAAAGTTATCAACTTGGATGAGAACATCCTCGATGATACCTCTTGGAACCTTTATAGAACGATCCGCCAATTGCAAGGTAACACGAGTAGGGCTCAACTCTCCTAGGTCAAGTTCCTTATACACTGAGAAGGGCAAAAGGTTGACACTAGACCCTAAGTCTAACAAGGCACGATCGATCTTGGTGTTCCCAATGGTACAAGAAATAGTAGGACATCCGGGGTCCTTGAATTTCGGCACGGTTTTACATTGCAAAATCGCACTTTGGTTTTCATTCATCATGGCGGTTTCCTTGACATGCAACCTTCGCTTAAAAGTGCATAAGTCCTTCAAGAACTTAGCATAAGAAGGTATTTGCTTAATTGCATCAAGGATAGGGATGTTGACCTTTACTTGTTTAAACACTTCATAAATTTCCGCATTTAGAAGTTCATTCTTTGGTTTGGTCAACCTTTGCGGGAAGGGAGCATGTTTGACTATGTCCCTTCTCTTATCCCTCTCACTTTCACTCAAAATCTCAATGGGATTGGCTAAGTCCCCCCCCCCCCCCCCCCCCCCCCCTCTCTCGGCTCTTTTTCCTCTTTCTCTTTTTCTCTCTCTCCTTGACCAACACTCTTCCTAGAAGTCTCATCCCGAGGTGGGATAGTTTTATCAATGGTCTTGCCACTTCTAAGTGTGGTTATGGCTTGCACTTGGTCATGACTTGTAGTAGGGTCACTCTTACCCTCGGTTATGTGCACTTGCCGAACCGCCGGGTTAGGTTGAGGTTGAGCCGGGAATCTTCCCGGAACATTTTGGGTCAAAGCTTGTGTCAACGTAGACATTTTCTTTTGGATGTCCTCAAGTAACCTATAGTGTTGGTCTAGCACTTTTTCTTGTTTATCAACCCTTGAACTAACCCCCCTCATGTCATTGGCAAGTTGGTAAACATTGTCCTCTATGGGCTTCCTATGGAGGGGTTGGTATGGCCTTGGTTGATTTTGGAATTGGGGCACGGGTGCTTGTTGGTAAGGTGGAGGTGGATGTTGTGGTGGAAGTGCTTGTGGAGGTGGATGTTGTGGTGGAAGTGCTTGTGGAGGTGGAGGTGGAGGTGCTTGGTATGATTGAGGGTTTTGATACCCTCCTTGATAGTTGTGGGAGTTTGAAGTCCCTTCATTGTTCCTCCACCCAAAGTTGGGATGATCTCTCCACCCCGGGTTGTATGTGTTTGAATAGGGGTTACCCCCTCCTCTTGAATATTGGCCAATTGCGTTAACTTGGCCGTGCAAAGCCTCCTTCACACCCGGAATGATTGGGCATGAAGCGGTGGTATGGTCCGAGGTTTCACACACAAGACAACATACTTCCCTCAACTCCTCACTCTCTACCGATTGAACTTTTTTCACCTCAAGAGCCTCTAATTTTCTTGCTAAGGTAGCCACCCTAGCATTGACATCATCAACTTCCTTGAGTTGATATCTTCCCACCCCTTGTTGGATTGAGCGACCCTCGGGATTTTGGGTCCCGGTAAGTGCCCAATCTCTAGCCTTATTTGCCAAGTTATCAAAATAATCGTATGCCTCATGGGGTTGCTTATCAAAAAACGTCCCCGCACACATGGACTCGACAAATTGCTTGAGTTGGGGTGTCAAAGAAGAATAAAATGTGTTGATGACGTGCCAATCGGCGAAACCGTGATGGGGGCAAGAATTTAAGAGGTCTTTGAACCTCTCCCAACATTGAAAGAAAGTTTCCCCCAACGAAGGAGAAAACTGTGAAATTTGCCTTCGAATGGCCTCGGTTCTATTTTCGGGGAAAAATTTGCTCAAAAATTCCCCTTGGAGAGTAGCCCAAGAATGGATGGACATAGGTCGCAAGGAATTGAACCAAAGCTTAGCTTTGTCCTTCAAACAAAATGGGAAGAGTTTCAACAAAAATACTTCCCTTGGACATGAGTTGTCCATAACAATTGAACAAGCATCCTCAAATTCCTTAAGAAAAATGTAGGGTTGTTCCGAATCCATCCCATGGAATTGAGGTAACATTTGCATCATTCCTGACCTAATGTTTAGAGTGTTGTGATGGGGCGGGAAAACAATGCACGATGTTGGTGCTTGCCTTGGTGGGTTTAGGTAGTCCCGGAGAGTCCGTATAGGGGGAGCCGCCACATCGCCATGATGGCTCCCTCTTTCAAACTCCTCATGACCTTCCGGGTGGATTTGGACATTTGGATGCAAGGGTTGAATGTTAGGTAAGCCAGGTTCATTGGGATTTGCCATTGGAATGAAACCTAGGTCGACCACTAAAGGTAAGCTAGGTGTTGGTGAAGATGTGCTTGTGCTCTCAATGCTCTCAATCCTCACAAGGCGATGATGTTCGTCCCGCGTGAAATATGACATGCAAGAATGAATGCACACATAAGGTTGGACCGATAAGGTCGTTCAGCACATCATACACAATTCCCTAGGTCGGACAACGGCTTTTTTTCAATTCTAGGCCGGACAACGGCTTTTTCTCAATTCAACTCCGTACCTCCAATCTCCACATACAATAAGCGTACCACCAATTTGAAACTTTCACACACTATCCTAACTCCACTAAATACTCCCGAAGAGGGATAATTTCTTAACAAAAATGCAATGCAATTATGCTATATCAAACAAAAGAAACTAGAGAAAAGAAGAAATAGAAAATAATCCTAAAAATAAAACACCTTAAGGGAAATGAGAGTGTACCGGGCCCCGAAGCCCGTAGATGCTTCCCTCGGGGGTGGTGATGAAATCCACCCTTTTTGTGTGTTTGTTGTTTTTTTTTTTTTCTTTGCTTGCTCTTCTTTTTTTTTTTTTTTTCAATTTTCTTCCGCAATCCTTAGCTTTCGTCCGGTGTAGCTTTTGCCTATGAATTCCCCGGCAACGGCGCCAAAACTTGACACGCCTCCAATTGTGCTTCAACTGGAGCCACTCCGCAAGGGCACGGAGGTCGCACTTGTAGTAAAACCAGAGGATCCGGTGTCGTTCTCTCCCAAGGGAATTCTGCAAATATAGCAACAAAGCTCAACTAGCACGGGTACTTATCCTAATGGATTGCAAATGAAAATTCTTAACATAAAAGAGACCAAAAATATGTTGGTTTTGAGATGATGATGGTTATATGCTTCATACAATAATTTAGTGACTATGAAAAAACAACAAAAGCTAGTTTTATGTGATTAAGGAGAAAAGCTTGGACATGGTTGTTTTGATCCACCAATTCACAACAAGGGTTTCCAATGGGAGGTTTTATAACTCAAATCAAGAATCACACCTTGGATTCTTGATTCGGAAAATGTCGGCTATAAAAATGTGGGTTTTGTTTGATTGAGCCTAGAGAGAGAATATATAATTGGTACCCTAGAATCAAACCTTAAACATGTGCAATACCTATACCAAATGTTGATTTGTGCATAAATATTACCAAAGGGTTATGAATCTAGGTTTTTCTAATGAATCTCATACTAAATCAAATGAAACCATATAATTTTGAGGATATGACTTTGAAGTCCATACAACCCATTTTCAACCCTTTGAAGATCCTTGGTGGATCTTCACAACCACATCCAAGGGGTGTTTAGCTACTAGAATCCATGTTAACTAACATAAAATGAACCAAATCTACCATTAAACTATAAAGAACTAGTGTTTGGTTGCCAAGAAAATGAGAGAAAATGCCAAGAAAATGATGGAAAGTTGCTAGAAAATGCAGAAAATCATTCACTTCATATATATATCAAACATTCACTTACAATGATCCAAAAGCAATAAATGACATTAAATACAAAGCATTAAGAGTAGATCTAACTAAAAACCTTACAAGATAACAAAAATCCACTTTTGGAGTCTTCTTCCCGTCCAAACTGCTGCAGAAAATACCCTATATCACTTTTTGTCTCGAACAAAAGCTTTTATACTCTGCAGAAAAACAGAGCCTGTACACACCGATCGATCGATGTACGACCGATCGATCGGCCGATCGATCGCCCGATCGAACGGTCAGGGCGATCAAACGCCCGATCTATCGCAAAACCGACCCCTCTGAAGTTTGCTTCTGTATCGTCTGTTGAGAGGATTCCGACGTCACCGATCGAACGCCCGATCGATCGGAAAAACGCCCTCTCTGAAGTTTGCTGCAGAAGGTTAAACAGAGCATCACCGATCGATCGCAGGATCACCGATCGATCGGCCGATCGAACGTTCCGTGGACCGTTCGATCGGACGATCGATCGGGCGATCGATCGGTTATCCCCACATTTGCCCATTTGCCTTAGTTTAAGCTCCAAATCCTGCAAAAAGTGTACAAAAAGAGTTTTAATGCGTTTTAGGAGTTAGAATACTAAATTAACACCAAATTTAACTATTCAACTAACAATTTAAGCCAAAAGATTACTATTTCTAAGGGTAATCACCCAAAACCGACTGGAAGGCACCTAATCATGCCGGATTGTCTTTAGGACAATCTTGGAAGAGTGGATTTACCTTTTTGAGGACTTAGATACTTTCTCCAGAAACGTGCCGAAAAATGGCCCTAAAGGTAGTTTGGTCATTTTTCACCGGAGTGGGCTAGTAGGCATTGGTGTTGACCTGGGTTTTGAGTGTTTCTGCCACTCTGACGGCGGTCCTGTGACACAAGAGTTTGTTAGTAATTCCCTATATTGACCTGTTTACGAGTGTTTTCGCCACTCTAGCGGTTGCGATGTTTACAAGTACTTCCACTACTCCGACGGTTCGCGATCATTCTAGAGACTACCTGATCTCGAAAAACTGCTAGGTGGACTTATCGCCAGAGGAATTAACTTTCATGAAAGGCATGCCGAATAACGGATATTTCTTCATTGGAGGGCTAGCAGGCGCCAAAGATAGACCGTTCTACCATCTCGGGGACTTGGAGTCTCGTCCCGGTCGACGGGTTTAAAGGGACTTACTGTCTTGAAGATTTTACTCGAAAAACGTGCCAAATTGGATGGTCTTACCACCTTGGGGAATCAATTTTCTCGAAAGGCATGCCAAATTTAATTGGAATTGATATTAGATTTGAAATTAAAATGGGGACTTACTGTCTACGAAAAGACATGCGCATTGGAATTTGACCGAACAATGCCCCCAAGGGCATTTTGGTCATTTTGGCTCTATTTGGGCTCGGCGGGCCCGCGAAGCGATGGATTGACTAACTTACGTTTGGAAAACTGATTTAAATTGGAATATGCACGTACTGACTTGAAATCAAGGCTGGACGGACTAGAGATTGCCGAGCGGGCAAAAATGGGGTGCTTACATATGGCGTAAGAACCCTCTTGTTCCAAGCATGCAATAAGGGGGGGGGGGGGGGGTAGAAGATGCGGATTAAAATAGTAAAAAAGCTCAAATAAGCTTGGAGGGAGAATAAAGAGAAAGAGTGGGAAAGCATAAACTTAAAAGAGAGTTTCACCTTTGACCTCTAAACACCTTCAATCCACCATGGAAAGAGATTCTTTAGCTTAAATAGGCTTGAATATGCTTGAGATGGCTTGGATTTTTAAAGAACTTAGGATTTTCTTCAAATTGGGAGAGTTTTGCTACTGTTCTCAGCTTTGAAATACGCAGGAGGAGGCCTATATTTATGGGCAAAGTTGTTGGGGGCTGGCACATATAGTACATTCGCGCCTATATTAGATAGGTGTTTGAGTGCCACGTGCCACTTCTTGTACTGCTCCAACTTGGGCTACAATGTAACTTTTGTCCGATCTGATCATTTTTTAGAAGCATGTAGCACACGTTCTACTGCCGAAAATTTTTATACTAACTTTACCCAGAAATTTTTGCAATCCGAGAAAGATTTGAAGAAATCGTTCATGTTTATGACGTTCCCTAGTTGTTTCCCTTGAACTTAGAGCCCTTGAGGAGCTTGGAAGATTCTAGATGACATAGATATTGCCTCGGGAAGCGAGCTAAAAAATAAGCTTTCAGGTGCGCCTATGAGGCACTTTGTTAGTTTTTCAAAGTGGCAGTTTTTGGGCCACGTGATTTGGGCCTTCAGAAAGCAACCTCTTCGATTGGGTCGTATCATTGGAAAGTGCTAATACTTTTAGGAATTTTCTAATTTATGCATTTCTCAAGTCATTCAATAGTGTATTTTAATCAGGGAATTGAAAAAAAAAATTCAACTCTAGCAGAGTGTCTGTGAAATGCTCTAGAGGTTTTTTAAAGTGGTAGTTTTTGGGCTACGTGATTAGATGCTTCGGGAAGTGACCTTTCCAATCAAGCCATATTGATGGAAAGAACTATAGAATGGTTTTTGAAAATTTTCTGATTTACACATTTCTAAAGTCATTTGACGGTGCGTTTTAATCAAGGAATCAAAGAAAAAGACAATCTTAACAGAGCATTTGTGAGACATTCTAGAAAGCTTTTGTTGACTTAGAGGTGTTTTAAGTCAAGGGACTCACTTGAAAATGGACGAGGATGTTCAGCAGGGTATCCCAGTGGATGCCAGCTCGATTCTCAAAGCCGGTATGGTTGGAACGGAGGCCTGAGCCCTGGGGGCATAATGATCATTTTGACTTGAACTTGCTGGAATTAGGCCGGAGTGGATTTTATTCTCACATAAGAGTGTGCCAGACTACCTAGATGTAGTTTAGGGTGGTCTTGCCACTTCAAGGGACTTGTACTTCTCGGTGAGTGTATCGGGACTGCCTAGGAGCAAAACGATCATTTTGACTGGGTATCACCAAAACCGATTCGGGGTCCATTAGAATGACATATTGAACATATTGGATTGTCCAGGGACAGTTTTGAAAATGTGGACTTACCGTCTCGGGGACCTAGTACTTTCTTGAGGATGTGCTGGTCTGTCCAAGGGTAGAATGGTCATTTTGATTTGATATCACTGGAATTGGTCCAGAGTCTATTGGAATGACATATTGAACATGTTGGATTGTCTGGGGACAGTCTTAGAAGGTGGCCTTACCATCTCAAGAACTTGGCACTTTTCTCAAAGATGTGCTGGGTTAAATGGACTTACCGTCTCGAGGAGTTTGTACTTTCTTGTAAGACATGCTGGGTTAGATGGACTTATCGTCTCGAGGAGTTTGTATTTACTTGCAAGACGTACCGGGTTGGATGAACTTATTGTCTTAAGAAGTTTGTACTTTCTCGCAAGATGTGTCATATTGCCCAAGGGACAGGTTGGTCATTTTTTACCAAGACGGGCTAACAGGCGTTGGTGTTGATCTGAATTTACGAGTGTTTCTGTCATTTCAATACAGTTTCAGATAAGCAACATTGAGTCACTATCCCAATCTGAGTCTCAGATAGCCATTTTAGATATTTGCAGCCATGATAAATCCTAGCCATCACACAGACAATGATTTGTAATCGACCTTAGCGTTTCTCATTAGCCTGTTTAATAACACTTTCAAGGAGACTACGAAGCCTAGTGATATCAGAGAATGGGCGCGTGTCTGTCAAACGATAAACAAGAGGATCCTCCATGCAGATCCCTATCTTTTTGGCAACGATAACTAAGATTCTAAACAAAATAGCCAGGATCTAATTGGTTGAAACCGTCAAAAGAGCTGAAATATAATAAAGCCCAGCTCTCGACTAGTTTTCCATCCACAACTAATTTCCCAACAAGGTTCCACCGACATTTCTCCCCATCAGGTCTTACTACCTTAGGAGCACCAAATTTCAACTAAGGTGGCCTAATGACTTGCCCTTCCACTTTTGTCACGTTCTTGATGACTTGATTTCCAAAATTTTCAGCAATATCCCCCTTGACAGTAAGTTAAAATTAAAAAAAAAAAATCAACTAAAGAAGTTTATATGCAGAAAAGAAACAAAAACAAAAATATAAAAATAATATTTGGCAACCACCACATTCAAACAACTTAAGCAAGTTAATCAAATCAAAAAATATGATGGTGCATTCTTAATTCAAGTTCAAAAGTGTGTTTGATAGTCAAGTCAACTAGTACTATTAAGATTTGGGTCTCATTAGGCCATCTGCGATCACCAAGCATAATTACCAGATAATAAGAAATAATGCATTATGAGTTCAAGTTCTAAAAGTAGCATGAATCTCCATGATACCTACTACATTCCTAGGCCAAAGTTGGGAAACAATTTCATTAATCAAATCTGAGGACAAAAATATCAATTTCTCCATAGATTTTCTTCTAATTCTATTATGAACATACTGGAACGTGGTAACGAAAACTACCTACAAATTCAATGGCAAAAATTAGTATAAGATTTGGGAAAAGAAAAAAAATCTCAATTCAAACAAAGCTTCAAAATAAGGAGCAAAAAAATAAGGACAAAAACCATCATAAAATAAACCAATTTTAAGCCACCCTCAATTAACTAGGTTTAGGCACAAGACCTCATAAACTTATGCTAAGAAGTGTTAAATCCATGTTTTGATTAGAAAATAAGTGCCACCACCAAATCATTGAAGCATATCCACTATAAGATCAGTTATTTGGCTGCCATGAAAGAAAACAACACCTGCTCAGCATGAGATACACCCATCTGACTAACCATAACATGCAGAAGAAACAAAATACCTTTTAAGAAGCAACAATCCAGACATATATAGGATGTAAACATGCATGTCTCAAGTAATATTACGTACCCACAAGGCCCGTCATCAGCTTGCACCATTTAACATATTGTGTTCAATCTGGGCTATGGCTGAGCCAGTGACAATTTCTTTAACAACGACTTTCCACATCCACTTAACTGCTCCTTTGGGTACCTCTGCCGCTCAACCAATATGCAAAATTCCATTGGCACATAGTGTTTCTATTATTTTTCTCCAAATCTAAGCATGGGATATCCTTGTGCGTGATTTCCTTATTGTACTTTTCCTTGAAATATTTAACAAGGCTCTCTTACTTTGGTTGAGCCTTGCACCCTCTATCCTTAACATCGAATGAAAGATCTCGCTCGTGTATTTTGATCAGTTAACCCTGCAATAATGTATTTTTGGTTGGTAACATGATGAGTTACCGTAACTTTCAATCATGTCAATGCATACATGACTTCTTTTCTCAACCTTCTCCCATCATTCACTTCTTAAATCCTCGAACACTCCCTAAGGAAATCTATAATAGGCAATTGCTTGTGAAATGCCAAAATTGAGTAGTCCAAACATAATGCAAGACCCTGGGAGGTGGGCTTCAGACTTTGTTGGAAGCCTTTAAATGCTGTAATTCCACCCTCGAGATCATCTTTTTCATTGTATGCTCTGGGATAAAAGCTTCGACCGATAGTATTCCACGGGGGATGGACAGGGCTTTCCCACTTAAGTAACCCTTCAGCTTGCAGAAATGTAACTCATTTACAACCTTTATAGTAACTATGTAAGAACTGCTCTTCATATCTTCCGCATCAGAGAACACCTTGACTGTCCTAGTGGGCAGTGAAACTGCACTAAATATGCTCTTCTCACCATCATAACCAGTCCTTAACGGAGAAAATTGAGAAGGATCATGAGAAAACAGCTTGTCCTTAATCGTACAGAGATCGAATTTTTGTATTTTACAAAACAACCCTTTGGAGGAACCTCATGTTTAATATCAAAATCATAATGTATAATGGTAGTCTCTGGATTGAACTTCACTGGGAAATGATTAACAAGAAGTCTGGAAGAGTGGATGGCAAACGTTCCACCACTGTCAAGTCTTCTTACAGGAACCATATTCCTCTCCGTAGTTCTCAGAAGGGCCGATGGAGGTGGTTATTCCAATATCTTCAACCCCTGGATATCTGGAATAGAAGGATCTGTATAAAAGGTCAAGTTCCCAGCTTATTAGGATTAATAATCAAGATTTACAGACCAACGAAATTTAGTGAATTTTATGTCAATAATTAATTTCTATGAAATAAAAAAAAAAAAAAGCAGGTTTACATTTTAAAACCAAAATCAAAAGTTGTAAACCCAAACAATAACAACTAAGCACATTTACAAATTGTAGTATAAGCTTTTAACTGGTCATTAACGTAGGAGTTTGATCCTAATCAAGACCAAAGAAAAAGACCAGTTTATTGGAGGGACAAAAAAATTGAGCTGTTACTAGTATTTGAATATTTTTCCTCTTTTTTTTTTTCCAAGAACTTTTTTGCAATCATACCCATTCCAGGCATTGAAAACCAAAAACCCTTTCAACAAATTCAATTGAAAAAACAAGCCAAAAAGTGCAAAATAATATGGCTTCCTAAACCTCAGCCCATCCCCTAATTTTATTTCCAAATCTCATAAAGATGGATAGACATCTTTAACCAGTTGGTAACAGCTAAGACTCAAATCAAATTATATAAATCTAGCGTTGCTGCAATAACACATTTTTCAATACGTTTCTCTCTATGTCCAAAAAATCAGCACATGTATATCGTAAAAAAAAAAAAAAGAAAGAAAGAAAGAAAAAAGAAGAGAGGATGAGAACAAAAAATATTTGCAACATCAGAATTCGGATTAATTGATACCAAAATAATACGGCATGAGTATGAGGTAGCTTCTTACAAAACTCAACATCAGAACTCAAATTCCAGTTAAATGGGATTATTCAAAATGAACCAAATAAGATAAGACCTATCAATCCCCAGTGTAAAAATTAAAGAATTTCATGTTCAATTCTAAACCAAAAGACAAGAACATCCAATCAGTTCTCCTAACCTATGTTACTTGGACTCTTCTAAATTTGTGAAATACTCGTGTTAGACACCTAACACTCAGATAGGGATATGTGATATGAATCCGATTTGGCTAGTTTGTTATGCATTCAACAAGTATGTATAAATAATTGAGTTTACTATAAAACTATGTACAAGACTTCTATTTTATGCATAAATTGCTAAAATTTAGTTTGTAAACACCATTTTATCTTAAATAAATATAAAATATATTTAAAAAATATAAAAGTTAACCATGTTCGAGTGTCTTTGGACATGAGAATTAGATGAATCCAACACTTAGACATATACTTGTGCATTACACTCGTACCCGAGTCCAGGTAACATCCTAACTAGCCTATCATCTTCCTAGATTATTTTGTTCTAGTTTCCAATACGTTTCGAATGCATTAATTGACAACTCACAAACTCCCCAAAAAAGTAACAAAAGTTCATAATACTTTAATTCGCAATTGACGAACTCCTAACAAAATAAGAAACTAATCAAAGAATCCATCAGCAATTACCACAAGCTAGTTTCAATTCCAAAAACCCAAATCCCAAAACCCCTTCTCAAAATTTTGAACTCTAATTAGTCAAATCTGAGTTAAGATTTTTCATAGTGGTTTAATTTTTTGTATACAACTTTAATACAGAGTCAGTGCCCTCTTTTTTGGCATCTTTACTATAATTATCTCTTTATTTATTAATAAAAAATATTATCAATTAAGAAATAATTGCGTGTATAATTCTATATTAGTTTTGCACTGATAAAAAAATCCTAGATCCACCCTGATCGATTGGATATAGTAAAAAAGCAGAGTTACAAATCTATACTAGGACGAGATTCAGTAGCCCTCTGTGATTGAGTTGGAGTAGGACCAGGAGCAGTACTAGCTGGGGCAAGGGCAGGGTGCCAGCCCCTTCCGCCCTACACTACTCTTCCTTCGTCACAGCCACCTTCGGCGGAGCTTTCTCCGGACTCCGGCCTCGTGGCCTGTATGGCTCTCCCTGGCTTTGAACGAGCTATAGGCTACACTGCTGAGCAGGTGGTTGCACAGTAGCAGCGTAACTAAGACCTTCACCCCCTACTCGTCCACCACCTTGATATAAATGTTGTCTGTCATTGACAGTGATGTTGATCGCCACCCCAACGACCACCACCTGTTCCACCATGACGACCGCCACTGCCACCACGACCATATCCTAGGCTGTAGCTACCTTGCTGCTCCATTATTGTACAAGCAAACAATCCATACCACTCTCTCTCTCTCTTTGTATGTGAACGTGAATAGAAACAAGAAGTGTGTGAGTAAGAAGAAGGGGAATGGGCAAGTTATAAGTAGAGTGGGACCAAATTCATTGAACTGGGATGGGGAAATGACTAAAACACCCAAGCGTGGTGGGTAAGCATTGAGCAGTAGCAATCACAAATTTTGTTAAACTTTTATGTTCATAAAATAATCTTTATCTTTATACTATTAACAACTCTCTTGGTGTGTTGAATTCTGGTTATGTCATGTATGAGTGGATTCCTATCATTGGAATCCAATGCAATGGATTTCAACAGTGCTTCCAATGAGCATTGAATTCCAAAGTGATGGATAGTGCTACTTATCCTATAAAAGGAGAAGTGAGAGTAGCTAAAGAGATGCTCAAAAAAGAAGAGAAGAAGAAAAGAGAGAGAAAGAATAAGGGAGAAAGAATTGAGAAGAGAGAAGAAAACAAATGGTATATGTAAAATATTGAAGTTCAAGTTGTATTGCATTGGATTTCAACTATGCTTCCAATGAGCATTGAATTCCAAAGTAATGGATGATGCTACTTCTCCTACAAAAGGAGAAGTGAGAGCAGCTAAAGAGATGCGCAAAAAAAAAAAAAGAGAAGAAGAAAAAGAGAGAGAAAGAAGAAGAGAGAAAGAATAGAGAAAAGAGAGGAAAACAAAGGGTGTATGTAAAATATTCAAGTTCAAGTTGTATTTCATATTTTGTTCTATGTTAGAAATAAAGTCTTGGGTGATTAAAAAAATCTATCCCTAGTAGTTTCAGAAGAACAATCTAATTATTATTTAACAATTCCAGAAAAATTAATTTTATTATATACTATGTTTGGTTATTTTGCTTGCTTTATATTCTTTTAGTTTTATAATATGTTACCTACACGAAGCTCTAAATATTTATGGTAAATATTTTATTTTTGGTGTAGAAAACTTGCAAATCTCACATTATTAAAAAAAAAAAAGTGAAAAGAGAATTGGTGGAAAGAAGAAAGGCACAATTGTTGTAACATTTGTGTATGGATATTGAATAGATAAAGTGACGATTCTTTGATATGCCATAAACAAAACATTATCCTGCTTTTAGCTGTAAAAGTTCCTATCATTGTTTACTCATGCACCCGTGATTGATAGGTGCATTTTTTTAATTAAAAGTTGTTGCATATCCCCTTAAAGAATGATTCATAACTATTTTTTAATTGTTAGGTAAATCATTAGAAGGAAAAGCTCTTCACAAAAGTTAGTTTTCGTAAGTTAGAATGTGACCATCAACTATTTGATTTCTGCAAGAATGAGACTTGATACAAAATTAAGGAGTACACACTAGAAATGAAATAAGCACAACGTTCATAACAAATTGTGTAAATTGTGATTGTGTGAGATTATTGAAATAAATAATAAACAAAATATTAGATGGAGAGATAGTGGATGATTAATATATTAAAAAAGGAAATTTATCTTTTGGCTAAAGATTCGGTTGAGTGGGATTTGTATCATATATTTGACCAAAGTTTTATAGTATGTTTTTTATTTTATTTTATGTTTTCGTGATTCTAAAAATTTGATATCTTGTCGGTGTACCATTATGAAAATGTCAAACCTCTCAAAACTAGAATTTACTGCTCTTGACATTTCAGGCAAAAATTATTTATCCTGGGTAGTTGATGTTGAGATCCATTTATGTGCAAAGGTCTTTGGAAATACTATAAAAGAATAAAATGAAGAATCCCAGTAGGATCATGCAAAAGTAATGATTTTTCTTTGCCATCATATTCACGAAGAATTAAAAACTGAATACCTTACAATAAAAGACCCACTAACACTATGGCAAAATTTAAAAGAGAGATATGAGCACCAGAAAACTATGTTTCTCCCTAGAATTCGGTATGATTGGATGTACCTGAGGTTGCAAGATTTTAAATCTTTTAGTGAGTACAATTTTGCATTATTTAAAATCAGCTTACAATTAAAATTATTAGGGCAATCTATTACTAATGAAAATATGTTAGAAAAAATATACTCCACATTTTATGCTTTGAATGTGCTCCTGCAACAGTAATATCGAGAGCAGAGTTTTAAGAAATATTTAGAATTGATATTATGTCTTCTTCTGGCTAAATAAAATAATAAGTTTTTGATGAAAAATCACCAATCTCGCCCGACCGGCTCTACACCATTCCCTGAAGTGAATACGGTATCATTTTGTGGATGTGACCGCGAATATGGCCATAGCAGAAATAATTTTCGTCATCGTGGGAGTTACCGTGGAGGTAACAGTTATAATTTTTCAAGTTTTCGAATAAGGAATAGTACGCCATACCACCACCAGTGGAACCAATCTAAAACAAAAGAAGAAAAGGGAAAAAGTTTATAGAATAAACCTCCTAGAAATTATAAAAATATTTGTTACAGGTGTGGTATGAAAGGACATCGGTCATGTACCTGTCGTATGTCCAAACTATTAGTGAATCTTTACCGAGCATTAACAAAAGATAAAGGAAAAAAGGGAGACATAAAGTTTACAGACTTTGATGGTTCAGTAGATGTCACTCACATTGATGTTTCAGATTTCTTTGCAAATCCTTATGAAAAAATAGATCACTTAATTGGTGATGAAAATGTCCACACCAATTAGTTTTATTTTCTTGTTCCTTATTGTTTATTATCTTTCTCATGTCATGTTTTCTAGTATGTTTCCTTTTAATGAAGTAATGTTTTTCTAGTATATTTTATTTTTTTAAGCAATTTTTATATTTTGTATATAGAAGCATGGAACGTACCAATACATTAATTGCTTCTAAGATGAATGATAAAAATATATATCTAGTAGACAATGCAACAACTCATACAATTCTTCAAGAGAAAAAATATTTTATAAACTTAGCATTAGCTTGAAAATAATGTTAAGACAATATCTGGCATTACAAAATTAATTGAAGGTTTCGAAAGAGCCAATATATTATTGCCAAAAGAAACAAAACTCTATATTGATGATGCTATGTACTCAACTAGAGCTATAAGGAATTTGCTTAGTTTTAAAGATATACGTAGTAATGGGTATCATATAGAGACAACAAATGAAGATAATAAAGAATATCTTACATTACTTCTATTGTTTCATGCCAGAAGCATATATTATAAAAACTGGCTACCTTTTCTTCTGAATTATATTATACAATACTATAAGAATTATGGAATCACTTGAAGTGATGCACCAGAATTGTTTTGACCTAAAGAAGTTTATACTTTGGCATGATCATTTTAGTCATTCGGGATCAACGATGATGCGTTGAATAATTAAGAACTCTCATGGGTATCCACTAAAGAACCAGAAGATTCTTTTGTCAAGTGATTATACATGTCCCGCTTGTTCACAAGAGAAATTACTTGTGAGACCATTCCCCTCAAAAGTAGTAGTTGAATCCCCAACATGTTTACAAAGAATTCAGGAGGATATATGTGGGCCGATACACCCACCATGTGGACTATTTCATTATTTTATGATTTTAATAGATGCATCCACACGATGGTCACATGTTTGTTTACTTTCTACTTGTACCAAAGCACCCCATTTTTGACCGCTCGGTAGTCTACACTCCGTCCAGACTTGTTTTCAAGTCATTATGGGCATATTCCTATCGAAACCAATTCTCTAGGTCCAAATCCTGTCTGTCCATCGCTTCGCGGTCCTGTCAAGCCCAAATAGAGGCAAAATGACCAAAATGCCCTTAGGGGCATTTTCCTTTCCTTTCCAATTCTAATCCCACTCTCGAGACAGTTTATTCCTCGAGACGGTTCCAATTTAGGCACGTCTCTTCGGAGACGATAAGTCCCCTTTCCAATCCCTCTCTCGAGACAGTTTATTCCTCGAGACGGTTCCAATCCAGGCACGTCTCTTCGGAGACGGTAAGACCCATTTCCAATCCCACTCTCGTGACAGTTTATTCCACGAGACGGTTCCAATCCAAGCGCGTCTCTTCGGAGACGATAAGTCCCCTTTCCAATCCCTCTCTCGAGACAGTTTATTCCTCGAGACGGTTCCAATCCAGGCACGTCTCTTCGGAGACAGTAAGACCCCTTTCCAATCCCTCTCTCGAGACAGTTTATTCTTCGAGACGGTTCCAATCCAGACACATCTCTTCGGAGACGATAAGTCCCCTTTCCAATCCCTCTCTCGAGACAGTTTATTACTCGAGACGATCCAAGTAGCGAAACTACTCACAAAACCGCTAGAGTAGCGGAAATACTCACAAATAGGTCGATATAGGGAATTGCCAACAAACGCTTGTGTCACGACGACCGCCGTTAGAGTGGCGGAAACACTCAAAACCCAGGTTAACACCAGTGTCTGTTAGCCCACTTCGGTGAAAAATGACCAAACTGTCCTGTGGACCTTTTTTGAGACTTTCCGGTCAAGATAATCATTTTGCCCCTAAGCATCCAAACGCCCCGGGAACCACACCGGCTCTGGGTATCAAACCGATAATCCTTTGAGATTACTTTTTATAGTATTCTCAACCTCCTTTTACCTGTCCGGATCATTCCGAGTCAGTTCAGGGCCAACCTGGTACAAAATGACCATTTTGCCCCTAGTGGGCCGGTCTCCTTTTTCGACCACACCGGCTCTGGGTATCAAACCGGTAACCTTTTGAGACTACTTTTTATAGTGTTCTCAACCTTCTTGTACCTTTTTGGATCATTCCGGGTCAGTTCCGGCCAACCCGGTGCAAAATGACCGTTTTGCCCCTAGTAGGCCGGTCTCCTTTTCCAACCACGCCGGCTCTGGGAATCAAACCGGCAACCTCTGGGAACATTCTAAATAATGTTTCCAGATCCCAAGTCTTTTTCCAGGACAGTCCGAGTTCACCTCGGCAGCTTCCCGGTCTGATTGACCGTTTTGCCCCTAAGGGCCCGGTCAACCTTTCCGACCCATCTTATCCTCATTTCTCAAGTCAAATACCTCCAAGACACTATTTTAAGTGTTCCTGCTCCTTTCCGGCCTTCCGGGTCATTCCCGACTCCTTCAAATCATTCCCAGACTTTCCGGAGTCACTTCTAGTGAAGCCAGGCTAAAAATTGCATGGTAGTCACTAGTACAGGCGCCCAAATCTAGTCAAAGATACGTTGCTTGCCGATCTTAAATGTTTCCTAAGTGGCTAGCGCCACTAGTAGTGGCGCCAAGCCAAAAATTGGCTTGGCGCCACTCCTAGTGGCACCAGTGTAAACTTTGGCCTAGCGCCACTGCAACAGGCGCCAGTGTATTCCTCCCTCTATAAATACAGAGCCTCCTCCAACGTGAAAAGGATCCGCAAACTCAACCTAAAAATCATATAATTCGATATACAGAGCTCGAGCACCTCCTAAACCCTAGCCTCCTTAGGTTTTCTAGACCCTAGCCACCCTACACAAATCCTAGCCTCCTATATACTTATACATTCCCCCATACACTCATACACTAACATTCAACCCTCCTTCAAAGACTTGAAGAGCTGCCATCTAAAGCTTGAAGACAACTCTTGAAGATTGAAGACGAAGATCAAGACGAAGACCGAAGATTGAAGACAAGCAAGGCGCGCAAAATAAACAGGACATACGGTAGGCTTTCTATTTAAATTTTCGCACTTCCCCCCTCTCTCTTCTCTCTCCTAACCCACTTGGGTTTTCTCTATTTTAATCCCCCATCTCTTTCCCCCCTTTCTTTGCATGTTTGAAACAAGGGGATTCCCGATCCATGTGTAGGATTGGGCTATTGGAGAGTCACCGTGTCGGGGGCTTTCTTCTAGTCTAACCAGAGACCACGTGGGTTCGACCCCCTTGATTATGTGGTGAAGCCTTAGCCTTGTATGTTCACAACCCCAAAATTGCATTGTGCATATCATGGTCTTGCATCTTCCAAAAACCGTTTTCAAAGTTGTTTTTCAAATCGTTTTCAAAGTTGTTTTCAAAATTGCATCAAAATCTCTTTTTCAAAAACTTGTTTTCAAAACCACAATTCTAGGGTGATTCTAGCCTTTCCATGGCTAGGGTTGCTTTAGAAAAGTGTTACATTAAAAGTGACTTTTATGGTCTATATTTTCAAATCTTATTGTTTTTCAAAACCGCTTTCCTAAAGTGGTTCTAGCCCTCTTATGGTTAGAATTGTTTTAGGAAAGTGAGATATTTTTACACCTTCTAAAAACTCTCTTTTCAAAAAGTCTTTCTTCCTAAAAATCTCTTTTTCAACATACTTTCCTAAAACTCTCCTCTCCAAAATTGTTTTCAAAAACTCCCTTCCAAAATCTATTTTTCAAAACTCCCTTTTTCAACTCCTTTCCAAAATGCTCTCCCCAAAATTCACTTTCCAAAAACGCTCCCTAAAAATCTTTCTAAAAACTCTCTTCCCAAAATCTTCCTTCTAGAAATTTCCCTCTAGGATTTTCCTTCCAAAATCTATGTTTCCAAAAACACACTTTCCAAAAATTCCTCTTTAAGATTCCCTTCTAAAAATCTCTTTCCAAAAACTATCATTTCCAAAAATTCTTCCCTCTAGAAACTCCTCTTTAGGATTTCTTTCCAAAATCTTCGTTTTCAAAAACTCTTTTCTTAGAACCCAAGTCAAGCCTTAGAGCCCACAATTAGGAAACCCTAATTTTCTTTTCAAAAACATGATTTTCAAACTTTGCCCTAAACCTAGGTTTCCAAAACCTCTCGTTTTCTACATCAAAACTATACATATTTTCAAAACCTATTTTCTACGTTGAAACTATAATTTTTCAAATCTAGGGTTTCTAGAATCTCTCTTTCCAAATCCATGCCAAATTCTATCTTCCCTTTAGGATGCCAAATCAAATCTCCCCGTTTAGGAGACTAGATCTCATTCTCCGTTTTTAGAAACAAAATCAAATCTTTTCTTTTAGAAACCAAATTCAATCCCTTCCTAATCCAAACCTTTCTTAATTCAATTCCTTCCTAAACCATAAGTTTCTTAAACCTAAACCTTAAATCTTTCCTTAAATTTCAAAATCCAAATCTTTCCTAAATCGAATCCTTCTTAATCCTCTCATTTCCTAAATCTTAAGTTTCCAAAACTTGAATATAAAAATCTTCCCTAAATTTTAAAACTCAACTTTCAAATCTTTCCTAATTCTACCCTATTTTCAAATCTTAACTTTTCAAATCTAAGCTTTCAAACTTTTCCTAACCTCAAACCTTTCCTAATCTCAAGATTTTCTAAAAAACTCTAAAATTTTCAAAATCTTAAACTTTCTAAATGTCAAATCTTTTTAAAATCCTAAGCTTTCTAAATTCAAAACTTTTTTAAGTTAAGACTTTCTAAATCTAAAACTTTCTAAATTCTAACCTTTCCTAAAGCTTCAAATCTTTTCAAATCCCAAACTTTCTAAACTCAAAACTTTCTTATTTTCAAAACTTCCTTGTTTTCAAAACTTTCCAAATTCAAAACTTTCCTAAGGCGAAAATTTTCCTACTTTCAAAACTTTCCTTTTTCAAAACATTTCTAAATTCAATACTTTCCTATTTCAAAACTTTTCTAAAGTGAAAACTTTCCTAAACCTAAAACTTTCCTAATTCAAAACTTTCTTAATTTGAAACTTCCCAAAAATGAAACTTTCTAAATTTGAAACTTTCCTAATTCGAAACTTTCTTAAACCAGACCTTTCCTAATTCAAACATTTCTTAATTCCAATCTTCCCTAATTTCCTAAACCTTCCAAGTCAAGTCAAATCTTTCCTAAGTCTCTTCTCTTTCCTAAGTCTAGGTTTCCTAAAACCAAGTCTTTCCAAAATCAATCTTTCCAAAGCAAGTCTAATCTTCTCAATTTCAATTTCCAATCTCCTCTTCTAATTTCCAATCAAATCCAATTTTCAATTCAATCTTTTTCTTCCAATCCAACCTTCTATTTTCAATCGGACCCCGGTCCGAACTATGGCTGACCTGATTCCCCCAAAGGGATACGTAGGCAACCTTCATAGGTGCGGTCACAACACTTTTCAAACTTTCAATTCCACCCTCATGGGTGCGGTTTCCAAAATCTTTCCAAATCTCAAATTCCAATCTATTTTCAAAATTCCAATTTCAAAATTTCTATTTTTAAATTTCTATTTCCAACTTTTCAAACTTTTCAATTTCAATTCTATCTCTTCAAATCTCTTTTCAAATCTATTTTTCAAGTCTCTTTTCTTGCACTTGCATATCATGCATCATGTTAGTTTCTTTTCAAACATTATTTTTCAAAGTGAATAGGATTGGCCAATAGTTAGTTGAAGACTCTCATAGGTGAATTTAGGGTAGATTGACATGTAGGTACCGAAAGGGCGGGGTAGGGTGATGGCTTAGTGCGTCTTCCCTACACGTAATCAACCTCCAAACCTAAAATCACTGATTTCAAAGACCAAAAAGGAGTTATTTTCAAAAAGGGCTAAATGTTTTGCAAAGGTTGCCAAACAACCTGTTTTTCTTAAAAACCCTCTCTCGAGGAGATATTTTCAAAAATCATTTTCCAAAACCCTAAGTGTAATTTTCGGATTATCCTTAGTTTTTAGGTGACCTAACTCACCTTAATCAAGTTAGGTGGCGACTCCGAATCTTTTTTTTTTTTTTTTTTTCAAAAGCCCTTTATTCAATTCTATTTTCAATTCAAACCTAGTAGCACTCATTCTTCTAGGAGGGTAAGTTCTAACGAGAGAGTACAACATTTTTCCCGCTTGTGTGAGTATTCCTCGAGTGCAAAAAATCTGGGCGCGACAATAACGTGGCATTTGCTTGACTTCTTGCTCAAATCATCAGATATGAGCACAGTTTCCAGATTACTCGATTAAGTCAATACGACTAAATAATGCTAGTGAGTTTACAACTCAAGTTTTTATGATTATTGTATATCTATAGAGATTGATATTGAACATCCTATTGCACATACACACACAAAATGTTCTAGGGAATCTTTTATCAAACGCCTTTAGCTGATAGCTCGACCTTCACTTATGAGAACAAAATTAAATATCTTTGTTTGGGGACATGCCTTATTGCATTCTGTATCATTGGTCTGTGTCCGACCTATTGCTTACCATGAATATTCATCATTAATATTTTTTTTGGTCAACAACTAAATATTTCACATCTAAGGATTTTTGGTTATTCTGGTACCAATTGCACCACCACAACGTACTAACATTGACTTGGGATTTATATTGGTTTTGATTCTCCATCTATCATTAGATACCTTGAACTTTTAACCAGAGATATATTCAAGACACATTTTGCGGATTGTTATTTTGATAAGACACTTTTTTACCATTAAGGGGAGATAAAATGTAACGAGAAAAACAGCATGAGATCACTTGGAATGCTTCCACGGTATCTCATCTTGATCATCGAACAAATCAATGTGAATCAAAAGTTTGTATGATTATTTATTTACAAACGATTGCAAATCAATTACCTGATGTGTTTACCAACACAAAGAAGATAACCAAATCATAGATACCAGCTGCTAATATCCCAAAACGTATTGATGTCCCTGTAGGACAATATGCTAATATAGCAGCAAATGAATTTAAAGCACGTCTGAAACGTGGAAAACCTGTCGGAGCAAAAGACACAATTCTTAGAAGGAGGAAGGCACAAATACATAAACAAGTTAGTATTCCTGAAGAAATCAGAATATCTGAATCTCTTGAAAAAGGAATTCCTGTAAAAGAATTCTCAGAAGAAAAGCCTCCTGAAGAAATATCCCCTGCAGAGGAAATGGTACCTAAAAATAATGAGATCTCAATAAGCTATGTGAGTACAGGAGAAAGATAAAATACAAATAAAATTATTATCGACAATATATTTTCATTTGAAGTGGCTCTCAAAATTACAAGAAGCAATGAGGAGATTGAACCACAGACAGTTGACGAATGTTGACTTAAAAATGATTGGCCAAAATGAAAAAGAAGCTATTGAGACAGAATTAAACTCATTAGCACAACGTAAACTATTTGGACCTACAGTCCAAACTCCAGATGATGTAAAACCGGTTGGATATAAATTGGTATTTATGTGAAAACGTAATGAGAAAAATGATATCGTGCTATATAAAGCGCGACTAGTAGTAGAAGGTTTCTCGCACAGACTTAGTATTGATTATGACGAGACATACTCTCCAGTAATAGATGCAATTATGTTCAGATTCTTGATTAGTTTGTCAGTCTTAAAAGGACTGAATATGCATTTGATGGACGTAGTGACATCATACTTGTATGGTGAATTAGATAATGATATATATATATATGAAAATTTCTAAAGGATTTAAAATGCCTGAGGAAAATATTTTGAAACTCTGAAACTTATATTCTATCAAGCTTCAAAGACTTTTGTATGGGTTAAAGTAATCTGAATGCATGTGGTACAATTGTCTCAGTGAATATTTATTAAAAAATAGATATGTAAATAATACAATTTGTCCATGCATTTTTATCAAAAAATCAGAATTTGAATTTGCTATTATTGTAGTTTATATTGATGATTTGAATATTGTTGGAACTCCTGAAGAGCTTTCAACAACTGCTAATTATTTAAAAAAGGAGTTTGACATGAAATATCTTGAAAAAATGAAATTTTATCTTGGACTACAAATTGCGCACTTAGAAAATGGAATTCTCATCCATTAGTTTACATATAAAAAAAAGGTTCTGAATCGATTTTATATAGATAAAGCTCATCCATTGAGTTCTTCCATGATTGTTTGATCACTAGACGTACAAAAAGATCCTTTTCGCCCTAAAAAATAAGGTGAAGAACTCCTTGATCCTGAAGTACCATACCTTAGTGCAATTGGGGCTATTATATATCTTGCAAATTGTACAAGACCTGATATTGCATTTTTATAAATTTACTAGCAAGATATAGTTTTGTACCAACTCAAAAGCATTGGAAAGGAATAAAACATATATTACATTACCTTTGAGGAGTAATAGATTTGGGTTTGTTCTATCCAAAGAAACCAGAATCAGAGTTAGTTGGCTATGCAGATACTGGTTACCTTTTTTATCCACATTGTAAGCACCCCATTTTTGACCGCTCGACAGTCTACAGTCCGTCCAGACTTGTATTCAAGTCAATGTGGATATATTCTGAGTCAAATCAACTTTCCAAGTCTAATCCCGTCAATCAAACCGCTTCACGGGCCCGCCGGGCCCAAAAAGACGCAAAATGACCAAAATACCCTTGGAGGTAATGTTCAGTTCAATTCCAACAGGCACGTCTTTCCAAAGACGATAAGTCACATTTCCAATTCCATTTCTAATTCCAATTCCAATTAAGTCCAGTGCACTTTTCGAGAAATTTGATTCCTCAAGGTGGTAAGACCCTCCAATCCGGCACGTTTCCGAGTGAATTCTTTCGGAACGGTAAGTCCCTTCAAACTCGTCGACCGGGACGAGACCCCAATCCCTTAGATGATAGAACAGTCCACCTTTGGCGCCTGTTAGCCAGCCAATGCAGAAATGGCCGTTTTGGCATGCCTTTTGAGAAAGTTGATTCCTCAAGCATTAAGTCTATTTAGCAGCTTCCCGAGATCAGGAAGTCTTGGAAATGATCGCGAACCGTTAGAGTAGCGGAAGTACTCGTAAACATCGCAACCGTTAGAGTAGCGGAAGTACTCGCAAACAGGTCGATATAGGGAAATGCCAACAAACCCCTGTATCATGGGACCGCCGTAAGAGTGACGGAAGCACTCAAAATCCCAGTCAACACCGGTGCCCGCTAGCCCACTTCGGTGAAAAATGACCAAACTGCCCCTAGGGCCATTTTTGGCACGTTTCTCGAGAAAGTACCTAAGTCCTCAAAACGGTAAGTCCACCTTTTCAAGATTGTCTTACAAGCAATCCGTTATGATTAGGTGCCTTCTAGTTAGTTTCGGGCCAATTCCGAGACTTTTCGGTCAAGATAACCATTTTGCCTCGAAGCATCTAAATGCCTCGGGAACCACACCGGCTTTAGGTATCAAACCGGTAACCTCCCGAGAATGCTTCTTATAGTATTCCCGACCTTCCATTATCTTTCCGAGTCATTTTTGGCAAACCCGGTGCAAAATGATTGTTTTGCCCCTAGTGAGCCGGTTGCTTTTTCCGACCACACCAGCTCTGGGTATCAAACCGGTAACTTTTGGGAACATTCTAAATAATGTTTCCAAATCTCGAGTCTTCTTCTGGGACATTTCGAGTCTGTCCTAGCAGCTTTCCGGCCCGGTTGACCGTTTTGCCCCTAATTGCCCGGTCAACCCCTCTAACAAACCTTGACATCCTTTTTCAAGTCCATTACCTCCGGAACCCTATTTTAAGAGTTCCTATCCCTTTCTAATCTTCCGGGCCATTCCCAGTCCCTTAAATCCTTCTCGGACTTTTTGGACTCACTCTTAGTAAAACCAGGCTAAAAATTGCATGGTAGTCACTAGTAAAGGCGCCTAAATCTTCTGAATATACGTTACTTACTGACCTTAAAACTTCCTAAGTGGTTGGCACCAAGCCAATATTTGGCCTGGCGCCACTCTTAGTGGTGCTAGAAGGATTTTTGGCCTGGCACCACTGCAAAAGGCGCCAGGTCATTCCTCTCTCTATAAATACAGAGCCTCCTCCAACGTGAAAGACGTCCGCAAACTTAGTCTAAAAATCTTACTCTTTGATATACAGAGCTCGTAGCCTCTCCAAACCCTAGTTGTCTTTAGGTTTTCCAAACTCTAGCCTCCTATACACTCATACACTCTCATATACTCATACACTAGCCTCAAAAGCCTCCATTGAAGACTTGAAGTGCTGCAAACTAAAGCTCTGGAAGATCAAGACGAAGACTGAAGCGAAGACCGAAGCAAAGCAAGAGAAGCAAACGCAAAGCAAAGCAAAATAAACAAGACACAAGGTAGGCTCTCTGTTTAAGTTTACACATCTTCCCCCTTCTTTCTTCTTTCTTCGAACCCACTTGGGTTTTCTTCTATTTTAATCCCCCATCTTCTTCCCTCCCTTTCTTGCATGCTTGAAACAAAGGATTTTCCGGTCCATGTGTAAGATTAGGCTATTGGAGGGTCACCGTGTCGGGGGCTTTCTTTTAGTCTAACCAGAGACAACGTGGGTTCGACCCCCTTAATTATGTGGTGAAGCCTTTAACCTTGTATGTTCACAACCCCAACTTGCATTGTGCATATCATGATCTTGCATTCTTCTAAAATTTGTTTTTAAACTTGTTTTCAAAACTTGCATCAAAATCTTCTTTTTCAAAACTTGTTTTTAAAATCACAATCCTAGAGTGATTATAGTCTTTTCATGGTTAGGGTTGTTTTAGGAAAATGTTACATTTAAAGTGACCAATATAGTCCATATTTTCAAAATCATTGTTTTTAAAACCACTATCCTAAAGTGGTTCTAACCTTCTTATGGTTAGAATCGTTTTAGGAAAGTGAGATATTTTATATACTTTCTAAAATTCTCTCTAATCACCTTTCCAAAATTGTTTTTAAAAACTCCCTCCAAAAATTTATTTTTCACAAACTCTTTTTTAAACTCCTTTCCAAAACACTCTCTTCAAAATTCACTTTCTAAAAACGCTCCCTATGTCTCCTTCCTAGAAAAACTCTTTTCAAAACTCCTTTCCAAAAACTATCTTTTTAAAATTCGCTTTCTAAAAACTCCTTTTTAGAATCTTTTTCCAAAAATCTCCTCTTCTAAAAACTCATTTTCTAAAAACTCTTTCCTTAGAGTCCAAGTTAAACCCTACAGCCGACAATTAGGAAGCCCTAATTTCCTTTCTTAAAACATGATTTCCAATCTTGCCTCAAAACCTCGGTTTCCAAAATCTCCTTCTTTACATCTAAATTCTAGGTTTCCAAACCTTCATTTCTACATCAAAACTATAGTCTTCCGAATCTAGGGTTTCTAAAACTTCACCTTCCAAATCCATGTCAAATCCAATCTTCTCTTTAGAAAACCAAATCCAATCTCTCATTTAGGAAACTAGATCCCATCCTCCGCTTTTGGAAACAAAATCAAATCACCTCTTTAGAAACAAAATCCAATCCCTTGTTTTAGGAAATAGGAATCTCAATCCTTCCCAGTCTAAACCTTTTCTAATTCAACCCTTTCCTAATTCTATACCTTTCCAAATCTTAACTTTCCAAATCTAATTTTTCAAATCTCTCTAATTTTAAATCTTTCTAAACTTCCAAACTTTCTAAATTCGAATCTTTCTAAATCTAAAACTTTCTAAACTCAAAACTTTCTTACTTTCAAAGCATCCCTATTTCAAAACATTCCAAGTTCAAAACTCTCCAATTTCAAAACCTTATTAAAACGAAACATTTCTTATTTCAAAACCTTTCTTAAAATGAAATTTTCTTAATCCAAAACGTTCCAATTTCAAAATTTTTCTTATTTCAAAACTTTCCTATTTTAGAATACTTCCAAATCAAAACTTTCCTAATTTGAAAACTTTCCTAAAATGAAATCTTTCCTAAAAGGAAACTTTTCTAAAATGGAACTTTCCTAAAATGAAACTTTCCTATTTTGGAACTTTCCTAATTCGAATCTTTCCTAAATTCCAACTTCCTTAATCTTCCAAATCCAACTTTCAAGTCGAATATTTCTAAATCTCAAATATTTCCTAAAACCTACCTTTCCTAAGTCTAGGTTTCCTAAAACTTCATCTTTTCAAAAACAAGTCCAAATCTTTCCTCCAACTTCCATCTTTCCAAATCAAAGTCCAATATTTTCAATTCCAAATTTCAATCCTCTATTATAAATTCAAGTCAAATCCAAATTCCAATTCAATTCCTTTTTCCAATGAAACCGTCTATTTTCTATCGGACTCTTATCCGAACTACGACTGACCTAATTCCTTAAAAAGGATACGTAGGCAACCCTCATGGGTGCGGTCACAACTTCTTTCAAATCTCTAATTCTACAACCTTTTTCAAGTTTCTAATTCCACAACCTTTTTCCAATTTCCAATTTCATAATTCTTTTCAAACCTCTTTTCTCAAATCTATTTTCAAAATCAAATCAAATCTATCTTTTCAAATCTCTTTTTAATTTCAATTTTAAATCTATCTTTTCAAATCTCATTTAAATCAAATCAATTTCTTTTCAAATCTATTTCCAAATTTATTTTTCAACTCTCTTTTCTTACACTTGCATATCATGCATCATGTCTTTTTAAACATTCTTTTCTAAAGTGGATAGGATTAGACATTTGTTAGTTGAAGACTCCCATAGGTGAATTTAGGGTAAATAGACATGTAGGTACCGCAAGGGCGGGGTAAGGTGAAGGCTTAGTGCGTCTTCCCTATACGTAACCAACCTCTGAAACTAAGATCACTGTTTTCAAAGACCAAAATGGAGTTTATTTTAAAAAAAAGGCTTAATTATTTTCCAAAGGTTGCCAAACAACCTGTTTTCTTAAAAACCCTCTCTTGAGAAGATATTTTCAAAATCGTTTTCAAAAACCCTAAGTGTAATCTCGGATTGTGCTTAGTTTTTAGGTGGCCTAACTCACTTTAATCAAGTTAGGTGGTGACTCCAAATGTTTTCCAAAAGCCCTTTATCCAAATCTATTTTCAATTCAGACCAAGTCGCACTCATTCTTCTAGGAGGATGAGTTCTAACGAGATAGTACAATATTTTTCCCGCTTGTGTGTGTATTCCTTGAGTGCGAAAAATCTGAGCTCTCCACTGGGGACACTTAGAGGGTTAGGCCGTAGTCATGTCTCTTTACCCTTCACCTATGTAGAGTCTTTAAATAACTTGTTCAATCCTATTCACTTTAACTTTTCAAAACCAAAATTTTAAAATTATTTTCAAAATACGTGCATTTATTCATATTATCTTGTATTAAGTTTGTCATCCACATATTAACTCTTGTATCTTTGTTTTGTAGGTTCGCCTTTGTTTACAATATTTATTTATTAACTGCTATGCATGAATGTGATGCAGAAGATGGATGGGAGTTGTTGGGCACTTTCCTCCGCTTTCAAAAAATCACACACACACTGCGCGTGCACTTGCATTCTGCATACTTGCATTTTTACCCTGATATGTCCCTTCTAATTAGAAGGGGGAATGGTATATTGGTTGTGAGCAAGATGCTGTGTCAGTTTTTTCGCCTACGGCCTCTTAATGGTTCCTCTGCTCGGATCACCAACCGATCATGGCACCACCGCGGGGAGTGGGCCTAGGCTTGAAGATCCGGAGACCAAGCCTTTTTAGGACACATTAGTCAACCCTCAACCTCGTGCTCATATAGACATCTTGCATAGCCAAACCTCTGCCGAATTTAAGACACGCGCACCGTTTTCCAAAATGATGGAGGAAAGGGCGACTGCTTTTATTTTCATTTATACCTGTCTATTCCTGTTGTTATAATGATTGTATTCTTACTGTTATAATGCCTGTCTAATTGCTCATATATGAATATTTACTTCAACTATATTCTCTTTCCTTATACTCTATGCATCAATTTTCATACATTCCATATTCCATGTTAAGACAAGAGTTTTAAGTAACTCAAGTCACTGCATTCTCATGCATATGATCAACTCAAAAAGAGTAACACCTAGTTCACTCTCCTATGCATTAAACCTACCCAAACCCTAAGTGTTCCCATGTAATCCTAAGGACTCATGACATGCACATTAATTCATTCCATAAGAGAGGCTCCAATCTCTCTATGCTCACGGAGATAGGATTGCCAAGGAGATAAGGGGCAATCAATCAACAATGCCTCTCAGCGACCTCCTCAATACCAAATCCAAAGAAGGCGAATCTGAAGATTCAAGAGTAGTTTAGAATTCCTTTTGTAAATTTAGATAAGTGAAGGTCTAAAGGAAAATGTCCCCCCCCCCCCTAATTAAAATGTATTTCAATTTTTTTGTATCATAAACCCAAAGTTAAAATGTATTTCTCTATTTTCCTCGAACAAATGGATGGATGAATATATGAATGGATGAAGTTCCCCATTTGACAGTAAGGTATCTGCATACAGGGGCAAATCTTACATCTCCAAGAAGTGAGCCAATACATCATGCTTAGTTTCCCTCTCAAATAGGGATACCCTAGGACATGTATTGCATAGAGCTCTCTAAAAACCAGAAACTAACTTGCAATTTGTGTTATTTTTTTGGTTTCTTTCCTCTTCATTTACAGAGATCACCCTGCACTGAGTCAACATTGCTCGCAAAAAGGGGCAACATCCACCTAGGGATCCCATTATCACCCGGCAAAGAGCATCACTAATGGCTGCTGACCCTAAAGAATCATCTCAAGTTTCTCGAGAAGAGGTCAACGAAATGAGGACCATGATGGATGAGATGCTCAAACTCATTCAAACTATGGTTATAAAGGATACTACTACAATCCCATCATCATCCATGACTTCGTCAAAGGACCCCGAACCTGCTAATCCAAGGATCGTGTTTCAGTCTGACATTGCTGGGAGGAATAAGGAGGATGCCAAAGGGATCAGCACTAAAGATGAGGAAACCATATTACTATCACCTGCCATGAAGAAGGCCCCCCTAGACCCTTTCAGTTTGAAAATCCAAGGGCTAGTGGATTCACTGCGAAGTCTCCATGGCCACGACACTTACGGGTTCACTTCCTACGATGAGCTCTGTTTCTTTCCTAACCACCTGAGACCTGCTAGATTCAAAATGCTTGACTTTCAGAAGTATGACGGCACTGGTAACCCTGTTGCTCATCTTTGTCTCTATGTTGGAGCGCTAAGTGGTCAGGGCAACGATCCGAAACTCCTCATGCAGCTATTCCAACATAGCCTCACTAGGTCTGCTCTACAATGGTTTGCCCGTCTGGACCTAAGGAAGATCACAACTTGGATCGAGCTGGTCAATGCATTCAAAGCCCAATATCGTCACAACATCGACCTTACGTCCGATCGATGGTCCCTAATGACGATGAGTAAAGGTGAGAAGGAAAGCTTTAAAGGATATGCCCTAAGATAGAGGGAGGTCGCTGCACAAGTCAATCCCCTGCTGGAAGAAAAGGAGTACATACAACTGTTTGCGCACTTTTCAAGGTATATACTATGAGAAGCTCTGCACAAGTGTAGGGAAAAGCTTCTCCGAGCTTATCATGCAAGGGGAGATGATAGAAAATGGTCTCAAGACATGGAGGATTGCGAACCCCTACACTAAGACTGGAAAATATACCGCCAACATAACCAAGAAGGTGGCTACTACAAGGGGCGCAATCAAGAAAGAAAGTGAAGTGTCTTCCATCCTGCTTGGCCCATCCCCCCAATATACTATCCTTCCTGGCCAATTACCTCAATACCAACTGCCACCACCGTCACCTCCTGTCCTGCCCTTACCCACTTTAACCATGCCTACTCCAACCCCTAACTACGGCCCTGCTGGGGCACGACCCAACTTTAATAGGTTTACCCGACGCACCTGTGTTTTTGATACCTTAGCTTGCACCCAAACTGAGGCTTACCACAACCTGCTAATGAACAACATTTTGAAGCCCATACCTGCTCGTCCATTGCCAAGCCCTCTACCCCCAACCTTCAATGCCACCCTTGCTTGTGAATACCATTTGGGTGGCCAAGGGCACGACACCGAAAGCTGCTTCTCTCTCAAGCATAAAATTTAGGACCTAATAAACAACAAGACTATTGATCTGCAGCCAGTGAAACCTGCTCCTGCTCCCAATGTGACCACCAATCCTCTACTGGACCACACCATCAACATGATACTAGTAGAAATGGAAGGTGAGGGAGAGTTCGACGAGCTTGGGGCCGAAGGTTATGAAGACGATTGGGAGACCGATGAAAAAGATGACGGGGAGGAGGATCTCCCATTGTGCCCGATTTATCTTTATAACCCTGATGAGGTGCCTGATGCTTCTGAATGGCCCATTGAGGAGCCAATGTTCCCGAAGGAAGAGCATATCGAAAGCATAACTGTTGATGGATGCGGTGCTGAGTTTCTACATCCGAAGCATGCAGCAGTTGAAAGTCACTTGTTGGAAAACCTTTGGCCCACGACCAAGTACAACTATGAAGATATGGACTGGGGATTAGAAGAACCAAGAGAACAGAAAGAGCCGTTCGAGTTAGAAAGAGGTGAACTCGCCATCCTATTTACAGAAGGACCTGTTGCAAAGAATAAGAAAGAGATCAATGAAGCTACTGACTGCACCATCATTGCCGACATGTCCGAAGTTATAGTAGAAACCTTCGCCTGTCTTGCCCTGGCCAAGGCCCTGAATCACGAATGGAGTATCGAAGATGTGGGCATTGTCCCGAGGCCTTACTGAAAAAGGAATCCCTTCAAAAGCGTACAAGAAAAGGGTGTTTTCACCCACTTTTTTTCTATCCCTTTTACTTCCTATCTTTAAATTGATGTTTACATTTTCTTACTGCTCAAGAACTTTATACTTTTCATAAAAATGACGATAATAATCAAATGAAAGTTCTTTTATTCACTGATGCTATCTTATATGTCTCTTGTGAATGGTAACTACTTTCTACGCAATGGGCATGGTTTATCTTATGGAATGATCCGACTTGGAGGGATGATAGCATGAGTTAACCACTCGCCAAATGATCAGCTTTCCAGAAAGAGAGAGAGAGGATAAGGATGAGTGAAGAAACTACCCAAAGGCAACACTTGCAAGACTCCAAAGCTAAGCGATGCGTGGCTAGACTATCAAGATGAAGAGGAGCCACCTTTCATTTTCCTATGTAAAAGAAAAAATGCTTATATCCCCCTTGCTGAACCCCTAGTGCTTGGCAGAAAGCGAAAATTTTCTTTGTCAACCCGATCCAAGACTATTCTTCCCACACTGGGGCAGACAATATTTGAGGACTCTAAGAATGGTATCCACCCCCACTGTGCTAAGGCAGCATTGAATGCTCTATAGATCAAGCAAACTAGTTCAAAGTGAAGAGAGGCCCTCATTTCATTTCCCATACAGTCAGAAGCAACCCCTTGCCAAACCTGTTGAGCCATTTATCTTTTTCGAGAAAACCCCAACCTAGGGATAACTGCCCACATTGGGTTAGATCGAACGGCTAGGGAAAAAGTCTAAGAAAAAAAAAAGGTTACAGAATGGTTTGAGATAAAAGGACAAAGCAAAGGAAAAGAGTTGCCAAGGGGGAAAAGGGCCAAAAAAAAAAAAAATTTCTAAGGAAAGGCCTAAAAAAAACCATGGTTGAGTCATCTTCAAAAGCGTAATAAGAAGATCGAAAGAGAAGAGAGTCATGTTTATCTCAAAAAGCATCTAGAAAGGGTGAAAGAAAAGAGTCATTTTTACTCTGAGAAGTGTATAGTAAAAGCAAGAAGGAAATTTAAAGGTGATCCTAGGTTATAAAAAAACCTAGTAGAAACAATAGGTTCGAGCCTTTACCCTTTCTTGCAAAACCCCAAAACCATAACCTAAATTACAACCTTACTAAAGTCCACTTTGATTGAAAATGGATTGCTTGACCTAAATAAGCTAGACACGCTGCTGAAGCTAAAGAAGGACGCTAACCCTACTAAAAAATAGTCAACGACGGTATGGATCTAAACCCTACTGAAAATAATATCGAATTTGAGCCTACATATCCCGTTGTTTCAAAAACCCCATAACCTAGCCTACATTATGGTCCTGAAACAAAGTCTCCTCATACTAAAAGGATTGACCACTTATCGCTCTGCTAAAGGTCGAGTAAGTTGTTGCCAAAGCCTTGAGAGTCGAGAGTTTCCGCCCAATAATCATATACACTAACCCCGAGGCAGAGAGTCAAAGGCGATCAAAAGGTTGAGAAAGGTGTGAAGTGCTATCATCCAATCAAGGTAAGGTTGAGCCAGAGGAGAGGCTAGACCTCCCGAAAAGGAAGGAGTTACCATCCCGAAGACAACAAGTTCGACAGCACCCCTTGTCATTTTGTTAGCTAATATATTCTATAAAAAAAAAAAAAAAGTTCGCATGAGCTTTGCATAGGACATAACTCCCTGTAAGAACAGAAGTCACCAACATCAACTCATGTAATAAATACACAACATCATCATCCATCACATGCATATGATCATATGCCTAGCTGTAAAGATCATAAATGTCTCTGCCTATCCATGCATCTAAATACCATAAATATCTATCTTTGTACAAAACTTACAAAATAAAACTATCTAACATAAATATATATCAGGGATAAAGGGCAAAAGAAAGATTAGAGTCTCCACAAGGGGCATCCATCAAAGGTCAAAATCAATGTCATTTGGATCGAAATCCCCGAAACCCGGCATCAGAGGAGGTGGATAACTACTCGAAGCACCAACATCCTATAGAGAAGATAGAACCGAAATTAACTACATGAAAGAAGAATTAAACAACAGTAGAGCAAAAAGAAAGAGAGAAAAGACGACATACCCCGCCACCTCCCATCTGAGCTATCCGAGCCGTCAAGGAAGCCACCTCTGCCTGATACTGATCTCGCTCCGTCTGGTATCGATCCCTCTGATCTCTCACAGTAGTAAACTCGGCTTGGGGCACGTATCCCCAGGCACGACGCCACAAGTCAACCACCTCCTGGCCCACAACGTATATGTCAACTACTACCTCAAACCGGGTAAAGGCATCGACAGAATGAGCCCCGAAGTGTGCAACGTAGTTCGTATCCGGAGGAAGCAAGAACTCGGCACCCAGCTACTGCTCCTGATAGGGGACAGGCACTCTCGTCACCAAGGCTCCAAACATATACTCTGGCGGAGCTCCTGCTGATCGAAACTCCTCATGAAACTACTGCCAGTGTCACTCTCCGAGATAGGACTCCCAAGTATCATCACTGAGAAAAGTAGCCCTCGACAGAAACAACGAGACCAAGTACCGGACCGTCTCAAAATGAACTGACCCGATAAAGGGCCGCCAAGTCACATCCCTCGCCTCAATCAACTCTAGGTTCGCTCGTAGCGTCATGAAGTCAGTAATCTCTGATCGTTGGGCCACCCAATCACGAGCCCACCTCAAAGCACGAGGATAAAGGTCGTCCTTGACAACTGCAGCACGACGAACAGGTAAGTACTCATAGCTCCACCAAACAAGAAAGGGCCAGAAACTAGTCATACTGCCCAAATGGGAAAAAGTCCGGACCCGCATCGATTGAAGGAAGCAACCCAAGGAGAATGACCCCTAATCCAACTCAGATAAAGCCCCAAGATCAGCTAATATGCTCACCAACCGAAAAGGCACGAGCGCTTTGTTGTTGTTGCAGAAGCAGCTAAAAATGATATACAAAACAAGTTGCCACCTCATGATGCCGCGCTAAGCAGGGGAGGGCTCAACAGCAAAGGTACGGTCATCTTAGCTGAGCTAGGAAACTGGGAAAGCAAAATGCTTGGGAGGGGGCAAGTCTAGCAGAATGCAAGCCTCGTTTCTACTGACTGATTGTAAAGTGATCCGCCGGCCAACAAAGGAAGCCCCATGATGATCGCCCAATCTAAAGGGGTGGGACCCAACTCAAAGCCAACAAAATGGAAGGTCCTCGTCTCTCCAAACCACCGCTTAATCAGTGCCGGCACGAGATGTCTGTTCAGGCGGTTAGCCTGTAATCCCATGAAAGCTCCAAACCCGATCTTAGCCAAGAAGACACAATATGATGGAGCAGCCCGCTGCATGGTCACGAAGACCTGATGAACAGCTCCTCTAAAAACTGTGTGTACCCGCAGAGGAAGCAAATGTTGTCTAGAATATACATTGGGGTGATAAGCAAGATTCCCGAGCGGTGGGATGTCCGATACCTCCAGGTCACCCAAATCAGCATCCGTCTGCCTATGTCTAGAGGAGGCTCTCCCATAACCAATCACCTAGTCACCAAGACCCGGTATCCCCTCCTCAGCACCAATATCCTTCGCAAAAGCCTGCTCAACCAAAGGAAAGGGGTCGACAAGTGGTCTACTCCGCCGTCCGCTCTAACTAGAAGAGGCCCATCCAGTGGATCGACGACTACCCCTAGAACGACTGGAGCCGCTAATAGAATCTATCATAGCCGCCTTCCCGGAGCGGCGTTTTCTCTCAGAACCATCGCCGCCCGTATCTGCCATCTTGAAAAGGTAAGCTAAGGTAAGAGGTGTTAATATACCGTATATACAGTTAAAAATAAAAATAAAAATAAAATAAAATAAATAACCGAAAAAGAAAAAAAAAATTCAAGTGATAAGTCAAAATGAATTTCCAACACATTTTAATTTTAAAATTCCAATTCTAAGTCAAAATGAATTTCCTACACATTTTTAAAAGGTCAAAATGAATTTCCTATACATTTTGATTTTAAAATTCCAATTCTAAGTCAAAATGAATTTCCTAGACATTTTTATTTTAAATCTAATTCTAAGTCAAAATGAATTTCTTACACATTTTGATTTTAAATCCAATTCTAAGTCAAAACGAATTTCCTACACATTTTTATTTTAAAAATTCCATTTCTAAGTCAAAATGAATTTTCTACACATTTTGATTTAAAAGGTCAAGTTTCGAGTCAAAATGAATTTCCTACGCATTTTGATTTATCAATTTCAAGTCAAAACAAATTTTCTAAAATTTCAAGGGTTTTCTGTCTTTTTCCTTCAAAAAGATTTTATTCAAAACCTTTTCCAACTCTTTTTCAAATTCTAAAAATTTCGGCAGAATTTTGTTTAAAAATAGTCCCTACAACACCCACCACATCAACACAAAACACAAGTCATGAACTCTACAAACACCACCATCACATACCACCAACATCCTCACACACTTTTTAAAAATTTTCAAACTTCCCAAAAGACTCGTTTCATTTTTCAATAAATCAATGGTGTTCAAAGATATCCTAAAATTTTTTAAAATCATTTCAAATTTTTTCTAAAATATTCCAACATTTTTCTAAATTTTAAACTCCCTTAATTTCATCACTTTCTCAATTTTCTCCATTTTTTCAATTTCTTTAAGTCTTTTTTCTATTTTTCAAAAAAATCAAAAGTTCAAAAGTTTTTGAAAAAATCATGAAACTTCATACGGTTGTTAAACACATTTTTCTAAGGCACACAGTATAAAAATTTAGCCCAAAAACTCAACACCCAAGCCTGTAGGAACAAATCCCCGATTCCTACAAAAGCTCCCTTCACATAATCACGCAAAATCACTCAAATTCAATCAAACAAGTACTAAAATGCAAAAACAACTTCACCACAGTGTTCAAAACATATCAAAACATCAATTTTCATTGTTCACACAACTCAAACGGAATTTTACACGTCAAAATCAACAGAAAATTAAAAACTCACCTTTTGGAGTTTTTTGGCGAAATCTTCTCTTCCGGCGACTTTTCTAACGACGGGATCTACTTTCGGTAATCCTCCGGGGTCCCAAGGAGATGGTCCTTCAATGTCTAGGTCAATTTCCTCACAATGCCTCTCAATTTTTTGCAAACTCTTCAAAATCCCGCAAGTGCTCGAACCAAAAATATTTCTGGTTTGATCCCAGGCCTGGTGCTACTAGCAGTGGCGCCAAGCCATTTCTTCCAAAGGCGCCACTGCTAGTGGTGCCAGTTGCCAATTTCGGGCAGTTTTGCCCTTTTTTCCCGCCAAAACTCGATTTCAAAGGCCTTTTGGGCCTAATATCCATTTACAAGCTCCCGTTTTCGAAAAATTTTCAAAGCCCGTCCCTCCGACCGCCTTACGGTCAACATAGGACTCTTACTCTATCGTTTTCTGTCTCCGACAAGCAAACACAGAAAAAATGGGCAGCTGTAAGCACCCCATTTTTGACCGCTTGGTAGTCTACAGTCTGTCCAGACTTGTATTCAAGTCAATGTGGACACATTCTGAGTCAAATCAACTTTTCAAGTCTAATCCCGTCAATCAAACTGCTTCACAGGCCCACCGGGCCCAAAAAGAGGCAAAATGACCAAAGTTCCCTTGGGGGTAATGTTGGGTCCAATTCCAATAGGCACGTCTTTCCAAAGATGGTAAGTCCCCTTTCCAATTCCAATTCCAATTAAGTCCGATGCACCTTTCGAGAAAGTTAATTCTTGAAGGTAGTAAGACCCTCCAATCCGGCACGTTTCCGAGTGAACTCTTCGGAACGGTAAGTCCCTTCAAACCCGTTGACCGGGACGAGACCTCAAGTCCCCTAGATGGTAGATCGGTCTACCTTTGGCGCCTACTAGCCCACCAATACAAAAATATCAGTTTCGGCACGCCTTTTGAAAAAGTTGATTCCTCAAGCGTTAAGTCTATTTAGCAGTTTCTCGATATCAGACAGTCTTAAACATCGCAACCATCAGAGTAGCGGAAGTACTCGCAAGTAGGTCGATATAGGGAATTGCCAACAAACCCCTGTATCATGGGACCGCCGTCAGAGTGGCGGAAGCACTCAAAACCCAGGTCAACACCGGTGCTTATTACCCCACTTCGGTGAAAAATGACTAAACTGCCCCAAGGGCCATTTTTGGCACGTTTCTCGAGAAAGTACCTAAGTCCTTGGAACGATAAGTCCACCTTTCCAAGATTGTCTTAAAAGCAATCCGGCATGATTAGATGCCTTCTAGTCAGTTTCGGGCCAATTCCGAGACTTTCCGATCAAGATGACCAATTTACCCCAAGGCATCTGAACACCTCGAGAACCACACTGGCTCTAGGTATCAAACTGGTAACCTCTTGAGAATGCTTCTTATAGTATTCCCGACCTTCCATTATCTTTCTGGATCATTCCGAGTCATTTTCGGAAAACCCGCTGTAAAATGACCGTTTTGCCCCTGGTGGGCCAGTCGCTTTTTCCGACTACACCGGCTCTAAGTATCAAACTGGTAATCTTTGGGAACATTTTAAATAATGTTTTTGAATCTCGAGTCTTCTTTCGGGACATTCCGAGTCCGTCCTAGTAGCTTTCAGGCCCGGTTGACCGTTTTGCCCCTAATGGCCCGATCGACCCCTCTAACAAACCCTGACATCCTTTTTCAAGTCTATTACCTCCGGGACCTTATTCTAAGGGTTCCTGTCCCATTCTGGCCTTCCGGGACATTCTTGGTCCCTTAAATCCTTCCCGGACTTTTCGGACTCACTCCTAGTGAAGCCAAGCTAAAAATTGCATGGTAGTCACTAATAGAGACGCCCAAATCTTCTGAAGATACGTTGATTGCTGACCTTAAAACTTTCCTAAGTGGCTAGTTTGGCCCGGCCCTACTCCTAGTGGCACTAGAAGGATTTTTGGCCTGGCGCCACTGCAACAGGCACCATGTCATTCCTGTCTCTATAAATACAAAGCCTCCTTCAGCGTGAAAGAGGTCAGAACACTCAGTCTAAAAACCCTACTCTTTGATATACAGAGCTTATAGCCTCCCTAAACCCTAGTTGTCTTTAGGTTTTCCAAACCCTAGCCTTCATACACAAACCCTAGCCTTCTATACACTCATACACTCTCATATACTCATACACTAGCCTCAAAAGCTTCCATTAAAGACTTGAAGTGCTGCAAACTAAAGCTCTCGAAGATCAAGACGAAGATTGAAGCGAAGACCAAAGCAAAGCAAGAGAAACAAAGCATGCAAAGTAAAGCAAAATAAACAAGACACAAAGTAGGCTCTCTATTTAAGTTTATGCATCTCCCCCCTTCTCTCTTCTCTCTCCGAACCCACTTGGATTTTCTGCTATTTTAATCCCTCATCTTCTTTCCCCCCTTTCTTGCATGCTTGAAATAAGGGATTTCCCGGTCCATGTGTAGGATTAGGCTATTAGAGGGTCACCGTGTTGAGGGCTTTGTTTTAGCCTAACTGGAGACCACTTCGGCCCCCTTGATTATGTGGTGAAACCTTTAACCTTATATGTTCACGACCCCAACTTGCATTATGCATATCATGATCTTGCATTTTTCTAAAATTTGTTTTCAAACTCGTTTTCAGAACTTGCATTAACATTGTTTTCAAAACTTGCACCAAAATCTTCTTTTTCAAAACCTTTTTTTCAAAATCACAACCCTAGGGTGATTCTAGCCTTTTCACGGTTAGGGTTGCTTTAAGAAAGTGTTACATTTAAAGTGACCAATATGGTCCATATTTTCAAAATCATTGTTTTCAAAACCACTATCCTAAAGTTGTTCTAACCTTCTTATGGTTAGAATCGTTTTAGGAAAGTGAGATATTTTATATACTTTCTAAAAACTCTCTCTAATCTCCTTTCCAAAATTGTTTTCAAAGACTCTTTTTCAAACTCCTTTTCAAAACACTCTCCTCAAAATTCACTTTCTAAAAACGCTCCCTAGGTCTCCTTCCTCAAAAAACTCTTTTCAAAACTCCTTTCCAAAAACTCTATTTTCAAAATTAGCTTTCCAAAAGCTCCATTTTAGGATCTCTTTCCAAAAATCTCTCCTTCTAAAAACTCCCTTTCTAAAAACTCTTTTCTTAGAGTCCAAGTTAAACCCTCGAGCCAAAAATTAGGAAGCCCTAATTTCCTTTCTTAAAACATGATTTCCAATCTTGCCTCAAAACCTCGGTTTCCAAAATCTCCTTCTTTATATCTAAATCCTAGGTTTCTAAACCCTCTTTTCTACATCAAAACTATAGTCTTCCAAATCTAGGGGTTCTAAAACTTTACCTTCCAAATCCATGTCAAATCCAATCTTCCCTTTAAGAAACTAAATCCAATCTCCCATTTAGGAAATTAGATCCCATCTTCCGTTTTTTGAAACAAAATCAAATCACCTCTTTAGAAACAAAATCCAATTCCTTGTTTTAGAAAATAAGAATCTCAATCCTTCCCAGTCTAAACCTTTCTTAATTCAACCATTTCCTAATTCTATACCTTTCCAAATCTTAACTTTCCAAATTTAATTTTTCAAATCTCTCTAATTTCAAATCTTTCTAAATTTCCAAACTTTCTATATTCAAATCTTTCTAATTCTAAAACTTTCTAAACTTAAAACTTTCTTACTTTCAAAACTTCCCTATTTCAAAACGTTCCAAGTTTAAAACTTTTCAATTTCAAAACTTTCTTAAAACGAAACATTTTCTATTTCAAAACCTTTCTTAAAATGAAATTTTCTTAATCCAAAACTTTCCAATTTCAAAATCTTTCTTATTTAAAAAATTTCCTATTTTAAAATACTTCCAAATCAAAACTTTCCTAATTTGAAAACTTTCCTAAAATGAAATCTTTCCTAAAACGGAACTTTCCTAAAACAAAAATTTTCTATTTTGGAACTTTCCTAATTCGAATCTTTCCTAAATTCCAACTTCCTTAATCTTTCAAATCCAATATTCGAGTCGAATCTTTCTAAATCTCAAATCTTTCCTAAAACCTACCTTTCCTAAGTCTAGATTTCCTAAAACTCAATCTTTCCAAAACAAGTCCAAATCTTTCCTTCAACTTCCATCTTTCCAAATCAAAGTCCAATCTTTTCAATTCCAAATTCTAATTCTCTATTCTAACTACGACTGACCTAATTCTCAAAAAGGATACGTAGGCAACCCTCATGGGTGCGGTCACAACTTCTTTCAAATCTCCAATTCTGTAACCTTTTTCAAGTTTCTAATTCAATAACCTATTTTTCAATTTCCAATTTCATAATTCTTTTCAAACCTCTTTTCTCAAATCTATTTTCAAAATCAAATCAAATCTATCTTTTCAAATCTCTTTTCAATTTCAATTTCAAACCTATTTTTTCAAATCTCGTTTAAATCAAATCAATTTTTTTTCAAATCTATTTCCAAATCTATTTTTTCAACTCTCTTTTCTTGCACTTGCATATCATGCATCATGTCTTTTTAAACATTCTTTTCTAAACTGGATAGGATTGGACATTTGCTAGTTGAAGACTCTCATAGGTGAATTTAGGGTAAATAGACATATAGGTACCGCAAGGGCGAGATAGGGTGATAGCTTAGTGTATCTTCCCTACACGTAACCAACCTCCGAACCTTGGATCACTGTTTTCAAATAAAAAAATGGAGTTTATTTTCAAAAAAGGGCTTAATTATTTTTCAAAGGTTGCCAAACAACATGTTTTCTTAAAAACCCTATCTTGAGGAGATATTTTCAAAATTGTTTTCAAAAACCCTAAGTATGATCTTCGGATTGTGCTTAGGTTTTAGGTGACCTAACTCACTTTAATCAAGTTAGGTGGTGACTCCAAATTTTTTTCAAAAACCCTTTATTGAAATCTATTTTCGATTCAAACCTAGTCGCACTCATTCTTCTAGGAGGATGAGTTCTAACGAGTACAGTATTTTTTCCACTTGTGTATGTATTCCTCGAGTGCGAAAAATCTAAGCGCAACACACATAAAGCACTGTCACAAACCGGTTATGTATTTTCCTATGGTAACACTGCTATATCTTGGCAATCTATGAAGCAGACACTAACTGTAACTTCTTCAAATCATTCTGAGATCATCGCAATTCATGAAGCAAGTCGATGGTGCATTTAGTTGAGATCTATGATCCAACATATTCAAGAAAATTACGGACTATCCTCGATCAAAGATAACTCAACGATATTATATAAAAATAATGCAACAAGCGTTGCACAGATTAAGAGAGGCTACATCGAAGATACGTTCAAGTGATAGCTTAGCAAACCAATTTACGAAGGCATTCCTAACTGCAACATTTGAGAAACTGGTATACAATATTGGCATGTGCCGTTTCAAAGATCTTTCATGCTGAACAAGTGAGATAATCAAATTTTACAGGCATATTCATGAGGAGGAGTCACATACTGTACTCTTTTTTCCTTTCCCAATGATTTTCTCTCACGGGATTTTTTCTTGACAAGGTTTTAACAATACAGTTTTAACGCTTCCACAACATTTTATGTTATACAAAATGTTGTATTCTTTTTCCTTCTTTAAGGATTTTTTTCATTAGGTTTTTCATAGCAAGGTTTTAATGAAGCTCATTTTTGTGTGGTGGTCATCCAAAGGAGAGTGTTATGTATGAGTGGATTCCCACCATTGGAATCCAATAATGCTTCCAATGAGCATTGGATTCCAAAGTGATGGATAGTGCTACTTCTCGTATAAAAGGAGAAGTGACAACAGGTAAAGAGGTGCGCAAAAAAGAAGAGAAGAATAAAAGAGAGAGAAAGAAAAAGGGAGAAAAAAATAGAGAAAAGAGAAGGAAGCAAATTGTGTAGGTAAAATATTCAAATTCAAATTATATTTCATATTTTGTCCTATGATAGAAATAAAATATTGAGTGATAAAAAAGATCTATCCATAATAGTTTCAGAAAAAATATCTAACTATTATTTAACAGTTACAGAAGAATTAATTTTATTATATATTATATTTGATTATTTTGTTTGCTTTATATTTTTTTAGTTTTATAACAGGTTAATTTTTGTTTTGACAAATAATTGGCATTATATGATTTCGAGCATACAGAAATAGGGATGCCTTCATTAAACCAAAGCAGAACATTTCGCTAAACACACAATAGACATCAAAGACAGAACATTTGATGCGAAAATGTGGAGTGTTGGGAGGAAAAGAGTTGTGTATATCTCTATCCGTTTTGTCTGTGCGCATGGGCAATTGCCGTTCCTCTATATCTCTCTAATCTATACTATCAACCTCTCGCTTGGTATGATTCTGTTCAACTTTTATGTTTCTATAATAACCTTTAATCATTAATGAATAAAAAAAATTGTACTTATTAGGTACAGATATGTAAAATTATTATGCTTTTAGATAGAAATTACTGCTTCTTAGTGTATAAATCTGCATATACTCATCAACTCTGTTTTGCAGAGTAGTATTCTCTCAATTTCATGGTTGGAATGAAGATCTTCATTTCATTGATTAAGGAGTTGATACACCGCTAAAATAAAAAAAAAAACATTTCAAATGAGTTGACTTAAAACTTCTGTGAAAATAAATAAGTTTGTGGTTATATAGAAAAAAATAAATTTGATGTAAAACGACTTAGTTTTGATACTATATTTCAAATGGAGAACTTCATTCCAACTATAAAATGAAGAGGATCCAAATCTCGGTTTTGCGAGATGTAGTAACTTAATAAAGAAACTCAAGATATTAAATATCAGGAGTACAAATTTGATAGAAGAAATTTTTGTAATTTAGTTAGTAATCTCAAATTTTTTGTATTACTTGTTCCACTCTGGCTTGTAGTTATTTAATCCGATGCATACAATATATATTAAAAAAAAAAGCTGTTACATAACCAAACACAAAATAAAATTAAATACAAACCTACTAATCCAATTTCACAACTTTATCCTACAAAACAATGTGATGTACTCGTTACTCTGTCCCAGTGGTTTGCTTTAGCTTAGCATGGTGGGTTATTCTGCGGTGTTTGGGCCCCATGAATAGGGTGTAATAGATTTTAGGGCAGGAAACAACTACAAAGCTGGGTCTTCTACTCTTCTGCGACCGACTCCAAGTTGACTTGGATTCCCTTAAGATGTAATTCATTTATATAATTTAGACTATTAACCTTTTTACTTTTTTGGTTAAAGCATCGGCCCCTGTATACCTGGTCACATGTTGGACTCAACCCTAGATATGTTAATCGGGCTAGCCCGACCCGTCTCGTGACCCATTGGATTTGAATCGGGCTTTGTGAACTCCTGTCATTTTTTGAGTTGGATTGAGTCAAAATGCGAAAGAAAAGGCCCAAACTCAGATCACGGCCCTAGGGACGGGCTTGAACTTAGGCTTCAGGCTGGGCTATGGGCTAGGGCCTCAAGCCTCAGACTTTGGCCCAACTTGTTTTGTAGCATTATGTTTTTAGATTAATAAATTTAATTATAATAAATTATACACTATGATTCTATAAATTAAAAATTTATTTGTAAGCTTATAAATATTTAATTTTTTTGAACTTATGTAAAAAAATTTACACTTACATTTATTATTATATATAATTAATAAGAATTACTAAGTATAAATTACATTATAAAATTATGAACGTGTTTAAGAAAAATAAATTTGAAAATGAGGGATCACGGGTATGAGTGGGTGGTATTTAAAAAAAAATCAAATTAAATTTAAAAGGGAAAGAACTGTTGGGGGAGAGGGGTTCACGAGCTCACAGTCGGGCTTAGGCTCTGGCTCTCAAGCCAGGCTCAGACTTCTAAAAGGGGGCTCAGGCCCGCCCATAGGGTGCTTAGGCAAAGCCCGATAGACTTAGGCAGCTCATGGACCTCGGTTCGGATTTACATCCCTACTCACCCTGCTAACACACTAACTCACTAAGTTAGTGGCAGACCAAAAAATTTCACGAAGGAGGGGACCAAGCAGAATTTTTTTTTTTTTTTGTGTTGCCGTTTTCCTAATTGCCAACTACTGTCACGTAAATTTAAACTCTATAGTAAAAGATTGATTAAATACAAAAAATATATAAATTGTAACGAATGTAGTACATAAAATAAAGACATTATTTCCTACTAAATTTTTTATTCTAAACTAGAGGGGCAAGCAAAATTACTTAAATTTAGGAGAAGAAAAGTAGAAATACTTAAATTTTAGAGAGGCAATATAACTATTTTATTATGAACATTTAAAAGTATATAGCGTATGAGGAAAATTTTTAAAACATTAAAGGGGTCAATACACCTATTTTTATCATAAATACTAGAAAATATAGAAGACCAAGAGTAATTTTTTAAAACTTAGAGGGGCCAATACACCTATTTTTTCTTAAATACTTAAAAAAATATAAGACCTAGGGTAATTTTTCAAAACTAAAAAAAAAAAAAACCGACTCTAAAAAAAACTTTTTAAAAATAGTATCTTGTATTATTGACTCTAAAATTTTTTTTATTTTATGTATCTTGTGTTATTGACTCTAAAAAAAACTTTTTTTTTAAATGCAATATTTGTCAAAATAGATAACGTAGGTTTTTTCCAATTTGGCAAATTGCTAGTGGCAATTTATGCATACAAAAATTACTAAATAATTGAGTTACCCAAGTAGTTAAAGTTCTTTCACATTTTTTTACAAAGAAAATCTTATTGTATGATTTCTAGCATAAGAGTGTTGAATGCCTACATATAAAAACATAAAAATAAAAATACGAAACTAAGAAGATATCAAAACTCATTATCTATTTAATATGAATGGCTATACAAACAAAAAATATATAGTTATATCTCTATGCTATTACAAAAAATGAACACCTCCAGGTTGGTGAGAATGGATAATGGCTATTTAATCTTCCTAAACAGTTAAAAAAAATTAACTACAAAAATCTTATCACTTAAAGGATAATATAATAAATTATAGAATAGTGATTTTTATTTTTTATCCATATAGTGATTCCTATTTTTTTCTCCATACTTACACAAACTGATCTCATCCATATAATAATTCTTATTTATTCTCCATACTTATCCAAATTAATTTCACTCACGTAACGAGACACTCTTCTAGTATATATATATATATGCGAGCCTCATGCATGGCATAAATCGTTAGTGGCAAAATATTAATTATTAAGAAGACAATTAATAAGTAAAGAGGCAACAATTAACGTACGAGGACACTAAGAGTCAAAATCCAGAGTTCATGTCATCGTCAATCTTCAGGCTATGCATCGGATTGATGGTGATGGTTAGCTCAAAGGCAAAGTCTGGTCCGAGTAGGTGCAGGGGTTAGCATATGCGGTTGCACTTTGATAACACTCCCACAAGGGCTAGACCGGAGTTTACTGTGTAATTTTGAAAGCAATTGCCTAGACCTATATTTGCATAAACATTGTACTTGGGATGCCTACACTTGTACTATTAGCAAATAGTACATGCTAACATCTCATAAATTTTAGCCCAATGGTCGGCTTGTACAAAGAGTGGTCTATTGATCAGCTTATTCTCATACTAAGTACTGTTTGATTACAATTTTAGTTTCTGTTTTTAAAAATTCGATAGAATCGCATTTGACGAATTAGCTCCAAAACTTGTTTTCGAATTTTTTTTGACAAAAACAATCCAGTTTTAAGAACCAATAAAAAGTTATTTTCTAAGTTTCCGAATCTGTTTTTGAATGAAAACAATGGGGTTTTCGATAATTTCATTTTTTTGTTTTTGAGATCAAGAAAAATGAGATATTCTCAAATATTTAGTTCTGAGAACACAAAAAACGAAAATGAAACCAAAACCGCAACCAAACAGTATTCTCTCTCAAGTTTGATATCTCCTCACTCCCTCTTGTGACTAACCATCATTCATGCAATGTATAAAATTTACATATTTCATAGAAACAATGACCCTACAAAAACTCAAGGAAGCCATCGGCTGAACGTGACACTCTGCTGCATAAAAGGGAAAAAACATAATGACAACATCCCAAGAATTTTTGCTCAGTTTTGGCCAAGTCTCTACTTTCTGATGCGTTCGGCATGGGAGAACGAACAATCCATTCAAAACAAAAATAAGATCCAAACCATCTTTGCACCAATGTGTGCCTAACTTTACATAAATACTTTGTACCTTTGTATGCATGTAATGATGCAGCAATTTAGTGGTGTCTTGTTCCCAGGCTTTCGATGAGCTCTCTCCTGGTGGTTGATGATCTCTTGCTCTAAATACATCGATGCGGTGTCTGCTAAAGGCCCTCCAATGTTCAATTTAGATTCAGGAGCATAATATTACTAGAGAGTGTAATTTTTTAGAGTTTTCGTTGATGCGTACCTAAAGAAGAGGCCTGTGGTTTTCCTTTGTATGCATGCATGGAGGTGATTGATGACCTTTTCCCGTAACAGTTTTTCATTAGAAGGTCAAGATTGTGACAGGGCACTTGAGAGGGTCGTTTCTACACTCTATCGTGGCGTATATCAGAACTGCGTCAAGGGTAAGACAGTTGTCCCTCGTACACTCCACGCCTACAACCCAAGTGCGCGCTACAGTGTCCGGTGTCAGATTTGCACCCCATCGAAGTGATCGTGAGGTTGAACAAAGTGGGAGGTCCTCCAGTATGGCTAGTTTGTTCAGGATCAGAAGAGAGCAACATCGAAGGTCTGGTTAGGGCCCGACCAGACGATATGGGAGAGTGTGATCTGGTCGGGGACCAATTAAACGATTACGGTCTCTGGTCTAGTAGGCAAAACGTCACTACTAAATGCCCTCGATTTATTTAACCATCTGCTCAGGGTCAAGGGAATTCCACGGGTCAGCCCACTTGAGAAATCCAGAGTGTATTTATGGTGAGACCGGCGCAATGATGGTTAGGGCTGTCACATCGCTTTGCGTACCACCACGCTACAGCTGGGGGTTGGTGGTTAGGAGTCCAAAAGACGTGTCGAATCCTAGTCGTTAACGTCCCATCATCGCAGGCTATCTGGGCCATTGATTTCAAAGACTTAAGGGGGGAGTTTTATAAGGCGTTTACTCTTTTTGCCCCCCCCCCCCCCCAACCCACTTACCTTAGTCGAATTTCTTGCACAACAGGAGGAAGCCTATATTGGGAACTTTAGGGCATCTCTAGAAGTTCTAGAGCCAAAGAAGACTGAGGTCGCTTACTCTAGTATCGGGGGAGAAATGGATCAGCCCGTTGAGGCGGCTACTCGACCTGGGGAGGCCGAGCAGGAAGAAGAGGAGGAGGAGGAGGGTTCTGAGTACGAGGTTGTGGGAATTGCTTCCGTTCTAGATAAGGAGAAGGTCATTGCCCTACGGAAGGCATACCAGATCCCGAGGGGGGTGAGGTGTAGGGTCCCCAATCCTAAGAACTGGACATGCTCGGCCAGGGACGGTGAAATCACTGTGTTTGGGGGTGCACTAGCTGGCAGTCTCCGCGTGCCATTTCCTTAGCCTATCAGGGAGATTTTGCAAAAATTGCGCCTTTCTCCCAGGCAGCTTCAGCCGAACACTTGGAGGATTATGGTAGGCTACGTGATCCTCTAGCAGATCGTCCATGGGAGGGACGTGACGCCTGAGGAGTTCCTATATTGCTATAGGTCGGCTGAGAGGGGAAAGGGCTATTGGTACTTCTCGGGCAGGTCGCTAGGGCTTGATCTGATTGGCGAGCTCCCGTCGTCACATAAGAACTGAAAGGATCGATTCTTCTTCATTAGCGGAGAAGGCTGGGAGTTCTGCCCCTGGGAGACTAACTTCTCAACTCGAGTCCCCAGGCAATGGAGCTATCCAAGTAAGAAGGGCACGATTTTTTTACCAAACTTTCCCTTTCTTGTTTGTTTTCAAAGTGTCGGCTATTCTGACTTAGGTGTTCTACGGGTGTGAAGTCGGCTTAGGCCCATTCTGTCTGACGAGCAGAAGGAGGACATAGAGAAGGTCTAGGAATACAAGTTTCGTAATGCCAAGGACCTGGTGGTAGTCGAGGCGCTCGCTCAATACCTCATGCGGCCCAAGCCGACCAGGGAGGCGTTGGTTGCCGAACGTGAGAAGAGTGAGTAGATTTTTCCTTTTCATAGGCCGAACCTCATCTGACTCTTGACTTTTCTTGCAGATCATTAATCCCCTGCGACCAGTCAGCCCCTTCCTGTGGCAACTCAGCCACCTCACGAGTTCGACCCCAATAAGCTTTGACGTTAGCTTCTTGGCGAAAAAGAGGGCAACCGAGGCGGCTGACCTAGGGCGAAACGTCAGAAGACTGCCGAAGCTACGGACTTGGCAAAGGAAGTCGCCCTTCCTCCCAAGAAGGCGTCCCCACCGAAAGGGAAGAGCACGACTCCAGCTGTTGTTGCAAAGCCTCCTCCACCGACCGAACCGAGGGGCAACACAGTCGTACCAACAGACCCCTAAGCTCGTGCAAGTCCAACAGCCTCAGCTCCCGACAATGTGGTCGACCGGCCTGGGAGAAAGCCAAAGACGCGATCAATCCTTAGGATGTACAGAGACTGTGCAAGCATCCGCACTCCCGCTTGGTCAGGGACACAAATCACGACTTCTTTAAGGTGAGGTTCTTTCTATAGTTATATTAGTCTGTTCTGCTTTCATTTAAGCCTATTATGCTTTATTGATTTTGTTCTGCTTCTGACTCTACTCGAATTTTAGTCTCTGACCAGGATCATGACCCTGGGTCATCGATTGAGCACTTCGGAGAAGGCTCTACAGGAAGAGAAGACCAGTGGCGCCCTTACCAAGGAAGTCCACACATTGAAAGAGGATGTTGCCACTGCTCGTGCCGAACGGGATGCAGCTCTCGCAGAGCTCAAGTCCGGCCGCGAGGAGAGTAAGAGGCTAAGTATACAAGCCAACAAGCTTCTGTTGGACTTCTCTGCTAAACAAGCCCAAAGAGAGGAGCTGGAGAGGGAGTCTGCCGCCTTTCAAGAGAAACAACTCAAGGCCTGAGCCGAGGCAGTTTAGGAGTTCAAGGATGGAGATGACTTATAGCCCTGCTGGAACCCACATTCTCCCAAGGCTTCGAATTTGCTAGGCAGAGGGCGTTTGAGACCTTTCCGGAGCTGGATTTCACTGGGCTTGATCCTTTGGAAGAGGGAGTTCTCCAGAGTCTAGAGGATGTACTCAAGAAGGTGGCAGAGCAGGTTGCCTAAAAAGGCTGCTGAGACCGAGGGGGTCACTGGAGCTGAGAAGTCTTTTTAGTTCGAGGTGTCCGTTGGGACTGAGAAGTCTACCCAGCAAGTTACCGAGGTTAAGGATTCTGCCTAAGAAGCTGCTGAGGCTAGAAAAGCTATCGAAGGAGTCAGAAAGAGGGTGATCGAGGCAAAACCCAAGGCTTGAGGCGCTTGAGGCATACTGTTTGTTATTGCTTGTTTCTCTCTTCTTGTTTTTTTCCCGAAAATGGGTGTTCGCCTTTCTACTCCCTTCATCATTAATGAAAATTTATTTTTCAACCCAATTTTTGCCAAATGCTTTAGATAATTTGTAGAATGATTGTAGAATTTGTGCAACTACTTTCTGTCGTTTCTGTATGGTTAAATGCCCCAAGTTAGGTGATTATGTTGATTTCGTCTGACTCTATTCGATCATGTGAACCGAGCAGAATTTTTTGCCATTACCATTAAGGCCATCCGGCTCTGCTCGGTCACGTGTACCGAGTAGAATTCTATCCATTGTTTATTAAGCCGTCTAGCTCTGCTCGGTCACGTGAACCAAGTAGAAAATCGAGCAAAATTCTTTGTCATTGCCATCAAGGCTGTCTAGCTACGCTTGGTCACGTGAACTAAGTAGAATTTTTTGCCATTACCGTTAAAGCCGTCTAGCTCTGCTCGGTCATGTGAATCGAGTAGAATTCTATGTCATTATTGTTAAGGCCGTCTTGCTTTGCTCGGTTAAGCAAAATTCTATACCATTGCCGTCAATGCCGTCTGGCTCTGCTTGGTCATGTGAGCTGAGTAGATTCTTTACCATTCCCATCAAGGCCATCTAGCGCTGCTCAGTCACGTGAACCAAACAGAATTTTATGCCATGGTACTATACTGGTAGTAGACATTTGTTAAGCGGTCGCTTTTATTGATAATCCGTTAAGTTACAATTAAAAGCCTTTCAAAAATAATACTTCCTTAAGTGCTCTACGTGCCACGGGTGTGGCAGTTCCTTACTTTCTAGGCTCTTTAATCTGTAGGTCTTTTTCCTAGTGCTGACGATCACCTCATAGGAGCTTTCCCAATTAGATTCAAGCTTGGCCTCCCTCAAATCTTTTGTAGACTGGTTGACCCTTTTCAAAATAAGATCCTCCACCAAGAAGTATTTGGGTCGGACTCTAGAGTTGTGGTATTGATGCATCCTCTGCTAGTAGGACACTACCCTCATAGCTGCATATAGCCTTCATTCTACCAACAGATCTAACTCTACAGTCACAGCCTCGTTGTTGGTCTCAGAGTCGTACCGCACCGTCCTCGGGCTGGAGAGGCTGATTTCTACTAGGATGATCGCTTTAGTGCCGAAGGTTAATGAGAACAGCGTCCGCCCTATAGACAGCCTCTCTGTTGTTTTGTAGGCTTAGAGGATGTTAGGGGGTTCTTCTGCCCACAAGCTCTTGGCTTTCTCTAGCTTCATCTTGAAGATTTTCAGAAGGGATCTGTTCGTGACTTTTACCTAACCGTTGGCCTGAGGATGTTTAGGGGAGGAAGCGTGATGACTGATTCCTAGGTCGTTGTATAACTGGTTGAATTGTTTCCCTTCGAACTACTTTCAGTTGTCCATGATGACGATCTTGAAAATTTTGAATCTACAAACAATATTCTGCCGTAAGAATTTCTTCATTTTCTCTTCGGTGATCGTCGGTAATGCCTCTGCTTCTGTCCACTTGGTGAAATAATCAATAGTCACCACCGCAAACTTCCTCTGCTCCTTGCTCAGCGGCAACGGTCCCGCAATGTCGATTCCCCATTGGGTGAAGAGACACGGGGTCTAGATTGGGATTAGCTCCTGAAAGGGCAGCCTCGGGATATTGGCATACCGCTGACACTTGTTGTACTTCTTAACGAATTCTTAGGCATCCTTTTCCATAGTGGGCCAGTAATAGGCTATTCGAATGATCTTTTTAGTCAGAAATCGACCACCCGAGTAGTTTTCACACACTCCTTCATGAACCTCTCTCATCACATACTCTGCCTCTTCTTTGGTGGCACAGCGAAGTAACGGCAATGTGTGCTCCCTCTTATAGAGAATCTCGTTCTATATGAGGTACCTACTCGAACAGTATTGTATCCCCTTCGCTTCATTCTTATCCTCCGGTAAGGCTTTGCTTTCCAAGAAAGTCCTAATCTGGCTCATTCATAAACTTTCGGGTTCGGTCTGGTTGATTTCCGGACTCTGGATGCTCGGTGAATCAAGAATCTCCATTAAGATATTCGGGTTTGGCTTATTGGACGAGGCGATCCTGGCTAACCGATCTGCCTCTTTGTTTTGGAGTCTCGGGACACATTATAGCAAAATATTTGTAAACGTCCTAGCTAAGCTCTTAGCCATTTAGCAGTATTGTTTCATGTTATTCTCTCTAGCCTCATACTCACCCTAGACTTGCTCTACCACCAATTGAGAGTCGCTTCGCACAACTATCTGCTCAGCTTCCTCCGGCAATGAGGGCTTCGTATTCGGCAACGTTTTTGGTGGCGAAAAACTTAAAATGGAGAGCGTACTCGATCTTGTGACCGTCAAGAGTGATAAGGACCATGCCAGCACCACTTGAATCGTCAGTGGAGGTGCCGTCAACGTTTAAGACCTAATGGCTATCGATGGGGTCGTCTTCAGGATAATAGTGGGAGAGTTGGTGAATTCTACGATAAAATTCATAGTAGCCTGCTCTTTTATTACCAACCGGGGTCGGTAGTAAATGTCAAATTGGCTGAGCTCGACCGACCACTTTACCAAGTGCCCTGACGTTTCTAGCTTGTGTAGAATGCTTTTCAAAGGTTGGTCGGTAAGAATTACTATCGTGTGGGACTAGAAGTAAGGTCTTAAGTACCGAGCCGCTGTCACCAGTGCGAGGGTCATAAGCTCCATTCTCAGGTATCTTTCTTTGGCCACACGTAGTGCCCGACTGGTGTAGTATACTAGCTTCTGGATTCCTCCTTCTTCTCTAACGAGAACTGAGCTTATTGTTGTCGCCGAAATTGCCAAATACAAAAATAATTCCTCCCCTAAAATAGTTCGGCTGAGCAGCGAGACCGAATTCAAGTATTGTATGAGTTGGCTGAAAGCCGCTTCACATTCTTTGGTCCACTCAAACGCCTTGCGTAGAATCTTGAAGAAAGACAGGAACTTGCCAGTTGATTTGGAGATAAACTTGTTCAAAGTCACCACACGCCCTACTAACCTTTGAACGTCCGTTGTTGTCCGGAACGCTTGCATGTCAATGATGGCCTAGATCTTTTCTGGATTCACCTCAATCCCCCGATACAAGACCATGAAATGTAAAAGCTTCCCTAAGGCTACACCGAAGGCACACTTGACGAGATTAAACTTCATCCGGTACTTGCACAGTGTTCAGAACGTCTCCTTGAGATCTTGTAGGTGGCTGTTGGTTTTCTTACTCTTTACCAACATATCATCCATGTATACTTTCACATTACGCCCAATCTGCGATTTGAACATTAGGTTGACTAGCCATTGGTATGTGACCCTTGCATTCTTCAGTTCGAATAGCATCACGTTGTAGCAATAGAGCTCTCGGTCAGTGATGAAGATTGTATGCTCCTGGTCGCACTCGATCATTTGAATCTGGTTGTATCCTAAAAAAACATTCATAAAGATTAGCATTTCATACTCAGTCGTAGAGTCGATGAGGAGATCAATCGTTGGTAAAGAGAAATTGTCCTTCGAGCATGCTTTGTTCAGGTCTGTGAAGTCTACACACATTCTACACTTCCCGTTAGACTTCTTCACCATGATGACGTTGGAGAGCCAGGTGGGGTACTACACTTCTCTAATGAACTTTACTTGAACCAGCTTCTTCGCTTCTTTAGCCATTGTATCTTTCCTTTCTGGCATGAAATTTCTACTCTTTTATTTGACCGACCTGGCCTCGAAATTGATGTTCAAATAGTGAGCTACTACTCGTGTATCAATACTGGGCATATCCTCGTGAAACCAGACAAACACGTCAATATTTTTCCTCAAGAATCTCCGCAACTCTTGCTTCAACTCCTCTGGTGCGGCTGACCCAATCTTTACTGCTCTATTCTGCCCTTAAGCACCAACAGAAACATTCTCGAGCTGCTCTGTTGGCTCACCCCTTCTAACTTCTTCTTCATCTTTTGACTATAACACTTCGATGACCAGGGTTTTTTTGCTGGCATCCCCTTTCAGGGAAGCCATGTAACATTTTTGGGTCTCTTTCTAGTTGCCCCTTGCGCACCCGACCCTAGTCTCGGTCGAGAATTTAATCCGAAGGTGGTAGTTAGATGTGACAACTTTGAACTTGTTCAGTGCCGTTCGCCCAATAATGGCGTTGTAAGCCAACGGATAGTCTACCACCAGGAAGTGAATCATCTTCGTCACCCGATGTGATTCCTCTCCTAAGGTCACCGGCAAGACGATAAACCCTAGGGAAACTACCCGGTCCCCAGTAAAGCCGACCAGGGGAGAGTTGACTGGTTGCAATTTCTCCTTGCCGATCTGCATCTCCTAGATGGCCCTCCAAAACATAATGTCCGCTGAACTCCTGCTGTCGATCAGTACTATCCAAGTTCTGAAGTTGGAGATGATCGAGGAGATGACCAGAGCATCGTTGTGTGGTTAGTGCAACTCAGCGGCTTCCTTCTCCGTGAAAGTGATCACGGGGCTTTCTGTCTTCGACTTCTTGCTGGGCACTCCGACCAGCATCACTTCCGCCTCGGTTCGGATATCCCAAACGTACTTCTTCTGCGTTGAAGAGGACTCCCCTCCTCTCGCAAACCCACCAACTATGACCATTATTTTTCCGATGGGCTGGTTGTTGGTTTGGACTCACGTTGGGCTACGTCTATCCCATCGCGCACGGTCTTGGCCCGTGACATATCGGCTAAATTTGCCTTGCTTGATCAGATCCTTGATCTTTTGCTTCAAGTCAATGCAGTCTTTCGTGTCGTGACCGTGATCGTGATGGTACCAGCAATACCGCTTTCTATTCCGCATGCTCAAGGATGTCTTCAGACGCTCTGGCCATTTCAGGTTCGGATCGTCCCTTATCTCCATCAGCACATCCTTCAATTTCGTTGTAAGGGGGGTGAACGTTCAGTCTAGCCCGCGTGCTCACGCCTTTCTTTTCCTCTGTTGCGTGATCGGTTGCTACTCTGGTTCGTCTTTACTTTCCTTTCCTCATTTGTGGTGCCACCCGATCTCTTCTTATCTGCAGCCGAGCTGCTCCCTCTGTCATTTTCTTATCTGGGCGCTCATAGCGTCTTTTGCATTTATGTGCTTTTGCGCCCGAAGCATCAGTTAGGTTATGTTTTGAGGTGACCTCTTCGACAAGGAAAAGAGGAGTTTTTTTTAATTTTTATGCCGCTCATGAACGTCGTGATGGCCACCTTATCGTCCACATCATCCACCGCTAGGGTCTCCTAATTGAATCTCCCTACGTATTCGCGCAAGGTCTCCTCCTTTTTCTGCCTCACGGTCAAGAGGTGTGCAGCTGGCCTTCGTTGCCTCTGCGCCCCAATATAGTGGCTCACAAAGAGCTTACTAAGTTCGGTAAATGTGGAGACCGTTGCTGACTTGATTTTGTTAAACCAAGTTCGTGTAGAACCTTTCAACGTAACCAAAAAAAGCTCTACATATGATCTCGTTCGACACTTCTTGAAGGTGCATGAGTGCCCTGAATATTTTCAAGTGGTCTACCGGGTCCTTGGAACCGTTGAACGCGTCTACCGTCGACATTTTAAACTTCAAAGGGAGGGGATAGTCAATTACCTTTCGAGTGAATGGTGAAGCTATTCTCCCGATGAGCGCGTCCACTGTGTTTGGAGCCTTAGCCTCCACGACTGCTGATACTCCTGCCATCTGGGCATGCATGGCCCTCAATTGTTCATTCCAAGCATGGGAACTTTCTGACTTGTCGCCCATGATCTCCGTTCTCGACTAGATTGCGTGACTGGTTTGTGCTTCTTCAATATGGGGCTCACGGCGTAGAAATGGGTTCTCATTTCGTCCCTCGCTCCCGTTTCCGTTGCCGTTGGGGGGAATGGTATGCTCTCCATCAACCTCCTGCTCCTCCCGTTCCACCGCTGGCGATGGAATCCCCCCGGATGGAGCTGGAGCTCGTTGAAGCAACTTTGCATTCTGGCGGGCCAACTGTTGTATGCTGACCATCATATTAGTCACAGTCTTCTCCAGGACGACTATCTTTTCTGTGCTTGAATCTGCCATTAAGCTTCCTTCGGAGTGAGTGCTAATCCCAAACCTAGTCAAGACCATGAAAAATCACAAAAATAGTCGTTCCCACAAACGGCGCCAGCTGATGATGCAATAATCTTGTGTTGTCTTATCCCCAGACTTTCGATGAGCTACCGGTGGTTGATGATCTTCTGCTCTAAACACACCGAGTAGTGCTTGCCAAAAGTACTTTGATGTTCAAATTAAATTCAAGAGGATAATGTTACTGGAGAGTGTAGTTTTTTAAAATTTTCTTTTATGCGTACTTGGAGAAGAGAACTATAGTTTTCCTTTGTATGCATGTATAGGGGTGGTTGACGACCTTTTCACATGACTGTTTTCTATTAAAGGATTAAAACTGTGACAGAGCACTTGAGAGAGTCGTTTTTACACTCCATCGTAGCGTGTGTCAAAATTACGTCAAAGGTAGAGCGGTTATCCTTCATACACTCTACAGCCACACCCTGAGTGTGCGCTATAATATCCGGTGTCAGATGTGAACCCCATCGAAGTGATCGTGAGGTCGAGCAAAGTGAGAAGTCCTCCCGTATGACTGGTTTGTTCGAGACCAGAAGGAAATAACATCGCAAGTCTAGTTAGGACCCGACCAGACGATATGGAAAAGTGTGATCTGATCAAGGACCAGTCAAGCGATTACGGTCTCTGGTCTGATTGGTAAAACATCACTACCAATATGTATGCCATACATTATACAATACACGCACTGACATGTTTGCACCAGTATGTGCATGTATATGCTTTACAAAACATGTTTGCATAGCAAATTCGGATACAGATGGAGGAGATTCAATTGTTAAATTATGCTGGAACTGTGTAAACTCCATCACAGAAGCTTTTGCTCCTTAACATAAACACTTAACTAACAAAGGAAAGGAAAGGACAGGATCAATCTTCAAAAAAGCATCAAAACCCTTGGTACGATAAAACCAAAGAGGAACTTTCAAAGAACCAAGTTCCCATTTTATATAAACACCAGAGTCCGATAAACTCAGGACACACTCACACACATGAAACCCAAGACATCATAACCCTAAAACACACTGCATCTCAAAGAAACAGAAACAGAAACAGAAACATAACAAGACAGAAAATAAACCAGTAAAAGGATCCACAAACTAAACTCAGCCCATGACCTATAGTGGTTGTACTATGCCTCTAATATACATGGCTAACAGCAACCATGAGAAATCAGAGGCAACACAAAACATGGAAACAACCCATTAGATTCACGCACAAACTCCTTCACCATTCAGGAAAAGGAGATTTAATCTGCGTTTGCTGGGACTATCAGCAACTAGCAAAACCTCCTCCTCTATTATCTGTAGCATAGGAGATTGGACGACCATTTCAAGCCTTCAGACAGAAAACATGATGTTCCCGAACCTGATGAGGATGTTGATGCCAATAAAGATGAAGATGCTGCTGAGACAGGAGACACCTCCATCGCTATCTCTTGGAAGGATGTTGATGCCAATGAAGATGAAGATGTTGCTGAGACAGGAGACACCTCCATCGCCACCTCTTGGAAGCCGAACATGCACTGGGTCAAAGTTCAGTGAGCCGAAAATTGATTGATGTAAAACAAAGCAAGTTTACATGGAAGAAAACTACTCAATAAACTCATTTTTTTTAAAAACCAAAATTACAAACCGTAAAGCCAAACAATAACAGGTAATCACATCTACAAATTGTAGTTTAAGCTTTTAGCTGGTCATCAACATATGAGTTTGATCCTAATGAAGACCAAAGAAAAGAACCCACTTACTGGAGGAAACAATAAATACAACAAAAAAGTTTTGTGATGCTACCAATAATTTGAAAATTTTTTTTCTGTTCTTTTGTTTTTTCGGAGAATGTTTCTGCAGTCATAACCGTTCCGCAAATCACAACATAGCTGGCAGTGAAAACCAAAAACTCTTTCAGGAGATTCAATTGAATAACAAGCTGCGAATTGCAAGTATAAGGCTTCCTAAACCCAGTCCCTCCCCTAATTTTCTTTCCAAATCACATAAAGACAGAGACGTCTTTAACCAGTTGGTAACTTCTTGGACTCAAATCAAACTATATAAATCTAGCGTTGCTGCAATAATAACACATTTTTAAAAACTTTTTTTTGCTATGTCAGAAAATCAGCACATATCATACAGTAAAAAAAAAAAAAAAAGAAAAAAAGAAAAGACGAGAGGAAGAGAATGAAAAAAATATATTGCAACATCACACTGATTAATTGATAACCAAATGATATTGCACGATTATGATTTAGAATTCCTACGAAACTTAACATCAAAAATCAGATACCACTTAAATAGTATTATTCAAAATGAACCAACTAAAATAAAACCTTATCAATCCCAAAAAGAAATTTCAGAGAATAAAAGTAAAGAATTGCATCAGTTCGATTCTAAACCAAAAGACAAGAACATCCCATCAGTATTCTCAAGACTCAAACCGCCATAGCATGATTATTTTGTTCAAGTTTCCAACACATTTCAAATCCAGTAACTGACAGCCCACTAACACCCCAAAAAAAGTAACAAAATTTATAATAGCTTAATTTGCAATAGACGAACGTCTAACAAAATGGGAAACGAAACAGAGAATCCATCGGCGCAGTACCATAATCTAGAATCAATTCCAGAAACCCTAACAAATATAAAAGTCCCACCTCTGTGAATCATCCTCTACACACACAGATTTACAGGTGTATTGAAATTCTAAACACCCAGCAACCAGTTAATTAAGAATCCAATAACTAATCTAATCATCAGCCAACACGCAAGACGGGAAATTCAATCAAACGACAAACGAGGCAGTAAATTACCTATGATTCCAGCTTCCACCAAATTACACAAAGTCGAATCACATTCAATAAATCAAAACGAATACAAATACATATATACACATACGTATATCTATTGGATCTAATAAAAGCAGAGTTACAGATCCATACCAGGACGAGGATCAGGAGCCCTCTCTGACTGAGTTGGAGTAGGACCAGGAGCAGGAGCAGGAGCAGTAGCCGTAGCCGGGGCAGTGGCAGGGGCCCAATCCCTTCCACTCCACGCTCCTCTTCCTCCACCGTAGCCACCTCTGGGAAAGCTTTGGCCAGACTCCCGCCTCCCGCGTCCCACTCCCTGAGTGGAACTTCTACCCCCTCCTCGTCCCCCACCTTGATTCTGTTGCTGGCTCTGCTGGTGATAGCGCTGCTGATCGTGATGCTGATCGCCACCCCATCGACCACCACCTCTGCCCCCTGCTCTTCCACCCCCACGACCGTCGCGGCCGCGGCCGCCGCCGCCGCCGCTTTCACCATGACCTCTTCCTCGGCTGTTGTTGCCTCGCTTCATTGATGTACCAGAAAACGATCCGTACCACTCCCCCTCTCTGTCGATATATGTATAACTCTATAATTCTCGGAGAAACAAGAACTCTCTGTGTATCTCTATATTTTGGGGGAGTATTTATGCAGTGAGACCGAACGGGTGCGTGTGAAATGACTGAAACACCCTTGCGTGGTGGGCAAGCATTGAACAGTAGTATTCGCGGATTCGATTCAATATGGTCGTCAAAAGAAAGAAAAGAATTTAAGAAGAAAAGATGAAAGGATTTTAGTTGGTATAGGAAAAGGGGGGTGTTTTGGGTAGTAAAAGAGTCTAGAATCTTTGATAAGGTTCCAGTAGGATCGATGGAAACCGGAGGCTGTGTGGGTGCATAACTGTAGGAAAGTGGAGAGGAAATGACGGAACAATTGAAGTGAAAATGCAGGTAAACAGAGTGTGGGACTGGGAGGGAGTATTCGCGTGCGCCACTGCCGTTATATGCTCCTTAAGTTTTGGAATTGTTTGTACGTAATTTATTTAGTAATTTATATTTTATATTTAAAATTTTTTTAAAATATATTTAGGTGAGTAGTTTAAAAAAATAATTTATATCTAATTATATTTTAGAAAAAAATTATTTTTTAATATAGTTTGTTAAAAATAACTTCTAACATATGGTTTATGACTTATAAGCAGGGCGTCTAAACACCCCTTCTATCTATCTATCTATTCATCTGTCTTCATACTAATCAACAGTAACACCTCACTTGGTGCTTTTGAATTCTGTCAAATTTTTATGTTCATATAACAAACTTTTAATTATTAATTCATTTAAAATTTGTATTTCCTAAGAACAAAACATATATCCATCAACAACAAAAAAACAAAAAATTCAAAATTAATATGCTTTTGAGTAGAAATTGCCCATGAAACCGCGTCTAGTACATAGATATATAGGTTTTATGTCCATTGTATCTTGGTATTATCAATACCTCACCTGATGAGTTGAATTTTGTTAAAATTTTTATGTTTTATAATAATTTTTTAACCATTAATTAATTTAAATGTTGTATGTATTAATAATAAATATATTAAATTAATATACTTTTGAGTAGAAATTACGTGTATATATTTGAATTTTTAAAATACTTATTTCACTCTTTGTAAATATTCAACTCGTTGTATAAAAGGTAATAAAAAAAAACTTAGATTTAAATTTTTCTATGAACAAATTCTCAGTTGTATAGTAGTGCCACCTATTGTTCGTTATCACTTCAATTTAAATTTTATGAAAGGGACTTATTAAATACATCGAAAGTAGGTGCCACCTAGTTCAGGCAACTGCATCCTAATCAGACTTCAATGACACCATTCTAGAGATCAGACATATCTGGTCACCATAAATCGGAGTCTAAATGACTATGTCCCGATCGGACTCTGATGACATCACTTTGAAAATTAGATATCTCTAGTCACCTTAAACTAGAGTCTAAACGACTGCGTCCTGGTTGGACTCCAATAACATCACTTTGGAGGTCAGACATCTCCAGTCACCTTAAACCAAAGTCCAAATGATTGCGTCCCAGTTGGACTTTGATAACATCATTCTGGAGATCAGACATCTTCGATCACCCTAAATCGAAGTTCAGGCGAACACATCCTAATCAAACTGCGATGACACTTTTTCGGAGATTAGACATCTCCAAAATGATATCATTAGAGTCCTACCGAAATGCGAACTCTGATGACATCATTTTGGAGATCAGACATCTTCGATAACCTTAAACCAGAGTCCCAAGGACCGCGTTTTGGTCAAACTCTGAAAATATAGCTCTAGAGATTAGACACATCCGATTACCTCAAAACCGGTGTCCAGGTGACCGTATCCCGGTCTAACTCCGATGACCTTAGCACCGGAGAGATTAGACACCTCCGATCACCTTAAGTTGAGCTCCAGACAACCGCGTCCTCGTCGGACTCCAATGACCTCATATCCAAAGATCGGACATCTCCAACATCCATCAACATCTCCTAACATCACTCAGTTGGAGTCCCGATGACCATATCCCAGTTGGACTCCGAAACCTTAGACTAGAAGTCTAAAGCTTCCGAAACTCATGTAAACCAGAGTCTTAGCAAGCTTTGATGACCTAAACTGGAAACCAATGATCCTCGATATCACCCTTCGAAGTCTGGGAAATTAGTCTGGAGTAAGAACGTCGAAATGGAGAGCACCACAGAAAGCCAAAAACAGAAGAAGGCAAGCCTCACGACATTATAGTGCCATGAAGGTGTAAGCACCCCATTTTTGACCGCTCGGCAGTCTACACTCCGTCCAGACTTGTTTTCAAGTCATTATGGATATATTCCAATCGAATCCAATCCTCTAGCCCAAATTCCGTCTTTCCATCGCTTCGCGGGCCTGCCAGGCCCAAATAGAGGCAAAATAATCAAAATGCCCTTAGGGGCATTATCCTTTCTTATTCCAATTCCAATCCCCCTCTCGAGACAGTTTATTCCTCGAGACGGTCCAAGTAGTAAAACTACTCACAAAACCGTCAGAGTGGCGGAAACACTCACTAAACCGTCAGAGTGGCGGAAACACTCACAAAACCGTCAGAGTGGCGGAAACACTCACAAAACCGTTAGGGTGGCAGAAACACTCACAAAACCGTTAGGGTGGCGGAAACACTCACAAAATTGTCAGAGTGGCGGAAACACTCACAACACCGTTAGAGTGGCGGAAACACTCAAAACCCAGGCACGTCTCTTCGAAGTCGGTAAGACCCCTTTCCAATCCCTCTCTCGAGACAGTTTATTCCTCGAGATGGTTCCAATCCAGGCACGTCTCTTCGGAGACGATAAGACCCCTTTCCAATCCCTCTCTCGAGACAGTTTATTCCTCGAGACGGTCCGAGTAGCAAAACTACTCACACAACCGTTAGAGTAACGGAAATACTCAACCGTTAGAGTAGCGAAAATACTCATAGACCCGTTAGAGTAGTGGAAATACTCACAAAACCGTTAGGGTAACGGAAATACTCCCAAATCATCAACCCCGTCCGAGTAGCGGAAATACTCTCAAATCATCAACCCTGTCCGAGTAGCGGAAATACTCAACCCCGTCCGAGTAGCGGAAATACTCAACACCTAGGTCAATACCCATGTTTGTTAGCCCACTTCGGTGAAAAATGACCAGACTACCCTTAGGACCTTTTCCGAGACTTTTTGGTCAAGATGACCATTTTGCCCCTAGGCATCCGAACGCCCCGGGAACCACACCGGCTCTGGGTATCAAACCAGTAACCTTCTGAGAATACTTTTTATAGTATTCTCAACCTTCCCTTCTCTTTCCGGATCATTCCGAATCAGTTCCGGTCAACCCGGTACAAAATGACCGTTTTGCCCCTAGAGGGCCGGTCTCCTTCTTCAACCACACCGGCTCTGGGTATCAAACCGGTAATGTCCCGAGAATACTTTTTATAGTGTTCTCGACCTTCCGTTACCTTTCCGGACCATTCCGAGTAAGTTCCAGCAAACCCGGTACAAAATGACCGTTTTGCCCCTGGTGGGCCGGTCTCCATTTCCGACCACGCCGGCCCTGGGAATCAAACCGGCAACCTCTGGGAACGTTCTAAATAATGTTTCCAGAACCCAAGTCTTCTTCCGGGACAGTTTGAGTCTGTCCCAGCAGTTTTCCGGTTCGATTGACCGTTTTGCCCCTAAGGGCTCGGTCAACCTTTCCGACACATCCAATCCTCACTTTTCAAGTCAAATACCTCCAGGACACTATTTTAAGTGTTCCTGCTCCTTTCCGGCCTTCCGGGTCACTCCCGGCTCCTTCAAATCGTTCCCGGACTTTCCGGAGTCACTCCTAGTGAAGCCAAGCTAAAGTTTACATGGTAGTCACTAGTACAGACGCTCAAATCTAGTCAAAGATACGTTGCTTGCCGACCTTAATTGTTTCCTAAATGGATGGCGCCACTAGCAGTGGCGCCAAGCCAAAAAATGGCCTGGCGCCACTCCTAGTGGCGCTAGTATAAATTTTGCCCTGGCGCCACTACAACAGGCGCCAAGCTTGTCCAACTTCTATAAATACAGAGCCTCGATCAACATGAAAGGGGTCTGCAAACTTAACCTAAGAATCCTATATTTCGATATACAGAGCTCGAGCACCTCCCAAAACCCTAGCCTCCTTAGGTTTTCTAAACCCTAGCCACTATACATAAACCCTAGCCTCCTATACACTCATACACTCCCTCATACACTCATACCCTCACCTTCAACCATCCTTGGAAGACTTGAAGAGCTGCCATCTAAAGCTTGAAGACAATCCTTGAAGGTTGAAGAAGAAGTTCAAGACCGAAGACCGAAGACTGCACGGCGCGCAAAATAAACAAGAAACAAGGTAGGCTTTTTCTTTAATTTTCTGCACTTCCCCCCTCTCTCTTCTCTCTCCAACCCACTTGGGTTTTCTCTATTTTAATCTCCCATCTCTTTCCCCCCCTTTCTTTGCATGCTTGAAACAAGGGGATTCCCGGTCCATGTGTAGGATTGGACTATTGGAGAGTCACCGTGTCGGGGGCTTTCTTCTAGTCTAACCAAAGACCACGTGGGTCCGGCCCCCTTGATTATGTGGTGAAGCCTTAACCTTGTATGTTCACGACCCCAAATTGCATTGTGCATATCATAGTCTTGCATCTTCCAAAATTCGTTTTTAAAAAGTTGTTTTTCAAAACGTTTTCAAACTTGTTTTCAAAATTGCATCAAAAGCTCTTTTTCAAAAACTTGTTTTCAAAACCACAATCCTAGGGTGATTCTAGCCTTTCCATGGCTAGGGTTGCTTTAGGAAAGTGTTATATTAAAAGTGGCCTTTTGGTCTATATTTTCAAACCTTGTTTTTAAAACCACTTTCTTAAAAGTGGTTCTAGTCCTCTTATGGCTAGAATTGTTTTAAGAAAGTGAGATGTTTTTATACTTTCCAAAAACTCTCTTTAAAAATCTCTTCCTAAAAATCTCTTTTTCAACATACTTCCCTAAAACTCCCCTCTTCAAAATTAGTTTCAAAAACTCCCTTTCAAAATCTCTTTTTTCAAAACTCCCTTTTTCAACTCCTTTCCAAAACTTTCTTTCCTCAAAATTCACTTTTTAAAAACACTCCCTAAAAATCTTTCTAAAAACTCTCCTCCCAGAATCTTCCTTCGAGAAATTCCCCTATAGAATTTTCTTTCTAAACTCTACGTTTCCAAAAACATGCTTTCCAAAAAACTCCTCCCTAGGATTCCCTTCTAGAAAACCTTCGTTTCCAAAAATGCGTTTTCCAAAAAAAAAACTCTTTCCTTAGAACCCAAACCAAACCCTAGAACCCACAATTAGGAAACCCTAATTTTCTTTTCAAAAACATGATTTTCAAGCTTTGCCCCAAACCTAGGTTTCCAAAATCTCTTGTTTTCACATCCAAACTATACATGTTTCCAGAACCTATTTTCTATGTCAAAACTATGGTTTTTCAAATCTAGGGTTTCTAGAATCTCCCTTTCCAAATCCTTGCCAAATCAAATCTTCCCTTTAGGAAACAAAATCAAACCTTTGCTTTAGGAAACCAAATCCAATCTCCCCGTTTAGGAAATTAGATCCTATCCTCCGTTTTTGGAAACAAAATCAAACCCTTGTTTTTAGAAACCAAATCCAATCCCTTCCTAATCCAAACATTTCTTAATTCAATTCCTTCCTAAACCATAAGTTTCCTAAACTTAAACTTTAAATCTTTCCTTAAATTTCAAAATCCAAATCTTTCCTAAACTTCCACTTTCCTAAACCTTAAGTTTCCAAAACTTGAACATAAAAATCTTTCATAATCCAACCCTTTCCTAATTCTACCCTCTTTTCAAATCTTAACTTTTCAAATATAAGCTTTCAAACCTTTCCTAAATTCAAACCTTTCCTAATTTCAAAACTTTCTAAAATTCAAACTCTAAAACTTTCTAAATCCTAAACTTTCTAAATTTCAAATCTTTCTAACATTCTAAGCTTCCTAAATTCAAAACTTTCTAAATTTGAAACTTTCTTAAGTTGAATCTTTCTAAACCTAAAACTTTCTAAATTCTAAACTCTCTTAAACTTCAAATCTTTCCAAATCTAAGACTTTTCTAAACTCAAAACTTTCTTAATTTAAGACTTTCTTAAGTTGAAACTTTCTTAATTCAAACACTTCCTAAGTTAAAAACTTTCCTTTTTCGAACCTTTCCTAAAACGAAATTTTCTTATTTTCAAAACTTCCTTGTTTTCAAAGCTTTCCAAATTCAAAACTTCCTTTTTTTCAAAAAACATTTCTAAATTCAAAACTTTCCGATTTTCAAAACTTTCCTAATTTGGGAACTTTCCTAATCTGAAAACCTTTCCTTTTTCGAAAACTTTCCTAAACCTAAAACTTTCCTAATTTCAAAACTTTTCAAAAATGAAACTTTTCTAATTCGAAACTTTCCTAAATCGAACATTTCCTAAATCCAACCTTTCCTAATCTCCTAAACCTTCCAAGTCAAGTCAAATCTTTCCTAAGTCTCTTCTCTTTCCTAAGTCTAGGTTTCCTAAACCTTCATCTTTCTAAAACAAGTCCAAATCAATCTTTTCAAATCAAAGTCCAATCTTCTTTTCAATTTCAATTTCTAATCTCTTCTTCTAATCTCAAATCAAATCCAATTTTCAATTCAATCTCTTTCTTCCAATCCAATCTCTCTCTTCAAATCAATCTCTTTTCAATCGGACTCCGGTCCGAACTACGACTGACCTGATTCCCCCAAAGGGATACGTAGGCAACCTTCATAGGTGCGGTCACAATACTTTTCAAACTTTCAATTCCACCCTCATGGGTGTGGTTTCCAAAATCTTTCCAAATTTCAAATTCCAATCAATTTTCAAATTTCAATTTCAAAATTTCTATTTTCAAATTCCTATTTCCAAGTTTTCAAAGTTTCCAATTTCAATTTCATCTTTTCAAATCTATTTTCAAATCTAATCAATTTCTTTTCAAATCAATTTCTATTTTCCAATTCTTTCATCTTGCACTTGCATATCATGCATCATGTTTCTTTTCAAACATTGTTTTTCTAAAGTGAATAGGGTTGAACATATGTTAATTAAAGACTCTCATAGGTGAATCTAGGGTAGATTGACATGTAGGTACCGAAAGGGCGGGGTGGGGTGATAGCTTAGTGCGTCTTCCCTACACGTAACCAACCTCCGAACCTAGATCACTGATTTCAAAGACCAAAAGGGCTAAAAAGGGCTAAATGTTTTCCAAAGATTGCCAAACAACCTGTTTTCTTAAAAACCCTCTCTTGAGGAGATATTTTCAAAATCGTTTTTTCAAAAACCTTAAGTGTAGTTTTCGGATTATGCTTAGTTTTTAGGTGACCTAACTCACCTTAATCAAGTTAGGTGGCGACTCCGAACCTTTTTCAAAAAGCCCTTTATTCAAACCTGTTTTCAATTCAAACATAGTCGCACTCATTCTTTTAGGAGGGTGAGTTCTAACGAGAGAGTACAACATTTTTTCCGCTTGGGTGAGCATTCCTCGAGTGCAAAAAATCTGGGCGCGACAGAAGGCTAAAAGCACACTTGAAGAAGAAAATTAAAGCATCACAGCATTGTGCATTCCAAAGGGCTTAGGCACTGTTATGCCTCACTAACATATGTTATATCGATATCATCAAAGTGACATCATCCTTTGCTTATGTGAAAAAATTCTGGTGGAGCCATATCTCCTCCCTCTAAAAGTTAGGCATTGAAATGTCTCATAAAACAAAACAAAGCATCACAACATTCGAATGCCAAAGAGAGCAAAATTGCTCTTCACGACATTCTAATGTCATGGCCAAAATTCTCTATAAATAGGAGAGCACCCTCTCCCATTTCTTCACCAATTCACCATCTTCTTTATCTCTCTCTACAGTTCTCACTTTCTATCTCTAGAAAAGTGATCCCTTTAGCCTCACGCTGCCAAATTCGTTCTCGTCAACCCCAGCCAAGCCGAACCCCTATCTGATTGATTGTTACCGAATTAACCGATTCTAGCTGAAGCTCTGCCAAATCAACAGGCTCCGAAAGTGCCTCTGCCTAGCCAAAATAATGTTGTTTTTCAGGCTCGAGGATTCAAAAACTCCTCCCAACTAGCGAGAACTCTATCCGATTTTTAGGTTAGATAGTGCTTCCGACTAGCTAGAATTATGTGAGTGTCTAACTGTAGGTAAATGGAGAGGAAATGATGGAACAATTGATGCAAAAATGCAGTGTTAAGTAGATAGGGTGGGATTGGGAGCGTCTATGCGTGTGGGCCATGGTTGTCTCTTTATATCCATTTCCATGCTAATCAACAACACCTCACTTGGTGTTTTGAATTCGGTCAAATTTTTAGGTTCATGCAATAAACTTTAATTATTAATTAATTTAAGAATGTATTTCCTAAGAGCAAAGCACGTATCCATCAAAAACCACAATATGCAAAATTAATATACTTTAGAGTAAAAATTGTTGATGCATCTCCATGAAGTACATAGATATATAGTGTGTGGGTAGCGGTCATTATTTTCATCATATCATGGTACTAGGGATCCAGGATTTTTGTTTAGTGAGGGGCTGTCGCTCCCTGCAATTGCACTGTGGAATTGTAATTAGATAGCCCTAAATTACCTTTCTTTAGCTCTAGTTTTGTAGATTAATTGCTAATTTATTATGATATTTATGTTTACACTGTTTTATTTACTTTTTTAGGTTTTTGGACTTAAATGTATTGAAAAGACATTGAAAAGAGTTAGCGCAGATTAAAGAGAAATTGGACTGGCGCACTGCCCGTTCTGACGCCTATTTAGGACCATTCGGATACCATTTGTAATAGCCTGTTTAGACACCTTTTGGACTATCTGAATGCCCTGACGCGGGCTTGATTTTTGGATCAACTCGAATATTTGTCTTTTATTATTATGAAGAGTCCTAAAGAGAGGGAGTTAGTTAGTTAGTTAGTTAGAATTAGGAAGAGTTGGGATGTTACTTGTACTGGTTCAAGGGGTACTTTCTTTATTTTTTTTTTCAAGAGCCCTAGTTTTATAATATTGATTCTATTCTTGTGAATAACAATTGATTCAAGATTTTAGCATTGTTAATGAACTCTCTATTGTTCATGTCAATTTTAGTTCAAGTATTGTATTTTTTATTTTGAAGTTTAGTAGCAAAAATACATTCTTGGCATGGATTGAGAAAGTTAATTGGTTACAAGTAAAGTTTCAAGATGGAAATATCATTTTCAAGATCTATAACTTCTAAACCAAGATTCATCTTCTTAATCTTGGATTCTTTCGAAAACAAACGTTATTGACTATATCTAGGACATATACATAGACTGTATTAAGCTGGGATGTATATGAATGAGATCACTAGTATGTACTGTTGATTATAACTGCATATAATCCTTAAAAAGAGTTCCTTAGGAATCGATTGTTCTTGATTAAGCTTCAGACATACTTTATAGACAGGGTTATGAACTAGGACAAGTATGAATGGGACACTGGTATGAACACTAGCAAATAATTGGATTTCAACTTTAAAAGAAGATAATGGATCTTGAGTTTTAGGAAGAATTGGACCAATCTGGCCAAGACCCTTTTCCATTATTTAAACAAGTTTGCTTAGATTAAGTTTACTATTATTGCCTAGAGTAATTTTCAATCAATCAAACACAATCATTTTTCTTTTTCTTTATGAAGACTTTTCTGCGTCAATTCAATAGCTTTTGAGTTTAAGTTCATTTTTCTTTGGTTACAGTTCTATTTGCTTGTTGACTAAGATAGTGCATTTCTCGTGGATCGACCTCAAACTTCACCGAGTATTATACTGTATCGCATTCGTCCTCTTACGGAGTTATCCAACACTATTGTGGAGCGATGAAAATTTTGGCGTTGTTGCCAAGGAAAGCAACTAGCTACGGTAAAGAAAAAAAGGGAAAAAAATAACAGAAAAAAAAAAAAGACAAAGCAAACAAACTTGAAGGAATTGATTCCTGCAAGGAGAGCTTCACCAACAAACTACGACCACGGGTGGACTCAACAGCTCAATTGGGTAAACTCATTCCATCCTTGCTATCTGTGAGCATTATAGAATTTTCCTTTATTTTGTTTTACTAGTTTCTTTGTAGATAAGTTCTTGATTTTTTTTAGAGGAGATAGGCCTAGAGGTGGCTAGGATTTATTTGTAAATCAATGGTTATTTTATGCAGAGATTGCTAGTTCAATTGGATATTCAAATAGGTGGATATTTTATGTGAAGATTGTTAGTTTGGTTGGAAAGAGAAATATTAATTATATGTGTTCCTTTGTTGTGGCGGATTGTTGCATTCATCTGCATTGCATTGCATGTCAGTTTGACAAATAGACAATTCAAGTAGACTTTTGAGAGCAACCCCACCTCTATATTCCACCCGGTTTAGAGTTACACCCAACACCACACCAATCCCCATAGATATTGAAATGGCCCATAACCCTGAGGGAAGTGTTTAGCCCCTTTTCTAAAAATGTTTTCCAAAAATCATAGCATTAAAGGAGCTAGTTCTCAATTAACTAACCTCTTAAAGGCAATGAAACATCAGCATACCTTTCTTAAGGTGTTCAAAAATTGTTCACAAAAACCTTTTCAAGATAAGTTCATAAGAGCTTTTAGAAGTCCAAATCTCACCTTCAAAACTCTCTAAAGTCCTATTTCGAAGGCACTTTAAAAAACTCTCAAGTTCTATTTCCAAGACGCTCAAACATCTAATTTCAAATCAAAACTCTCTCGAATTATTTTCAAATTTAGAGTTGATTACTCTCAGAAATAGTAATCTCTAGGCCGAAATTGGTGGTTGATTAGTTGATTTTTAGTGTTAATTTAGTATTTTAACTTCTAAAATGCATTAAACCCTTTTGTGCACTTTTTACAGGAATCGAAGCTTAAGATAAGGCAAACGAGCAAAAATTAGGATGACCGTTCGATCGAGCCAACATACCAATCGATCGCACGACATCTTGTTCGATCGGAGATCTCTGTTCGACCTTCTGCAACAAACTTCAGAGAGGTCGCTTTTCCGATCGATCGGTCGTTAAATTGGTGACGTCGGAACGCCTTGAACAGACAACACAAATACAAACTTTAGAGAGGTTGTTTTTGCGTTCGATCGAGCGTTCAATCGCCATGGACAATCGATCAGGCGTTTAATCGGGCGTTCGATCGAACGTTCGATCACAAGTCTCTATCGATCAATCGGTTTGTACAGAGTCTGATTTTCTGCAGAGTATAAAAGCTGTATATACGGGGACAAAAAGGGGGGTTCGAATTTCTGCAAATCTGGACAGTAGGAGGAGCTTTTCAATATGAACTTTTGGGAGATTTTGTAAGGTATTTGTTAGGTTTACATTAAAGCTTTGTCATCTTGTTATTTATTTCTCTTGGTTTGTTATAAATGAATGATTATATATATGAAGTGAGTGTTTCTCTCTTTTTCTTGTCATTTTCTCTCACTTTCCTAGTAACCAAACACTAGGTTTACTTAGTTTAATGCTAGATTTACCTTTCTTTATGCTCTTTACTATGAATCTTAGTAGCTAAACATCTCTTGGATGTGGTTGTGAAGATCCACCAAAGATCTTCAAGGGTTGAAAATGAGAGGTATGAACTTTAAAGCTATATTTCTAGACGTTTATGGTTCTATTTGATTGAGTAAGAGATTCATTGGAAAACTTAGATTCATAACTCATTTTGGTAATATTTATGCACAAATCAATATTTGGTATAGGTATTACACATTTCTAAGGTTTGATTCTAGGGTGCCAGTCATAGATTTCATCTTTATGCTCAATCAAACATGAACCTAAGTATTTATGGTAAAAATCTTCCGAATCAAGAATCCGAGGTGTGATTCTTGATTTGAGTTATAATACTCTCATTTGAAACCCTTGTTATGAATTGGTGGATTGAATCAACCACGTCCTAGCCCTTCCACAATTGCATAAAAACTAGTGTTTATTGCCTTCATTAACTGTCAAGTAATTGCATTAGTCATAGAACACCCATAATCTCAAAACCAACAAGTTTTCGGTCTCTTTTATGTTAGAAAAAGAAAAGAATTCTCATTTGCAGTCCATAATGATAAGTTCCCGTGTTAGTTGAGCTTTGTTTGCTATATTTGCAGAATTCCCTTGGGAGAGAACGGCACCGAAGTTTTCTAGTTTTTACTACATCACGGTCTCCGTATTCTTACGGAGTGATTCTAGTTGTGAAGCACATCTGGGAGCGTACCAAGAGTAAAAAACTCTCAAGTTCTCTTTTTCGAAACAAGACCTCAATGAGTCTTCAAAACTTGCCAAAGGCCACAATGCATCTATTTTTAATCGGACCTTGAGTCTGAACTACGACTGATTTGATTATCGCCAAATGAGATACGTAGGAAACCTTCATAGATGCGGTCACAACTTTTATTTTCAAATCAAATTCATTTTTCAAACTTCTATTTCTAGTCTTCTTTTTTTTTTTTTTTTTTTTTTTTCTAAAACTCCAAACTTTCTTCAAATTGCATCATGTATCATTCATTCCAAAGGCAATGACAAAATCCTTTTTCGAAATCTTTTTAAGTGGATATAAGCGGATAATTAGGAACTGGAGATTCAAGTGAGTGAACCTAGGGTAAATAAACATGTAGTTACTACAAGGGCAGGGTAGGGTGATGATTTTAGGATATTTTCCCTATACGTAACCAACCCCTAGACCACAGATTTCTATTTCAAAAACCAAAATTAGAGTCACATTTTAAAAAGGGTTGTAAACATTTTCAAAGGTTGCCAAATAACCCTATTTTCCAAAGCACCTCTCAAGAGGACATTTTCAAAGCCCTTGCTTAAATCAATTTCAAGCTTGAACCACACTGCACGCGTCCTCTTAAGAGGGTGAGTTTTAACAGAGAGAGTATCGGGTTTTGCTTAAGTCAAGGCTCAGACTTGGGGTGAAAACTGGAGCACCAAAGCTAACAATTCCACTAGGGACACTTAAAGGGTTAGGCCATTGTCATGTCCTTTCACCCTTCACTTACCTAGAATCTCCGATTCTGTTGTCCAATTTTATCCACTTTTTAAAAAATTTTCAACATGTTTTCAAAAAATGTCATCGCTTACATCTGTATGCTCTTTCATCTATTATTAATTTTGATCTTGCATTGGATTTTTCATAAAGGTACTAACTCTATGCATCTCCTTTGTAGGTGGATCTTGGTTCATATTTTTCTTTTACGTCATATTAACTGCCATGTATGCATGAATGATAGGATGGATAGGAATTGTTGGACCTTTTCCTCCACTTTTGAAAAATCCATACACACTTGGAGCGTTCACTTACATTTATATCTTTGCATAATTGCCTGGTTACTAACTTCACACCTTGATTTTTTGCACTCAGGAAAATATAAGGGAAAAAAATACGGTACTTTCTCGTTAGAATTTATCCTTCAAGAAGGGCGAGTGCGACTAGGTTTGAATTAGAAATTGATTTGAATAAGGGCTTTTGAAAAAAGATTTGCAGTCACCACCTAACTTTCTTAAGGTGAAACGGTCACCTAAAACTAAGTACAATCCAAAGATTAAACTTAGGGTTGTTGAAAAGGTTTTGGAAAACTTCATCAAAGGAGAGTTTTCAGAGAAAACAGGTTGTTTGGCAACCTTTGAAAATATTTAAGCCATTTTTGAAAAATAACACCGGTTTTGGTCTTCAAAAACAGTGATTTTAGGTTCGGAGGTTGATTACGTCTAGGCAAGATGCACTAAGCTATCACCTTATCATGCCCTTGCGGTACCTACATGTCTATTCACCCTAGGTTCACTTATTTAGAATCTTCGATTATCTATTGTCCAACTATATCCACTTTAAAAAGAATTTTAGAAATAGGTTTGATATGATGCATGACATGTAAGTGCAAGAAAAATATTTAATTTTGAAAATAGATTTGAAGAGAGGATTTGAAACTTGAAAAATGTTGTGAATATTGAAAACTTAAAAAACATTATGGAATTGAAAACTTGAAAAAGGTTGTGACCACACCTATTAGGGTTGCCTACGTATCGCTTTGTTGGGAATCAGGTTAGTCGTAGTTCGAACTCGAGGTCTGATTGAAAATAGACATTTTGAGATCTTGTTTAATTTGAAAAGATACTGTGGGGCCTTTGAAAAGTTTGACTTGAAAAGAGTTTGATTTAAACTTTGATTGGAAGATTTGAAATTGAAATTAAACTTCGATTTAAAATTGACTTTGATTTAAAATCGAACTTGAAACTTGACTTGAAAAGATTAAGTTGAACTTTGAAATCAATTTGACTTGAGTTGGTGTTTGAAAACCATGTTGGTTTAGAAAAGAATTTTAGAAAAGAGTTGAAACTTCCAAACTTTAGGGTTAGGGTTGAACTAAGGTTTTGGCCTCCTTGGGTTTAGATAACCTAGGGTTTAAACATGCAATTAAAATAAAAAGGTTTGATTTTAGAAAGTTGAATTTTAGGAAAGTTTCAAATTATGAAAGTTTCAAATTAGGAAAGTTTCATTTTAGGAAAGTTTTGAATTAGGAAAGTTCTATTTGAGAAAAGTTTTATTTTTAGAAAATACTGATTTTGGAAATATTTGAATTTGAAACGGTTGAAATTAGGAAAGATTTGACTTCTATTTCCTAAAGTAGAAGATTTAATTTCATTTGCAAAAATAGATGATTTGATCCAAAATTGAAAGATTTGATTTGGTTTCCTAGATTGAAAAATTTGATTTGACATGGAATTGGAAATGTTAAGTTTTGAAAATCTATGATTTTATATAGAAAGAAGAGTTGTGAAAATCTATGATTCAAGGTAAGTAGAAAGTCATGAGTTTAAGAAAGGAATTAGAGCTTCCTAATCATGGATTCTAGAGTGTTGACTTGGACTCCAAGACAAAGAGTTTTTGAAAAATAGGTCTTTGAAAAAAGTTTTAGGAAGTATATTTGCAAAAACTATTTAGAAAGTTGTTTGAATATGGACTTTTGCAAGTCTCTTAAATATCTCACTTTTCTAAAATGATTCTAACCATGAAAGATTATAACCATTCTAGGGTTATGATTTTGACAACTATTAGGATTTGAAATATAGACCATAATGATTACGTTGAATGTAAAACTTTTTTAAAACAATCTTAAGCATGGAATGGCTAAAATCATCCTAGGATTGTGGTTTGGATAAAAACAATTTAGGGTTTGAACCCAAAATTTGGACCTTGATGGTTACATTGAATATAACACTTTTCTAAAACAACCCTATACATGGAATGGCTAGAATCATCCTAGGAGTCTAATTTTGAAAACAAGTTTGAAAGAAGAAAATTTTGAATGCAAGTTTTGAAAGAGAACTTTGATGCAAGTTTGAAAATAACTTTGAATGTAATTTTGAATGTAATGTATGAACATGATAACCACAATGCAATAGGGGCATGAACATACAAGGTTAGGTTTCACCACTTAACCAAGGGGGCCAAACCCACACCGTCTTAGGCCGAACTTGAAGAAAGCTCCCAGCACGGTGACCTTCAACAATCCTTCCTAGGCATGAATTGGGGAGTTTTTTGTTTTAAGCATGCAAAAAGAGGAGATAGAAGATGGGGATTAAAATAGAAGACAACCTAAGTGGGTTAGGGGAGAGAAGAGAGAGGGGGATTACATAAAAATATATAGAAAACCAACCTTGCTTTCTTTGTATTTTGATTGCTTTGTTCGCTTTACTTGACTTGAACTTTGAGAGTTTTTAAGATGCAGCACTTGATCTTCAATGGATGCTTGGAGGCATGTATTTGAAAGTATAGGGTGTGTAGAAGCTAGGGCTTGAGTGTATGGAGGCTAGGGTTTGAAGAGGCTTGAGAGAATTAGGGTTTTGAGAGAATTCGAGCTCTATTTTCAAAGAGGTAGAGTTTTTGAACTGAGTTTGCGGACCTTTTTCACACGGGGGGAGGGTTTGTATTAATAGGCAATTGAAGTAGGAACTGACACCTGTTGGAGTAGCGGCAGTGCTCTTTTAAGCTTGGTGCCACTTAGGCAAGTTTTAAGACGGCAAGAAACATATCTTTGGACCCTTATAATGCAAGGTAAAAGATTTGAGCGCCTGTCCTAGTGACTACCATGCAATTTTTGGCTTGGTTCCACTAGAAGTGACTCCAGAAAGTCCGGGAATGATCCAAAAGGTTGAGGATGGATGAGAACCTCTAAGAGAGTATCCCAGAGGTAAATGGCTTAAGAACCAGTGTCGGAATAGTTGAAAAGGGTGATCGGCCTACTAGGGGCAAAATGGTCAATTGGACTAGGAAAACACCGAAATGGACCTGGAGTGACCCGTAAGAAGGCTTAAAGGTTGGAAACGCTATCGAGAGTTTTTAGAGGGGTGCCGATTTGAAACCCAGAGCTAGTGTAGTTGGAAAAGGCGACTGCCCTACCAAGGACAAAACAGTTATTTTGCACCGGGCTTACTGGATTAGACTCGGAATGATCCAAAAAGATGCTAGAAGGTTGATAATACTATTAAAAGCATCTTTGGGAGGTTATCGTTTCGATGCCTAGAGCCGGTGTGGTTCTTGGAGACGATTAGATGCCTAGGGGCAAAATGGACATTTTGACCAGATGGTCTCGAAATTGACCCAGAATTGATTCGAAAGCACTTAAACATGCTGGATTGTCTTTGGGATAATCTTGAAAAGGTGGACTTACCACTTTGAAGACTTAGGTACTTTCTTGAGAAGCATGCTGGAAGGGCCCAAGGGGCAGTTTAGTCAATTTTCACCGGAGTGGGTTAGCAGGCACTGATGTTGACCCGCGTTTTAAGTGTTTTCATCACTCCGACAGTGTGTGACGAGTTGGTTTCCAAAGGTATCCCAGCATTCAGTAAACGTGTCACGACCAAGAGGCATGTTCAGTCTCGTGCCATAGGGGTTTTGTTGGAAATTTTCAATGTCGACCTATTTGTAAGTGTTTTAGCCGCTTTGATAGTTGCGATGTTTGTGAGTGCTTCCGTTACTCCGACGGTGTGCTTTCATTCCAGATACTACCTGATCTCAAGAAGCTGCTAAATGGTCTTATCGACTCGAGGCTTTAGGTACTTTCCCGATCAACGTATTGGATATCAAACATTCTACATTAGTGGGCTAGCAGGCACCAGAAGTGAACCATTCTACCATCTCGAGGACTTGGATTCTGTCCCAGTCGACAAGTTAGAAGGGACTTACCGTTCTGAGGAGTTTTCTTGATAAACGTGTATAATTGGATAGACTTATCGTTTGAGGGATCATCTTTCTTAAAAGACGTGTCGAATTGAGTTTGATTGATTGGATTGGAATTGAAAATGGAATTGAGGTTGAAGTAGGGACTTACCATCTTTAAGAAGACTTGACAACTGGAATTGGTCTAAGTAATACCCTAAGGGTATTTTGGTTGTTTTGGCTTTATTGGGCCTGGTGAGCCCGTAGAGCGATTGATCGACTGAATTAAGTCTGGAAAGCTAGTTTAGACTTGGATGTGTCTGTGTTGGTTTGAATGTGAATTCGATCGGGTCGGAGATTGCCAAGTGGGCAAAAATGGGGTGCTTACACTACCCTTCTAGTTAGAAGGGGGAACATTATATCGGTTGTCTGCGGATACTAGTTGGTTTCTCATCTGATGGTCTCTTGATGGTTCCCTCGCTCAAACCACCAGCCAAAGATGGGGTTCACCCTTTTGGGGGTGGACGCCGGAGGTTTGAAGGTTCAAGAACCGAGCTTTTTAGGAAGCATTAATAACCCTCAACTTCATGCTCATGTAGCACCCCATGCATAGCCGAACCTCTATCGGATTTAAGACACACATGTCGATTTCAAAGTCAAGGAGGAACGAGCGACCGCTTTACTTTTCCTTACTCTCTGTCTAGTTAAACTGCTTAATTCCCGCTATCATACTACTCATGCATTTTCTACTGCTATACAAGCATCATACTGCTCATGCATCCATTATCTATTTCAAGACAAGAGTTCCAAAATAATTCAAGTCATTGCATCTTCATGCATATGATCAACCCCGAGAGAATGGCCCAAAGGCAATCTGGTTTAAGTCAAAGCCTACCCAAATTTTGAAAGGTTCCAAGTGACCTTGAAGGACCCATGGCATGCATCAAGTTACATCTCATAAAGAGGGGCCATAATCCCTCTCTGCTTATAGAGATAGGGTTGCCAAGAAGACAATGGGCAATCTAGAAGGAATGTCTCTCATTGAACTCTGTCAAAGAAGGCAAAACCAAAGACTCAAGGGTGGTTTAGGATTTCAAATGTAAAAGTAGATAGATGAAAAGTCTTGAAGAAAGTGTCCCCTTTCCCCTTTAAACGTACTTTCAATTTCATGTATAAAAAAAAAAAAGAATCAAATGTAATAAAACGGTTCTTCCTCCTTTCATTGAATGAATGCATGAATGTATGAATAAAGGAGTGAATAGGCTTGCATATGTACAGTATTGGATACATGGGTAACCCCCTATCTCCAAAAGTGAGCCAACACATCATGCTTAGTCCCCCATAAGGAGTAGGGGCACCCCTAAGGCATGCATTGCATAAAAACTTTCAAACCAAGGCACTAACTTCTCTTTTGTTTCGTGTCTTCTTTCCTCTCCCCCATCTCCTAAGGCCAAGAACACAAAAGGCTGAAACAACGACAAAAATATGGTCTTCTAAAATTACTTATTTGCTGCTATTATGTTATTCGCATATCTGTGGCTATTCTATGCACGCATCAATATCCATTCCAGGACAAGAGTTCCAAGAAACTTAGATCATTGTATTCTCATGCATTTAATTAACCGTAGAGAGAAAGGGACAATCCGATCTCATGATTATCAAACCTACTTAAACTTCTAAGGGTTTCCCCAACCCTAAGGATTTATGGCATATATAGAATCATATCTCATGAGAGGCCCAAATCTCTCTTCGTCTATGAAGGCAGAATTGCTTAAATAAATAAGTATCAACTAGCCCATGCCTAAGAAGTATTGTCAAGCATACAGAGGAAAAATCTTGCCTCCAAAATGGACTCATCATTATGCCTAGATTCCCTCAAGGAAGGGACTTCCATAAGACATGCATTGCATAAAACCTCCAACTCCACATGCTAACTACATTTTGTTCTTCTTTTTCTATTTTTAGGCCCAAGATCACAACCAAACCAATGGGAACCCTCCAATATCCCACCCAGTTCACAACTCATGCGAGGACAAGCCTAGTTATTGGAAGAGGCTCAACCTATATTGAAGAGTAAGAAGAACTGAACATCTGTTAGCAAAACACTATCTCTCAGTAGCGCCATGTCGCGACAATCACCATCCATGCAGAAGAAGGCTTCACCGTCTACAAAGCTCTTTCAGTCCCATGCATTATCACAATAGAACCCTCAAACTTCTAAGCTTTCAAGTGCACTCTCCAACTTCTAAGCTTTCAAGTGTATGTCCATTGCCCAAAATGATTCAGCCAATTCTAGTCACTCGATAATTGAGAAAATGGTCGCCAACCCCCTCAGTGGTAGAGACTACCAACTTGAGAAAGAACTAGTGGCACAGCTACAGGGTGATCCTCATCTAAAAGAATTCAACGGTTAGCTTCATACTCGTAGGTTGGGATATTGTCCCCTTTAAAAGAAACTAAACCTTGCATGGTGAAACCTCAAACCCTATATGTCCATGAACCTTTGCATTGTAATTATCATGATCATGCATTGTTTGCAATAGTCTTGTTTTCAAACTCACAATCCTTGGGTGATTCTAAAATCTTTGTGGTTAGGGTTTCCCTAAGAAGTGATATATTCAAAGTGGCTACTATGGTCCATATTAGGGTTTCAAGCCCTAACTTGCTTTGAAAATCACAACCCTAAAGTGATTATAGGCTTTTCATGGTTAGGATTGCTTTAGGAAAGTGGTATATTTAAGGAGGCCTCCAAGGGCCATATTAGGGTTTCAAATCCTAAACACCTCTTTCAAAACCTAGTTTTTAAATCTCTTTAAATTGCAAGTTCAAAGGTTTTTTCAAAAATTGGTCCAAGAGTTGTTTTATTGATTCCCTTGAAGGCCATGTCTTAGGAAACCCTAACTTTATCCCCTAAGCTTCATTCTTGCGTCATTGTACTATCGCATTATGTTTTCAAAAAGTGCACAACTCTCTTGAGCTATTTTCAAAAAGTGTCACATAAAATCATAGATTTCTTAAACCCTTCTACTTTGGAAACAAAATCAAACCCTTCTATTTTGGAAGCCAAATCAAATCTTTCCATTTTAGAAACAAATCAAATCTTTTATTTTTTGAAACAAATCAAATCTTCCATTTTGGAAACAAATCAAATATTTTGTTTTTGGAAACAAATCAAATATTTTATTTTTGGAATAAAATCAAAATTTTCATTTTTCGAAACAAAGTCAAATATTTCATTTTTCAATTCAAATATTTCCTTTTCCAACTTTAAGTTAAATCTTTCTATTTTTAACATGAAATCATATCTTTTTTCACAAAAAATCATAAAGATTTTCATTTAAAATCGCAGATTTTCAAAGTGCATGCATGTTGCCATTGTCCTAAACCATCTCCAAACCTTAGTTGGTCGACCTTAAGTCAACTTAACCCTAGATTACCTTAACTCTAGTTTATCCAATTAAGGTCAGGTGGCTTCAAGATTTTAACTCTAGGATCCTTTTTTTAAACCCCTACTAGAATCTTAAAATGTTTTCAAAAGCTCTTTCAAACTTGTCTCTATCTAAAAAATGGCTAGACACTTACCATTTTTAAAAAATTACTTTCGAAAATAATTTCAAAAACTCACAACCCTAAGATGATCCTAACTTTTTGATGGTTAGGACTTTCTAAGGAAAGTGACACATCAAATGAAACCTACATAATTTATTTTAGGGTTTTTAGACCCTAAACATTCTTCAAAAACCTTTTCAAAAACTATTTTCAAATATCATATTCTTAAAATAACCCTAAGCCTCCTATGGTTAGGTTTGTCCAAGTTAAAGTGAGATATTCAAATAAAGGAAGTTTCTAACCCTTTTTGTAAAAATATTTTCCAAAACTCATAGCCTTGAAAAAGTTTAGTTCCCACGTAGCTAACCACTCAAGGGCAATGAACATCAACATACCTTCATAAGGTACATAAAAACCGTTTTCAAAAACCCTTTCAAGATAAGTTCACAAGAGCTTTTCCAAGTCCAAATCCCACTTTCAAAAGCACCTTTAAAAACACTCCAACATTTAATTTCAAATCAAAACTCTCTCTAGTCATTTCTCAAATTTCGAGTAAAAAACTCTCATGTTCTCTTTCTTAAAAACAAGACTCCAATGAGTTTTCAAAACTTTTCATCTCCAAACCTTAGTCGGTTTGATTGGCATCTTGAATGTGCCAAACTGTCAAGGGGTTGTTATAAATGGTGAACTTATCGTCTCGAGGACTTAGTACTTTCTTGAGGATGTGCCGATCTACCAAAGGTAGATGGTCATTTTGGCCGGGTATCACTGACATTGGTTCGAAGTCAACTAGAATGACATATCGAACATGCCAGACTATCTGGGGATAGTCTTGGAAGGTGGACTTACCATCTCGAGGACTTGGTACTTTCTCGTAAGACAGGCCGGGTTAGTTGGACTTACCGTCTCGAGGAGTTTGTAATTTCTCCCAAGACGTGTTGGTTTGGATGGACTTACCGTTTCGAGAAGTATGAACTATCTCGCAAGACGTGCTGGGTTGGATAAATTTATTGTCTCAATGAGTTTGTACTTTCTGAAAAGACGTGCCGGATTGGATGGACTTACCATCTCGAAGAGTTTGTACTTTCTAGTAAGACGTGCCACTATGCCCAAGGGGTAAGTTGGTTATTTTTTACCGAGATGGACTAGTAGACGTTTGTGTTGACCCGTGTTTACGTGTGTTTCGTCACTATGACGATTGTGACAGATTGGTTTCCCAAGGTATCTCGTTCTTCAGTAAACGTGTTATGGCCAAGAGGCGTGTTCGGTCTCATGACACTAGGTGGTTTAGTGGCAAAACTCGTGTCGACCTGGTGAGTGTTCTCGTCACTCTAACAGCTCAAAGGTTTGTGAGTGTTTCCATCACTCTGACGGTTTGGTATTGGTTCCAGAAACTGTCTGATCTCGAAAAACCACTGGATGCCAAGGGGTATAACGGACATTCTATATTGGCAGGCTTGCAAGTGCAAGAAGTGAACTATTTAAAGTTTGTAAGTACTTCTGTCACTCCAACGGTTTAATGGTTTGTGAGTATTTTAGTAACTCTGACGATTGTGATTGGTTTCAGAGACCGCCTGGTCTTTGAAAACTACCTAGAGTGCCTATTGTCATTTTGATCATTTGGCTTCAGTTGGGCCGCGACGGCCCAGGAAGAGACTGATCGATTGGACTGGAGTTTGAAAAGTTGGTCTAGGCTTGATAGTTCTTTGATGCTTTACTAGAAGATTGATTTGGACTGGAGATTGCCGAGCGGGTAAAAATGAGGTGCTTATAAGGACAAAATTTACATAACATCATACACGATTTTTTTTAATGGACAATATATTTCCTTTAATAGATACAAAGATAATCATATTTAAGGCGTCGAAAAAGGGGTACCGCCCACGTATAAAAATTGTACACAAAAACTATATAACAAATAAAATTTAGATTTGGCTGGTTAAGGTTCAAAATCTTGAGAAACAATTTTAAAATTTAGGTAACCAAGAGTTTATGGATATAGAGTTAATTGGGATTGTGTTGTTTATTTGGCAAAATAATAAAGTGTTAATGAGTTACATATATTTTTTACTACAGATTTAATGATATTTGGTGGGGGTAAATATAGTTATTAGTAAATTTCGAGAGAAGCAAATGTAAGAGTTTTTAATTCAGTAGAGATAAAACATATATTTGTAACCTAAGATCAAATAAATACATATAAAAAAAATTAAAATTAGTGAAAATAGCTAATTCAATAGGGACAGCTGCCCCCATTAGACCTTGCTGGGTCTGCCCCTACTTGGTAGGCTGGTGCCATCAACACTTCACTTGGTTGGTGTGTTGAATCCTGTTAAATTTGTTATGTTTTACAATAAATCTTCAATCATTAATTAATTTAAATATTGTATCTATTATTAATAAATAAATTAAATTAACATAATTTTGAGTAGAAATTGCGGGTATATATTTAAATTTTTAATATACTTATTTCACTCTTTTTGTATTTATTCAATTCGTCATATAAAAGGTAATAAAAAAAACTTTCTGCACAACCAAACAAAATATAAAATCAAATATAATATTATAATTAAATCCAGTAAAATAAGGCAGCTATGCACGTATTATTGTCCCAACAGTTTGCTGTTGCTTCTGGTGGTGGGTTAATAGATTTCTAGGCGGGAAGGCAGATACAATTGCTACAAAGTCGAGCTTTCTACACCTGTTCGGTTGACTCTAAGTTGACTTGGACTCCCTTAAAAAGTAACTCATTTGTATTGACTTTTAATTTGTACTAATACATTTTTTTAACTACAATATTTGTCAAAGCAGACAGCATGATTTTTTTGGATTTTGGCGAATTGCAAGTGGCCAGTTGTAGAAACAAGAATTATCCAACTAGTTAAAATTGTTTTACAATCTTTTGACAAAATAAAAAAAAACTTTATATTAAAGTAGCATAAAAATAGGAAATGCCTTCATATATATAAAAGAAATTACTAAACTAACAAGTTGTGGTAAGTCATTGACTATTTAACAATGGACACAAATACTAAATATATACGTACGTCTTTCGTATGAAAAGTCAATCATCATAAAACATTTGTTCCCAATTTTTTTAAATTACGAAGTAAAAGATTTGTTGTTCGTCACCAATTGGAAATGATTCCTCATGTAGTTGTGTTTTATTAAAACTTATTTACTAGCAAAAATATTGAGTATTAGGAAGACAACTATAGCCTTATTTAATTTTGCACTGAGGACTAGATATGCTTTGGTGGCATAGGTGGAGAAATATTTGATAATTGGACTGCAAAACATGAACTTATCCCTGAAATGACAAATTTTGCCCTTAAATTAATAATCTCCACAATCCCACTCACATAAATCAATAGGGTTAGCCCAGTTATTCAATTTTTGATATTTATTGAAAGGTCAAGAGTTCGACTATTGTTAAGTACAAGAGTTGACTATTAAGAATTTATATCTTATAATTAATCCACAAACAAGCTGATTCGACACTTCTTAAAAACCTCTACGTTACTCCACAAACAAGCTGACTCGGACGCAACATTACTCCACAAGCGACTTGGCCACTCCTGACTATTGAACAAAAAAAATAAAAAAAAAAGAGAGAGCAACCAAATATCTTCCCTTATATTTTTTTATGAACAGATTTTAATTTTAATTCTATAAAAGGGACTCATTAAATACAACAAAAGTGAACATCATACGTACCTAAAAAACAAGGATGTCACGTTTTCACTTAATTTTTTTTCCCCATTTTTTGGATGTATTACAAATTTACAACCATTGCCAGATTACCTTGACTAATTCAATGTACCGAAATTTAATGTAAAACAGTTAAAAACTTTTCCTTAATCTTCTTTCTTTCGTCCTGCATTATTTAATTTTTTTTTTACGTTCTCTTTCCTTCTTAAAAATTATCAAATTAAGATATAACTAACTTCTCCCTTCTAAATTCTTCACTTCCCTTACGAACCCCTCAATCCAATCAAATGCTAAATGAAAAAGACATTCAAGTCTTAGGGTACCATCATGTTCACTAAAATCTATAATTTAGATAACTGAACTCTTGAAGCACTTGATACACTGTTTCCTCAAAGAAGTAATAAAAAAAAAAAAAAAAGAAATAGGGGAAAAAAAGGTGTATTCAAAGCAAAAAAGTTAATAAAAAATCACAAGTCAAACTCAAAAGTTAATACACAATTTACGTCTAAACAAACTCAACTTAATATTGTGATTAACTACAGATATAGATTCTTAAAATTTGGGGTTTACTTTATTTTTTCAAGAAGCCTGTTAATTTGGCATTAGATTCCTCCCCCCCCCCCAACTAATGAAGGAAATTGGCATTGTTTTAGTGCAAAGGAAAGTTAGGATATCTCAATCACCCAATCCTCTATTTCTCTATTAAAATTAGCAAAGCGATGTTTCTTTTAAACAATTTGATAAAAAAAATGAAAAGGATAAGGGGGAAGAAGAGCTTTTAAAATATGCAACTACAAAAGTTTCAATATTTTTGTATCATTTTCTTCCTTGCGCATGATATTCATGGTGGTGACAATTTCATCACAAGGGGACAACCGAATTAAGGATGACTTAGTAGAAATCAATGGAGAACTTTGTTCCACTGCCTAATTTTATGATAAAATATTGATTACCTGAAATATTGTTAGGATAAGCTACAACTTTCAATATAGGACGGGTAGGGCAGGCTACTCATATTAATAAGCCTATACTTTTAATGATTCTTATTACTTGGATACCAAGTGGAGTATGTATATTTGTTCACGCTATAAGAAATCACCTATATGAGTGAGAAAGGGCCTCTTCTATGAGAATTGCAAAGGCTTCAATTCTCTAAAAGCACTCATGAATACCAGGATCGTTCAGGGCCAAAACGAATACAATCGAAGAATCATACTTGGATAGGATCGTTCCGGCCGAGCCAAGCTCTGTTCGGGTGCGATTAAAATAATATTAAAAAGGCTTGGGTCGGTTTAATATTAATTTTTGGACGCAGTTTAAACCATAACAGTATGGACCAGGTAGAATCGAACCGGTTCAAGTTCAAATTTAATTCCAACGGTCGCGACCCTTCTTAAGGGCGCGTTTAGCTGGCATCGTTTCGAAAGGGTGAGAATATTTCTCAATATAGAAAGATCCCCCCTCCGAATTGAAAAACAGTTTTGATATAATTTTGTGTTGTCTCTCTCCCTCTCTATCTTGATCTTCGATGAACTGCTACGGCAATGATGATATTCTGCCCAGATTTCGGTGACGTTCATTTGGATCTTCGGCGAAGTGCTGCTCAGATTCGGGCGACTGTTCCAAGCGGATTCTAACTATTCAGTCAGTTTTATTTCATCACTTTCAGACTTAGAATTTTGTACGAATTTCTATTAAGGTTTTTCTATCCGGTTAATTATCTGTTTTAGTAGTTCGTGTTTTCAGATGATTATCTTTATCTGCTGTGTGATGAATTTCTGTGAAAATTCAATCACTTTGTTCTATGTAAAAAATACTGTCTTTGTTATCATGCCATTTTGATTTTGTTAGAAACAGTGTAGGTTTCTGTATGAAATTTACTGTCATAATTCTGTGTTGTATTAGATAGAAATTTCTTGTGTTTTTCGCTCATACATATTACAATCATACTATACATGGAGAGAGTAAAATATGACGTTTGCATTAACTGGACCTGAATATTGTAGTGCTACTTATTTAGTGTCGTGATCATTTTATTCTAAAGATAGACACTTGTTAATCCCATAGGCACCTGTGTAGGGGGCGAATATATCTTAATGAGAGAGTGTGCAATACTTAACTTGATCTACCTTTCATTGCATATTTTATTGCATTATCGCCTATGAATTGTTTAGTATGCCATGTCATATTATTACATACACATTATTCATTATTTTAATTTCACTTTATTATGGCTACAATTTATATGAAAAACATTATACAATACTTTTCTAATACAAAGCAAGAGAGATCCATATTTAATTGGTTTGGTGTTGTTGCAAGGATAGAGCCTACAAGCAAAAACAACATATGAAAGGGCAAGAGAGCACATGAGAGAGAGAGAGAGAGAGAGAGAGAGAGAGAGAGAGAGAGAGGTATGGAACCTTGCAACATGTTTAGATCTTGGGGGAGGGAAGGGAAGGGAAGGGAAGGGAAGTAAAAAGAAAATTAAAAATTTTCTTTTCCCTATTTGATTTTGCGGGAGGGAAAGGAATGGGAGAGAAGGGAAAGGGAGAGAAAAGTAAGAGAAAAAAACTATTACTCTTTCTCTTTCTCTCTTCTTTTCTTTCAATTTTCTTTACTTTTCTTTACAAAACTAAACATGGCAAAAAAAATAATTTTCTTTGTTTTTCTGTTTAAAATCCTTTCCTTTGCCTTCCAAACAGGTTGTTAGCCTGTTAATTTTAATGGGCATTTTTGTAAATTTTCAAAATAAGCATCTAGTGATTTATTAAACCATCGTTTCATGACAGAAACTCGGTACATATAGTTAGTGGGAATGGAGGGAGAGTTTTTCTAAATTTCTTAAGAATCCAAACACTTTAGAGAGCAGTTAATGCTTTTGCTTTTGTTTTTATCCTAATTTATCCAAATTACCCTCTCAACTTAAAGCCTTGGATAAAATTTGAAATCTTAATGCAATCTTGGATCTTAGGTTTGTGGAGATGAAAAAGTAAAGATAGAATGGAAGACGTTAAATTTATTTATTTTTTGTTTTGGTTGAGCTAAGAAAATAAGATGGCATTTATTAAAAAAAAAAGTAATTCTTTTATTTGGTTACCTATAAAAAATAAAAAAATAAAAAAATTTTATTTCTCTTGAGGAATTCGTTACCCAAATATAACATAGATTTCAAAATTAAAATAGAAAAATCTTTCGTAACTTCCCGTGTAGTGCATGTAATAATACTTAATAATGGAGATCATTAAATTCACATCTTTTCCTATTGTACCTGCCGAAAACTTTTGCTACTTACCAAGTAGAGTCCATATCCGTCATTCAAGTGATGTTAGACCTCATCATGTGAGAGAGTGCTCTACAGATTTAACAAAAAACTAGATTAAATTATGAAAATAATAAATTTCCTATGTAATTTCCTCAGCAACAAAAATTCTCTTTGAATTTTCAATCAAGAGATTAAATTGCTGATTTCTTATGAGAAAAGTTCAATAATAGGTTGATTGTACTCTAAAAGTGTAGGTAGAATCCCCTAATTAGTTATTTGTTGATCTTAATTTAGTAGTTTTGTAGTGTTTTAGCCATATTTGCAGCAGTGACTTAGTTTTATGGCTTTTGTATAGGTTTCGGGCTAAGAGGGAATAAATTGCGGAAGATTCAGACAAGAAGGCTAGAGAACCATTCGAACGGTCTACAAAGTGTTTGAACGGCCCCTAAGTGCGTTTGAATGGTTTCACAGAAATGAGCCCGTTTGAAGTGATCTGCAGAATCATTCAAAATTACAAAGACGTGATTTTTCTGTTCAAAGCTCGTTTGAAACACCGTTTGAAGCCATCTTAGGCCGCTCGAACGGCCTACAGTAGCTCTGTTTTTTTCTACACTTATAAGCAGTTTTTGTACTTTATTTTGGGGATCTAACTTTTTGTCTACCTTTGAGAATACGAACTTAGAGTTTGAGAGCTTTATAGAGAGAGAAATACTTAGAATTCAATACAATTCTTAATTTGGTCTTTCAATTGCTTTATTCCATGTTTGAATTGTTAATTTCAACATGGAAATGAATAGCTAATCCCTATATTGGGTTCAATTGTGAAGATCATCCAAGGGTTTTAAGGGTAAATCATGATTTCAATTTTTCATCTTCTTAATCTTTTAATTTTTAGCAATTGAAGCCTAAATCTATAAGAACACTTAGATTATTGTTTATGTTTAGTAATTTCAATGCACAATTCACTAATTGGTATTGTCATTGCTCTAATCAATGATATTAGTCTAAGACTCTCAAATTGATTGTGATTCTAACGTTAATTGCTATAGAGTTCTTGTTTTCCAATGCTTAATTTTTCGAATCAAATACTCTTGATTGTTGTATTTGATTTGAGTTATAAATATCCTTGAAAACCTTGGGCAAATTGGGTGATTGGATCAATTGAATCCAATACTTCTCTCTTAACTAGTTCCATTGTTCTTAAAATTGCTATAGTTTAGCCAAATCAAACCTCTCTTTCAATTAATTTTTTATTTCCCTTTTTATAGACGTAATTAATTAGTTGTGAGAAATGTTGAGCGAAGTTTGTGTTTGTGTTGCCTATTATCTATATTGGATTCAATCTCTGGAGAAATCAACCTTAGTCGTACTGAGTATACTATTACGCCTATTCTACACATGAGGAGAAGAAATGTGCTTCTAAGGGCAAGCATTGAACGAACCTTGGTTTGAAGCAACTGGTGGATTGCATCTCTACCAACATCTACATCGACAGAGTAATCTTTAGCTTAGGCCTTGGGTAATTCCGTTTCATCCTTTTATGTGCTAGCATAGTAAAATTAGTTTAGAAGTTGTTTGTGTTTGTTTAGTTTTTGCACTAAGATTGCATTCATATTTGGGTGAATTGCTAATGGCAGATATGATTGTGTGCTTACTTGCTTATTGGTGGTATTGCTTTACATAAAGAGATTGAAAGTCTCAGATGGATTGATATTTGATTACCGAATCGGTGGATATTGTCATGAGGAGATTGGAAGGTTCGGAAGGACGTATTATTGGAAATTGTTTGTGTATGATGTGTTAAAGGCGCTGTGCACTACATTTATTTATGCATTGCATCCATCATTCATTGTACGTGCCATTTTGAGGTCATGACTCAACAGGTCATTTTAGGAGAGACCTTTCCCCAAGTTGTTCATCTTTCCATGCTTCCTATCTTCACATCCAGCTAGGAAATATGGAGAATGTCCCTCCGAAGGTGGAAAATCTTCACTCAAACATGTTGAATTTTCACCAGAATGCCAAGAGAGAAGAGAATGTGAGTTTACAGGCAATGAGGGTGTGCATAGCTATGGGGAGGCACATTTGCCTCCATTTAGATCACTTAGGGATTACCTTAATCCCGCTCGTCAAAGTCATAACTCTTGCATTATTCTTCCACCTAACCACCACATGCTCAATCTTAAACTAGGTATAATGCAACTCGCACCGCATTTTCGTGGCACAAACACGGAAAATCCTTATGATCATCTTAAGGATTTTTGCAATATTTGCATCACGTTTCTAGATGTTCAAAACCATTGCTCGATGGAGATTGTTAAGCTTCAACTCTTTCCTTTCTTGCTCAAAGAGAAAGCAAAGACTTGGTTCAATTCTCTCTAACCTAGATTGATTGTGTCTTGGGATGACTTTCAAGGTGAATTCCTTAGGAAGTATTTCTCGGAACATAGAACTGAGGTGATCCATCACCAAACTTCCCAATTCACTCTAAATGTTGATAAGACTTTCTATCAATGTTGGGAGTGGTACAAAGAGTTGTTGAACTCTTGCCCTCACTATGGTCAAGAAGTATGGAGGGTGATTAGTAACTTTTACACCTCTCTCACTCGCAACTTAAGCGATTTATTGAGATTATGTGTAACGGGGAATTCTATGAGAAAACCCCGGATGAAGCTCCTGATTATTTTTGACTTCCTAGCCAAGATGCACTAGATTGGGGTACTACCGGTAGACAAAACCCTGATTCAAGGTTAAATGTGCAAGGGGGAGGGAAGTTCACCTTGAGAGAGGTTGACAATGTGAGAGCTAAGTTGAGTGTCCTAGCTGTCGTGCTCGATTTTTCGCACTCGAGAAAACACAAGTGAGAAAAACACGGTACTCTCTCGTTAGAACTTATCGTCCTAGAAGAACAAGTGCAATTAGGTTTGAATTGGAAATTGACTTGAATAAGGGCTTTTGAAAAAAATTTCGAGTCGCCATCTAACTTTGTTAAGGTGAGTTAGGTCACCTAAATTAAGTGCAATCCGAAGATTAAAGTTAGAATTTTTTAAAAGGTTTTAAAAAACTTCCTCAAGAGAGGATTTTTAAAGAAAATAGGTTTTTTGACAATCGTTGGAAAGATTTAAACCCTTTTTCTGAAAATAACTCTGTTTTTGGTCTTTCAAAAACAGTGATTCTAGGTTCGGAGGTTGAACACATATAAGAAAGATGCACTAAGCTATTACCCTATCATACCCTTGCGGTACCTACATGTCTATTCACCCTAGGTTCACTTAATTAGAATCTTCAATTATCCAATGTCCACTAATGGCCACTTTGAAAAGAATTATATAATGCATGATATGCAAGTGCAAGAAAATGATTTAATTTTGAAAATAGATTTGAGGAGAGAACTTGAAGTTCGAAAAAGGCTATGGGAATTGAAAACTTGAAAAAAGCTATGATCGCACCCATGAAGGTTGCCTACGTATCCCTTTATTGGGAATCAAGTCGGTCGTAGTTCAAAGTCATGGTTTGATTGAAAATTGACATTTTGAGGTCTTTGAAAAGTTTGACTTAAAAATAGTTTGAATTGAACTTTGATTGGAAGATTGGAAATTGAACTTTGAACTTTGATTTAAAATTGAATTTGATTCGAAATTGAACTTGTAATTGACTTTGATTTGAAAAGCTTGAATTAAACTTTGAAGTCATCTTGACTTGAATTGGATTTTGAAAACCATTTTGATTTTAGACTTGAGTTTGAAGCCTCCTAACTTAGAGTTAGGGTTGAACTTAGGTTTTGACATCCCAGGACTTTGGTAACCTAGGGTTTGAAGCATGCAATTGAATTGAAAGGACTTGATTTAAACTCGAGAGGATTGATCTTAGAAAGTTTGATTTTAGAAAGTTTTGATTTAGGGAAGTTTCGATTTAAGAAAGTTCCATTTATTAAGAAAGTTCCATTTAGGAAATTTTTATTTTTAGAAAGTTCTGTTTTTGAAAAGTTTCGAATTAGGAAAGTTGGATTTAAGAAAGATTAGAAAAGGATCTGATTTGATTTAGAAATGCTTGTTTTGAAAAGACTTGTAAAGATTTGACTTGATTTTGAAACATTTGATTTGGAAGAATTTGAAAAGTTAGAATTTGGAAAACTTGAACTTAGGAAAGCTTTGAATTAGAAAGGTTCCATATTAGAAAAGTTTCCATTTTAGGAAAGACTTGATTTTGGAAAAATTTGAATTTAGAAAGATCCATTTTAGGAAAGTCTTGATTTAAGAAATGTTTGAACTTAGAAAGATTTGAAATTTGAAAATAAGATTTGAAAGTTTGAAATTAGGAAAGTTAGAATTTGAAAAGATATGAAAAGTTAAATTTAGAAAGTTGAGTTTAAAATGGTTTGACCTAGGATTGAGGTAACTTGGAATTTAGGCAATCCTAAGACCCAGGGTTTATGCAAAGCACTTTGAAAAGATTGGATTTCAATTGAAAAAGGAAAGTTTTACTTTTTGAAAAGTTCTGAAAAGGAAGTTTTAGAATTTATAAATATTGAAATTAGAAACGATTTGATTTATATTTCCTACAGTAAAACATTGAATTTTATTTCAAAAAACAGAAGATTTGATTTAGTTTTCAAAATTGAAATATTTGATTTGGTTTCTTATTTGGACAAGACTGGATTTGACTTGACATTAGAAAGCTTTAGTTTTGAAAATCTATGATTTAGTAAAAATAGGGTTTTGAAAATCTATGATTTGAGGAAAATACAAAGTCATGATTTTAATAAAGGAATTAGGGTTTCCTAATCATGGATTCTAGGGTTTGGAGTTGGACTTCAAGAAAAAGAGTTTTTGGAAAGTAGATATTTGAAAAGAGCATTTTAGGAAGTGAATTTGCAAAAACTATTTTGGAAAGGTTTGAATATGAACTTTTGTAAGTCTCTTGAATATCTCACTTTCCTAAAATGATTCTAATCATGAAAGGATTAGAACCATTCTAGGATTGTGATTTTGACAACAACTAGGGTTTGAAAACAAGATTTGGACATTGATGATCCCATTAAATGTAACACTTTCCTAAAGCAACCCTAACCATAGAATGGCTAGAATCACTATAGAATTGTGATTTATTGAAAAACAATTTAGGGTAGAACCCTAGGATTTGGACTTTGATGGTCACATTGAATATATCACTTTCCTAAAATGATCCTAACCATGGAATAGCTAGAATCATTTTAGGAGTGTGATTTTGAAAACAAGTTTGAAAAAAAGAGGTTTTGAATGCCAGTTTTGAAAGAGAACTTTGATGCAAGTTTGAAATCAACTTTGAATGTAATATTAATTGCAATGCATGAGCAAGATGATCACAATGCAATAGAGTCATGAACATACAAGGTCAGGCTTCACCACATAATCAAAGGGGGCAGACCTGCAGCGTCTTAGGGGGAACTTAAAGAAAGTTCCCAACATAGTGATTCTCTCTAAAACCTTCTTAGGCATGAACTAGGAGGTCTCTTGTTTCAAGCATGCAAGAAGAGGAGGTAGAAGATGGAGATTAAAATAGAAGAGAATCCAAGTGAAGAGAGTGCGGGGATTACATAAACTAAACCAAAAGTCTACCTTGTCTTCTTTTTGCTTTGATTGCTTTATTTGCTTCACCTGGAGAGCTTTGAAGATGTAGCACTTGGTCTTTAATGGATGTTTGGAGGCTTATATTTGAGTGTACAGAGTATATGGAAGCTAGGGTTTGAGTGTATAGAGGCTAAAGTTTGAGGAGGCTTGAGAAAATTAGGGTTTTGAGGGAATTCAAGCTCTGTTTTCAGTGAGACAGAGTTTTTAGACTGAGTATGCGGACCCTTTTTATACAGGGGAGGTCTGTATTTATAGGCAATTGAAATAGGAACTAGTGCCTGTTGTAGTGGCGCTAGTGGATTTTTAACCTTGGAGCGGTGCTAGGCCAGTTTTTGGCTTGGTGCCACTAGTAGTGGCACCAACCACTTTGGAAAACTTTTGAGGTGACTAAAAACAGATCTTTTGACCTTTGGGATGCTAGGCAGAAGATTTGGGGGTCTATCCTAGTGACTACCATGCAATTTTTAGCGTGGCCCCATTAAGAGTGACTCCAAAAAGTTCGGGAATGATCTGGAAGGTCAGGCTTGGACAGAAACCCTTGAAAAAGTGTCCCGGAGGTAACTAGATTGAGAACTAGTGCCAAAATAGTTGAAAAGAATAACTGGCCCATTAGGGGCAAAATGGTCATTTAAACTAGGGAAACACTGGGATCGATCCGGAGTGACCCATGAGAAGGCTTGAAGGTTGGAAACACTATCAAGAGTGTTCCAAGAGATTACCTGTTTGATACTTAGAGCTGGTATAGTTGGAAAAGGTGACCGACCCACTAGGACAAAACAGTCATTTTGCATCGAGTTTGCTGGAATGGACTCGAAATGGTTTGAAAAGATACTAAAAAGCTAAGAATACTAGTAGAAACATCCCTAGAAGATAATAAGTTTGATACCCAGAGCCGGTGTGGTTCCCAGAGGCAATCGGATGCCTAGGGGCAAAATGATCATTTTGACCGAATAGCCTCGAAATTGATCTAGAACCGACTGGAAGGCACTTGAACATGCCGGACTGTCTTTGAGAGAATCTTGGAAAGGTGAACTTACCGCTCTAAGGACTTAGGTATTTTCTCGAAAAGTGTGCCGAAAGGGCCCAAGTGGTAGTTTGATCATTTTTTACCGGATTGGGCTAGTAGGCACTGGTATTGACCTGGGTTTTGAGTGTTTCTGTCACTCTGACAGTGTGTGATGAGTTGGTTTCCAATGGTATCCCATCCTTTGGTAAACGTGTCATAACCAAGAGGCGAGTTCAGTCCCATGACATAGGGAGTTTGTTGACAATTCCCACTGTCGACCTATTTGCGAGTGTTTTCATCACTTTAACGGTTGCGCGTTCATTTTAGAGATTGGCTGAGCTTGGGAAGCTGCTGAATGCTCTTATCATCTCGGGGCCTTAGGCACTTTCCTAATTGACATGCTGAATAGCGGACATTTTATGTTGGCGGGCTAGCAGGCACCATAAGTGAACTGCTCTATCATCTCGGGGGCTTGGGTTCTGTCCCAATCGACAGGTTTGAAGGGACTTATCGTTTAGAGAGATTTTCTCAATAAATATGCCGAATTGGATGGACTTACTATTTGAAGGATGAATTTTTTCGAAAGACGTGCCAGATTGAGTTTGAATCACTTAGATTGGAATTAGAATTGGAATTGGAATTGAGGTTGAACCACGGACTTACAGACTTTAGGAAGACATGCCAACTGGAATTGGACCGAGTAGTACTCTAAGGCTATTTTGGTTATTTGGCCTTTATTGGATCAGGTAGGTCCATGAAGCAGTTGATTAACTAGATTGAGTTTGGAAAGCCGATTTGGGTTTGAATGTGTTTGTATCGGCTTGAATGTGAGTCCAGTCTGGCCGTAGATTGTCGAGCAGGCAAAAATAGGGTGCTTATAGCTGTCCCTCTTTTTCTATCTTTGCATGTCAAAGGTAGAAAACGATAAAGTAAGGGTCTCGTGTCGACCGAAAGGCAATCGCAGGGACTGGAGTAGTTAGAATTTAAAATTTTGAGTTTGAAAATTTGATTTTTCTTGATTTTTGAAATCCGGGATTTTGAAAACTTGATTTTGAAATTGAAGTTGATTGTTTTGAAATGATTTTGAAATTGCTTAGGATTAGAAGGGATTGGAAAACATTTGAAACTTGGAACGAAACTTTTGAAAAAAAGTTTCAAAACCTAGAATTTTAAAAATAGACTTTTTGAGGTGAAAGCTTGAAAACTAGGGCTTTTGAAGGAAAAAGTTTAGAAAACCTATGAAATGTCTTTTTAGAATGAAACCTTTTAAGGAAGTAAGTTTGAAAACCTTTGGAACATTTTTTAGAATGGAGCTTTTTGAAGGATAAAAGCTCGGGAAACCCGAGAAATGCTTTTAAGACTAAACTTTTTGAAGGAAAAAAGTTTTGAAAATCAGGGAAATGATTTTGAGATGAAACTTTTTTAAAGAAAGAAGTTAGAAAACCTAGAAATGTATTTTTGAAATCAAACTTTTTGAAGGAAAAAGTTAAGAAAACCTAGATGGTATTGTTTGAAATAAAATATTTTTGAAGAAAAAAGCGATAAAATCCTTGAAAATGGGGCCTTTTTGGCAGAGAAGTGTCGCGCCCAGATTTTTTGCACTCGAGGAATACGCACACAAGCATGAAAAATACTATACTCTCTTGTTAGAACTCATCCTTATAGAAGAATGAGTGTGACTAGGTTTAAATTGAAAATTGATTTGAATAAAGGGCTTTTGGAAAATAATTTGGAGTCGCCACCTAACTTGATTAAGGTGAGTTAAGTCACTTAAAAACTAAGCACAATCCGAAGACTACACCTAGGGTTTTTGAAAACGATTTTGAAAATACTTCCTCAAGAGAGGGTTTTTACGAAAATAGGTTGTTTGGCAACCTTTGAAAAATATTTAAGCCCTTTTTTTAAAATAACTCCATTTTGGTCTTTCGAAAACAGTGATTTAGGTTCAGAGGTTGGTTACGTGTAGGGAAGACGCACTAAGCCATCACCCTACTCTGCCCTTGCGGTACCTACATGTCTATTTATCCTAGATTCACCTACGAGAGTCTTCAACTAACAAATGTCCAACCCTATCCACTTTAGAAAACAATTTTGAAAAGAATGATGCATGATATGTAAATGCAATGGAAAGACTTGATTTCGAAATAGATTTGAAAAGAAATTGATTTAATTTGAAAAGAGATTTGAAAGATAGATTTGATTTTGAAAGAAAGTTTTAGAGATTTGAAAGTAGAAATTTGGAATTGGAAGTTTGAAATAGATCATGGAATTTGAGATTTGAAAAAGGTTGTGACTGCACCCATAAAGGTTGCCTACGTATCCTTTTTAAGGAATTAGGTCAGTCGTAATTTGGACAAGAGTCTGATAGAAAATAGAAGATTTGATATGGAAGAAGAAGTTGAATCGGAATTTGGGTTTGATTTGAATTTAGAATAGAGGATTGGAAATTGGAATTGAAGGATTAGGAAATTGTTTTGGAAAGATTGAGGTTTAAGAAACCTAGACTTAGGAATGAAAGGATTTGGACTTGAGATTAAGAAATATTTGACTCGAATGTTTGATGTAGAAGATTTAAGAAAGATTGGATTTAGGAAAGACTCGGATTAGGAAAGGTTCCGTTTTAGGAAATGTTCAAATTAGGAAAGTTTCAACTAGGAAAGTTTCATTTTAGGAAGGTTTCGATTTAGGAAAGTTTTAGAATTGGAAAGTTTGAAAATTGGAATGTTTTGAAATAAGGAAGTTTTGAAAGTAAGAAGGTCTTGAGTTTAGAAAATTTTAAATTTGGAAAGATTTGAAGTTTGGGAAAGTTTAGAATTTTAGAAAGATTCAAAGTTTGAGTTTCAGAAATTCCTGAAATTAAGAAAGGTTTGAATTTAAGAAAGATTTGAAGACTTAGATTTGGATTTGGAAAGTCGAAATTTAGAAAGGGATGGAATTAGGAAAAGGTTGAATTAGGAAAAGAGTGGATTATAAAAGATTTAGACTAGGATGGGTTAAGATTCCTATTTCCTAAAACAAGGGATTGGATTTTGTTTCTAAAATAGATGGTTTGATTTTGTTTTCAAAAACGAAGGATAGGATCTAGTTTCCTAAACAAGAGGTTGGCTTTGGTTTCCTAAAGGGAAGATTAGATTTGACATGGATTTGGAAAGTAAAGTTTTGGAAATCCTAGATTTGGAAGACTATAGTTTTGATGTAAAAAATAAGTTTTGGAAATATATATAATTTTGATGTAGAAAACAAGAGGTTTTGGAAACCTAGATTTTTAGGCCAAAATAAGGGATTAGAAGTCATGTTTTTAGGAAGGAAAATTAGGGTTTCCTAATCGTTGGCTCTAAGGTTTAACTTGGACACCAAGAAAAGGGATTTTTGGAAAGTGAGTTTTTTAGAAAGGGAGATTTTTGAAAAAGAAATCCTAGAGAGGAGTTTTTAGAAAGTGAATTTGAAAAGAGAGAGTTTTTGGAAGGGGATTTTTGGAAGGAATTTTTAGGAAAGAGATTTACGGAGAGAGTTTTTTAAGAAGGAAACCTAGAGAGTGTTTTTAGGAAAGAAATTTTGAAGAGAGCTTTCTGGAAAGGAGTTTAAAAAGAGGTTTTGTAAACATATTTTTGGAAGGAGTTTTTAAAAACAATTTTGGAAAGGAATTTTGATAAGGAAATTGGAGAGAGTTTTTAGAAAGCATATAAAATATCTCACTTTCCTAAAGCGATTCTAACCATAAGAAGGTTAGAACCACTTTAGGATAGTGGTTTTGAAAACAACAAGGATTTTGAAAATATAGACCATATTGGTCACTTTAAATGTAACACTTTCCTAAAGCAACCCTAGCCATGAAAAGGCTAGAATCACCCTAGGATTGTGATTTTGAAAACAAGTTTTGAAAAAGAAGATTTTAATGTAAGCTTTTGAAAATGAATTTTGGAATAATGCAAGATCATGATATGCACAATGCAAATTGGGGTCGTGAACATACAAGGTTAAAGGCTTTACCACATAATCAAGGAGGCCGAACCTACGTGGTCTCCGGTTAGACTAAAAGAAAGCCTCTGACACGGTGACTCTCCAATAGGCTAATTCTACACATGGACCGGGAAGTTCCTTGTTTCAAGCATGCAAAGAAGGGGGGGGGGGGAAGAAGATAGGGCATTAAAATAGAAGAAAACTCAAGTGGGTTGGGAGAGAGAAGAGAGGGGGAAGATGCATAAACTTAAATAAGAAGCCTACCTTGTGTCTTCTTTATTTTGCTTATCTTTGCAGGCTTTGCCTTGCTTTGCTTCGGTCTTCACTTCAGTCTTCATCTTGATCTTTGTCTTGATCTTCGAGTGTTTGCTTCAATCTTCAAGAGCTTCAGGTTGCAGCACTTCAAGTCTTCAATGGAGGCTTTGGAGGCTAGTGTATGAGTATAGGAGAGTGTGTATAAGTGTATAGAGTGTATATGAGTGTATAAGAGGCTAGGGTTTAGAAAACCTAAAGAAGCTAAGGTTTAGGGAGGCTACGAGCTTTGTATATCAAAAAGTAAGGTTTTCAGATTGAGTTTGCGGACCTCTTTTACGCTGTAGGAGGCTCTGTATTTATAAATAATGGAATGACTTGGTGCCTGTTGCAGTGGTGCTAGGCCAAAAATGCTTCTAGCGCCACTAGGAGTGGTGCCAGGCCAAATATTGGCTTGGCGACACTACTAGTGGCGTCAGCCAGTTAGGAAAGTTTTAAGGTCAGCAAGCAACGTATCTTGAGAAGATTTGGGCGTCTGTACTAGTGACTACCATGCAATTTTTAGCCTGGCTTCACTAGGAGTGACTCCGGAAGGTCTGGGAAGCATTTAAGGAGCTGGGAATGACCCGGAAGGTTGGAAATGGACAGGAACCCTTAGAATAGGGTCTGGGGGGGTAATGGACTTGAAAAAGGATAACAAGATTTGTCGGAAGGGTTGACCGGGCCATTAGGGGCAAAACGGTCAACCGGGCTAGGAAGTTGCAGGGACGGACTCAGAATGTCCCGGAAGAAGACTTGAGATTTGGGAACATTATTTAGAATGTTCCCAAAGGTTACCGGTTTGATACCTAGAGCCGGTGTGGTCAGAAAAAGGAACCGGCCCACGAGGGGCAAAACGGTCATTTTGCATCGGATTTGCCAGAACTGACTCGGAATGATCCGGAAAGATAAAGGAAGGGTGGGAATACTATAAAAAATATTCTCAGGAGGTTACCGGTTTGATACCCAGAACCAGCGTGGTCCCCGGGGTGTTCGGATACCTAAGGGCAAAATGGTCATCTTCACCAAAAAGTCTCGAAATTGGCCCGAAACTGACTAAAAGGCTAATCATGCCGGATTGCTTTTAAGACAATCTTGGAAGGGTGGACTTACCGTTCTAAGGACTTAGGTATTATCTAGAGAAATGTGCTGAAAAGTGGCCTTAGGGGCAGTTTGGTCATTTTTCATCGAAGTGGGCTAGCAGGCACCAGTGTTAACTTGGGTTTTGAGTGTTTCCGCCACTCTGACGGCGGTCCCGTGATACAGGGGTTTGTTGGCAATTCCCTATATCGACCTGTTTGCGAGTATTTCTGCTACTCTAACAGTTGCAAATGTTTGCGAGTACTTCTGCTACTTTGACGGTTCGCGATCATTCCCGAGATTGTCTGATCTCGGGAAGCTGCTAAAGGGACTTAGCACCTGTGAAGTCAACTTTCTCGGAAGGCGTGTCGAAATAAACATTTCTGCATTAGCGGGCTAGCAGGCACCAAAGGTGGACCGTTCTACCATCTAGGGGACTTGGGGTCTCGTCCCGATCGACAGGTTTGAAGGAACTTACCGTTCCGAAGAAACTTTCTTCAGAAAACACGCCGAAAAGATGGACTTATCGTCTCGAGGAATCAACTTTCTCGAGAGAGGGATTGGAATTGGAATTGGAATTGGAAAAAGAATTGGAAAGGGGACTTATCGTCTTCGGAAAGACGTGCCTATTGGAATTTGGAAAGGGGACATACCGTCTTCGAAAAGACGTGCCTATTGAAAATTTGGAACGGGGACTTACCGTCTTCGGAAAGACGTGCCTGATTTGGAATTTGGAAAGGGGACTTACCGTCTTCGGAAAGACGTGCCTGATTTGGAATTGGACCGAACAATGCCCCCAAGGGCATTTCAGTGATTTTACTTCTATTTGGCCCCGGCGGGCCCGCGAAGCGATGGATAGACAAGATTAGATTTGGAAAGTTGATTTGACTCCAAATATGTCCACATTGACTTGAATACAAGTCTGGACGGACCATAGACTGCCGAGCGGTAAAAAATGGAGTGCTTACAAGAAGATCTCGAGAAACTCGAGAAGATGTTTTGAAAATGGAACTTTTAAAGGAGAAAGCTTGAAAAATCCCAAAATTGATTTCGAAACGAAACGATACTTTAAAAGAAACCTTTTGAGTGGAATTTTTTCTTTTTGAGGGAAAATGTTCAAAAAAACCCAAAGATTGATTTTGAAACGATACTTTTTGAATGAAAAAGCTAAAAATCCTGAAAAGGTATTTTTGACATCAAACTTTTTGAAGGAAAAAAGGTAGAAAACCTAGAAGGTATTTTTGGCGTCAAACTTTTTGAAAGAAAATGTTTGGTAAACCCAAAAATGTTTTGAGATAAAATTTTGAATTTGTGCTTGAACTTTTTTAGGGAAAAAGCTTTAAAAACCTTGAAACTTGATTTGAAATGGGGTTTTTGAAGGGGAAAGCTTGAGAAACCTGAGGTTTTAATTGAATTTGAACTGTTTGAAGGAAATATTTTTGGAAAACTAAGATTGATTTGAAATAAACTTATTGAACGAAAAAATTTGAAAACCAGATTGATTTGAAACTTGGACAAAGCATATAGAAAATTCATGTTGACTTGAAATTTGGACAAAATGCGCAGAAAATTTATTTTGTATAGCAAAACATGTAGCAAATTTGTTTTGGCTTGAAACTTGAAAATTTTTGAAGGAATATTTTTGAAAAACTCATTTGACTTTGGAAAGTTGAACTTTTGAAGACAAAATGTATAGAAAATTCATTTTGACTTTGATGCTTGAACTTTTGATGACAAAATGTATAGAAAATTTATTTTGCCTTAAAAACTATTGGATTTTTTTAAAACAAAATGTTTAGAAAATTGTTTCGACTTGAAACTTGAATTTTTTGAAAAACAAAATGTGTAGAGAATTCATTTTGATTTGAAATTTGAATTTTTTGAAAACTTTGGAACTTGATGGTGTTTTGAATTTGACATAAAGCGTCAACTTTTGCTTTTGAAATGGAGCTAAAATTGAAAGTTAAGACTTTTTGTAGGAAGAGCTTTGAAAATTTTTGGATTTGAAAATTCATTTTGACTTTTGAGAGAAAGGAGGAGCTTCGATCTTTTGAATTTGAAATTTTTTGTAGAAATAGTTTTGAAAGCAGTTTTGGAGTTTTAAGAACTGATTTTTGAAATTGGCAGAAATGAATTTTGAAATTGAAACCTTTTTTCTTTTCTTTTTTTTTTAACATTTTTTAATTTGAGAGAAAGAAAGGGCTTTCATCTTGAAAATTCTACAAAAATTGTGCCTTCGCCTTGAGTATGGGGTGTCATAGGAAACTGCTTCATGCTTGTGATGCTTTTGTCTTAGAGTTTGAAGGTGGGACCATTTGTTTGTCTTTGCTTGAGATCTGTTGAGGTTGGATTCCATGATGTTGACTTGACTGTTGAGTTCTGATTTTGGCAAGTATGATAGGATTCTTGTTGACATGTCTCTAGAGGGATTTTGCTTCTTCAATTTGAACGTCTTGAATTGATCTTTGGGTGGAGTGAAGTCTCTTTTGAAAGGGTCGAGGCTTCTGGAAGGTCGATTGGTTGGTTCTTCTTGAATGGGTCCATTGGTTTGAAATTGAATGTGAGGTGTAGGATGGGCCATTGCCCCAGTTTTCATAGTTTGGAAAAAAGTTGTTCAAAGTTGATTGGGAGGTCGAGGGTGGGTTGTTGCCCCATTCTCTATATCTTGCCGGTTATAGAGGGCAGGATCATGGCTTAGGCTACCAGGGCCGACTCCATTAGCTGAGGGGTGTAGTCTAGTAGTAGCATATATAGTTTAATCTCTTATTTAGGAGGGCAACAGATAGTTTAGCCTCTTATTTAGGAGTTGTGCTAACTTGTTGGCTGAGTTGAAATCAGTGGCCTTAGGTTGATTTGCAGAAGATCTGATTGTGTGTTGGAGATCAGAAGACTGAGAGGTTAGGATCATTGAGTTATGTAGTACACGGGGACATGCCTTATGGAGCCAAAGAATTGGTTTAATGATGACTGGCTGATGTGGTTTGCTGAAATGGACTTCTAATGAGTTGAGCCATGCTGGAAACTTTGGGCTTCTAACTTGCTCCAGTTGGGTTATACATTGGATAACTGGGTGCTTATGGATAGTGGGATGCTCTGAATAACTGAATGCTTTGGATAGTTGAATATTTTGGATGGTTGAATATTGGACTTTGTTAGACTGCGACATCAAGATGTTGGCTTGAGGATACCTTAGATCCTGAGAAAGCTTAGGGAGATACCCCTTGCACTTATACCTATCTCATTAGTTTGTTAGCAATATCAAGATGTAACATTATATTCTTTAATAAATGACTTAAGACATTTATGCCTATTACTTTGTCATGCTGAGTTTAGAAATTTGTTACCAATGTAGGTTTTCCATAGTTTGGTATCTCTTAACCTATTGTTGAGGCGTGAGAGGTTTTTCCACTTTGTTGAGATTGCTTTGCTATTGCTGCTTGGATTGCTGATCTGGAGAGTTGACCCTTTTCTATTTTTTTTTTTCTTTTTTTATTTTTCTCTCATTTGAACCATTTTTGTCACCCGTGCCCTTGTGGGTTTTCATGGATGCCGGTTTTACCATTTTTGCACGTCAACACCCGTTTTTGGATTTTTATTACGTCAGTAGTTTTGTATCTTGCCATGACCCTACTCTTTTACCCATAGCGCCCTGAAGGGTTTTCACTATGTCCTCAAGCCATGCTTCTCTTTTGATTTCTCTCGTTGATGCTGATGAAGACGACTCCTTGCTTAATGAGAACAAAAATGCTGAGTGCTTTGATTTGGAAGAACGATTGATGATGAAATCTGTTGTTGACTGAAGTCGCTGCTTTGGTTGAAGAATGTTGATGTTACTTTTGACATTAAGCTCAGAGCTGAGTTGGAATTTCTGCTAGATAGAGCATTTTCTAATATATTCATCTTCCTTTGAAGAGCAATAAGAGCAATGACCGATTCGAAAGGTCTTTATTTTGGACTATAATGTGGGCTTGGTTATGGGGTATTTAAAAGGAAGGGATAAAGGTTCAAAACATTTTGCTTTTACTTGGCTTTTTAGAGCTATGATCACCTTGGATAGCTAGACTCTCTTTCTATTTCTCTTTTTTTGGTTTTGGATTTAAACATACCACGACTCTTATGTTTCCTTTGCTAGATCTTCACATCTTGTCTTTTTTGTTCCAACGATCCCAGATCTGTTACTTTTGTACCATGGTGCTCTTATAGATTTTCACCAGGTTGACAATTTTTTATCTTGCTATGCCTCCACCTTTTTACCCACAGTGCCTTTTTGAATTTTCACTGTGTCCTTGAGGTCATTCTATTTATGATTATTTTCTACCATTCATATGAAGGCCAGTATTCTCTCTGCTATAGTGTTGACTCTTTTATTTTAAGCAATAAAGAGTTTGAGATTTTCCTTTTTTTTTTTTTTGGTACTCCTTAAACCTATATACGTTCCTTACTTCCATTTTCTTATTTATTCTATCTTGACCTATTGTGGGTGGTGATCAGTAGGTTGGGTTTTTCAAGGAAAAGTAACCAGCTCAATTGCGTTTTGCAAGGGGATACTTTTAACTGTATAGCAGAAGAATTGAGGGCCTCTCCTTATTTCAATCATTGCTATCATTGCTCTGTCAAGGTTTTCAATTACACATAGTAGTGCTTCACCTAATCTAAGTTGATTAGTGCTGGGAAGACCTTGACATCCGTCTGTGTTGGAATCAATGCTCCTTTTATCACTACTTTGTGAGCTCAGGATGGACCGTTGTAGTTAGTGTCGAACTTTGTTTTTGATTTTCTACTAGGTTGGAAGTGACGAGACTTGACTTTTCTGCTGAAGCATCTGGAGATAGTGGATGGCTACCACTCTCAAGGCTGATCATACCACTCTGGTGATTTGAGTTTTCCCAAACATAGAGAGAGGGAGTTCTACTTTTGGCTAGAAGAATTGCCCCGTTATAGTAGACCAGTGGTGTTGCCCCAGTCGAGACTGTGACTGTGATTTTGATTTTGTATACGGTAGGGTAGCTGTTTGTGCAACACTTTGCAGCTTAGTATATTAGGAAAGATCTTCTTGACGTTTTTTTTTTCTACTGTTTCAATGAATTCCTTTATTTGTGAAAGGTAGGCTGCTGAGTTGTGGTGATTGATCTTTAAAGTATGGCAAAGTTTTGTCATCATGTCATTGTTGAGGTTGCTTGCATTATTCGTGATGAAGGACTCGAGGAGGCCGACTCTATAAAGGACGTCTAGAAGTCTTTAGGGTCAAAAGATGCTAAGCTTTGGTTAACCTGTAAGTTTTATTTTTTTGGAAAAAAAAAATTTTAGTATGACAGAGAAATCATTTCATAATCAAGAGCCTTTTATTCAAATTAGCCTGTTATGTACTTGATATTTACACTATACCTTGATAAGCTAAAATCAAAGGGTTCCTCTTGTGGGCTTTACCAAGGACTTTAGGGTCTGGGGACTTTGATAGATGGTTTGATCAACCAACTGCTTATCTTGATGCTGTTAGATTGATAGAGTCATGAGGAAGGTGGGCCTGTATAAGAGGACTAATGCTTAGGATTGAGGTATTGTCTTCATGGAACAAGTTTTTTTTTTTTGAATAGATTGTTAGTCAATGATCTGGGCCAAAATGGTAGTCTATTGATTCATTGAATCTATTGGATGAGGACTGCTCTGTACCCGTGCCCCTTGTTCTTTCTTGGCACCTTCTGCCAAGAGGTTGGGGTGGGCTGGATTTTTTAGATAGATCATGACACGGCACTGAGGTTACTGTTTGAGAAGCAATACTTTGTTGATGAACGGTCAATCCCTTCTGCAGGTCGAGCTTCTTCCAGTGAATGGACTCATCCTTTCATGAGTTTTGAACTAGATGTGACGTAAAAGGGTCTTATAGTTTTGGTTATACTATCGAGCCTGGAAAAAGAAAAAGAAAAAGAAAAATAAAACGCAATTAGCATGTGGAGTTGAATATTTTATGCAATGCATACTCTATGGAGGTCCCTTTTTCGAGGGAATCTATGCATAATGCTGAGTCCATTTTAGAGGTGGGGTTTTACCCCTATTATGCAACACAATACCCCTTCGGCATGGGCTGGTTGATGATTCTCTGTTTGGGAAATACAGCCTCCATGGACAGAGAGAGATTTGGGTCCCTCTTGAGATATGATTCTATGTATGTCATGAATCCTTAGGGTTGAGGAACCCTTAGGAGTTTTGGTAGGTTCGATTGACATGAGATTGGATTACTCCTTTCTCTCTGGGGTTGATAGAATATATGAGAATATAATGACTTGAGTTTCTTGAGACTCATCCTAGAATAGATATAGATGCATGAGAATAATGGAGGTGAATATGTGAACAACACGAAAATAGTAAATGAATGGTTTAGAAGAACCCCTTCTTGTCTTGCTTCTGCCTTCAGTTTTCTCGGTACTTAGAGATGAGGGGGAAGGATGGAAGACAAGAAACAAAAGATAAGTTAGTGTCTTGGTTTGAAAGTCTTTATGCAATGCATGCTCTAAGAGTGCCCTTGCTTTTTGAGGGGAACTAGACACGATGTGTTTGGCTCGTTTTTTGGAGATAAGGGTTTTGCCCTTGTATGTAGATAACTTACCATTGATTGGGAACATTCATTCATACATACATTCATTTGCAGAAACTATAAAAGTACATTGAACTTTGAGTTTGAACACAGAAAAATCGAAGTACATTTTACTAGGGGGAGGGGAAACATTTTCCTTGGGACTTCCACCTATCTACTTTTACATTTAAAATCCTATAATACTCTTGAGTTTTCGGATTCGCCTTCTTTAAGTTTGATGTTGAGGAGGTCATTGAGACACCTTGCTTTTTGGTTGCCCTTTATCTTCTTGGCAACTCAATCTTCGTCAGCATAGAGGGATTGGGGCTGATCTTCATGGAATGACTTGAAATGCATACCATGAGTCCCTAGGGTTACATAGGAACCTTTAGGATTTTTGTAGGTTTTATGCAAGGGAGAGTGAGCTTGGTGTCATTCTTTATGGGATGATCGTATGCATGAGAACGCAGTGACTTGAGTTACTTTGGAACTCTTATCTTAAAATGGAATATTAAATATATGTATATATGTGCTAAGAGTATAAGGAGAGAGAATGCAATTGTAAACTAAATATGCATGCATGAGTATTACACAAGCATTATAACGGTAGAAATAGATAAGAATAAAGGAAAGTAAAGCAGTCATCCTTTACTCCATGGTTTTGAAATTGACGTGCATGTCTTAAATCTGACAGAGATTTGGCTAGCATGAGGTTTAGGCTTTACTAATGCTTCCTAAGAAAGCTCGGCTCTCAGATCTTCAAACCTAGGCCCACTCCCCGAGGTGCTTGTAAGCACCCCATTTTTGACCGCTAGACAGTCTACAATCCGTCCAGACTTGTAGTCAAGTCAATATGTACGTATTCCAATTAAAATAAACTTTCCAAGCCTAATCCCGTCCATCCATCGCTTCGCAGGCCCACCAGGCCCAAATAGAGGCAAAATAATCAAAATGCCCTTAGGGGCATTGTTCGGTCCAATTCCAAATTTAGGCGCGTCTTTCCGAAGAAGGTAAGTCCCCTTTCCCATTCAAATAGCAGTCTTTCCGAAGACGGTAAGTCCCCTTTCCAATTCTAACCCAGGCACGTCTTTCCGGAGACAGTAAGTCCCCTTTTCAATTCCAATTTTAATCCCTCTCTCGAGACAGTTGATTCCTCGAGACGGTAATTCTATCCAATCCAGCACATTTTTTTGAAGAAAATCTCTTCGGAATGGTAAGTCCCTTTAAACCTGTCGACCAGGACGAGACCCCAAGTCTCCTAGATGGTAGAACGGTCCACCTTTGGCGCCAACTAGCCCACCAATGCAGAAATGTCTGTTTAGGCACGCCTTCCGTGAAAGTTAACTTCTCAGGTGCTAAGTCCCTTTAGCAGCTTCCCAAAATCAGGCAGTCTCGGGAATGATTGCGAACCGTCAGGGTAGCAGAAATACTCACAAACATTGCAAACGTCAAAGTAGCGAAAATACTCGCAAACATGTTGATATAGGGAATTGCCGACAAACCCTTGTATCACGAGACCGCCGTCAAGGTGGCAAAAATACTCAAAACCCAGGTCAACACTAGTGCCTGCTAGCCCACTCCGGTGAAAAATGACCAAACTGCCCCAAGGGCCATTTTTCGGCACGTTTCTTGAGAGCACACCTAAGTCCTCAAAATGATAAGTCCACCCTTCCTAGATCATCCTAGAGATGATCTGGCATGATTAGGTGCCCTCTAGTCAATTTCAGGTCAATTCCGAGACTTTTCGATCAAGATGACCATTTTGCCCCTAGGCATCTGAACGCCCTGGGTGTCAAACTGGTAACTTCCCGAGAATGCCTCCTACATTATTCTCAACCTTTCTTTGCCTTTCCGGATCATTCCGAGTCAGTTCTGGCAAACCCAGAGCAAAATGACCGTTTTGCCCCTAGTGGGCTGGTCACCTTTTCTGACCGCACTAGCTCTGGGTAACAAACCGGCAACCTTTGGAAACATTATTCATAATGTTTCCAAATCTTGAATCTTCTTTCGGGACGTTCTGAGTCCATCTCGACAGCTTTCTAGCCCGGTTGACTATTTTGCCCCTAATGGCCCGGTCAATCCTTCCGACACATCTTATCTTCATTTTTCAAGTCAAATACTTCCGGAACACTGTTATAAGTGTTCCTCCCCTTTTCTGGCCTTCTGGGTCATTCCCGGTCTCTCAACTCCTTCCCAGACTTTTCGGAGTCACTCCTAGTGAAGTCAGACTAAAAATTGCATGGTAGTCACTAGTACAGGCGCCCAAATCTTCCCAAGATACGTTGCTTACGGACCTTAAAACTTTCCTAATTGGCTGGTGCCACCTGTAGTGGCGCCAAGCCAAGAAATGGCCTGGCGCTGCTCCTAGTGGCGCTAAGAGGAAATTTGGCCTAGCGCCACTGCAACAGGCGCCAGGTCTATCCCATCTCTATACATACAAAGCCTCTTCCAGTGTGAAAAAGGTCTGCAAACTCTGTCTGAAAACCCTAAAATTCAATATACAGAGCTCGTAGCCTCCCTAAACCCCAACTTCTCTAAGTTTTCTAAACCCTAGCCACCATACACCAAACCCTAGCCTTCTATACACTTATACACATTCCTATACACTTATACATTAGCCTCCAACCCCCCCCCCCCCCCCCCCCCCCCCCCCCCCCCCCCCCCCCCCCCCCCCCCCCCCCCCCCCCCCACCCCCCCCCCCCCCCCGGCGTGCAATTGAAGACTTGGATTATTGCAACTACAAGCTTTGAAGATCAAAGACAAGCCCTCGAATACTAAAGTGAAGCAAAGACCAAAGAAAAGTAAGGCGCGCAAAGCCAAGCGAAATAAACAAGACATACAGTAGGTTTTCTCTTTAAGTTTCTGCACTTTCCTCCTCTCTCTTCTCCCTCCTAACCCACTCAGGTTTTTTCTATTTTAATCCCCTATCTTCTTCCTCCCTTTATTTACATGCTTGAAACAAGGGGATTCCCGGTCCATGTGTAGGATTAGACTATTGGAGGATCACCGTGTCGGGGGCTTTCTGTTAGTCTAACTAGAGATCACGTGGGTTCGGCCCCCTTGATTATGTGGTGAAGCCTTAACCTTGTATGTTCACGACATCAATTTGCATTGTGCATATTATTATCTTGCATTCTTCCAAAAATTGTTTTTCAAACTCGTTTTCAAATCTTGCATTAAAATTTTTTTCAAAATTATATCAAAATCTCCTTTTTCAAAATCACAATCCTAGGGTGATTCTAGCCTTTCCATGGCTAGGATTGCTTTAGGAAAGTGTTACATTTAAAGTGACCGATATGGTTTATATTTTCAACTCATTGTTGTTTTCAAAACCACTTTCTTAAAGTGGTTCTAACCATAAGAAAATCACTTTAGGAAAGTGAGACGTTTTTATACTTTCCAAAAAACTCTCTTTTCAAAAGTCTCTCTTTCTAAAACCCTCTTTTTCAACATGCTTTCTAAAGGCTCTTCTTTCCAAAATTGTTTTCTAAAAGCTTCATCCAAAAATCTATTTTTCAAAACTCCTTTTTAAACTCCTTTCCAAAACACTCTCCTTAAAATCCACTTTCTAAAAACGCTTCTTAAATCTCTTCCCTAAAAACTCTTTTCAACAATCTCCTTCTAAAAATCTTTCCAAAAACTCTCTCTTCAAAACTCACCTTCTAGAAACTCCTCCTTAGGATTTCCTTCCCAAAATCTCCTTTCCAAAAATCCTTTTTTTTGGTGCCCAAGTCAAGCCCTAGAGCCACAATTAGGACACCCTAATTTTCCTGCCCAAAAACATGATTTTTAATCTTGCCTTAAAACCTAGGTTTCCAAAACCTCTTGTTTTCTACATCAAAACTATACATATTTCCAAAACCTATTTTCTGCGTCAAAACTATAGTCTTTTAAATCTAGGGTTTCTAAAACTTCCTCTTCCAAATCCTTGTCAAATCAAATCTTCACTTTAGGAAACCACATCCAATCTCCTTATTTGGGAAATTAGATCCTATCCTTCGTTTTTGGAAACAAAATCAAAACCACTTATTCTTAGAAACAAAATCCAAATCTTTCTTAATTCAACTCCTTCCTAATCTTCTACTTTCCTAAATTTTAAGTTTCCAAAACTTGAACATAAAAATCTTTCCTAAATTTTAAAACTCAACTTCCACATCTTTCCTAATTCAACCCTTTCCTAATTCTATCCATTTTCAAATCTTAACTTTCCAAATCTAAGTTTTCAAATCTTTCCTAAACTCAAACCTTTCTTAGTCTCAAAATTTTCTAAAATTCAAACTCTAAAACTTTCTAAATTTCAAAATTTTCCAAATTCAAAGTTTTCTAAATTCAAAACTTTGTTAAGTTAAATCTTTCTAAACTTCCAAACTTTCTAAATTCTAAACTTTCCTAAAACTTCAAATCTTTCAAAATCTAAAACTTTCTAAACTCAAAACTTTCTTATTTTCAAAACTTCCTTATTTTCAAAACATTTCGTATTTCAAAACCTTTCCTAAAATGAAACTTTCGTATTTCGAAACCTTTCCTAAACCAAAACTTTCCTAAAAGGAAACTTTCCTAAAACGAAGCTTTCCTATTTTGAAACTTCTCTAATTCTCATCTTTTCTAAATCCAATCTTTCTAAATCTTCCAAGTCCAACATTCGAATCAAATCTTTTTTGAAATCTTTCCAAGTGAAGTCGAATCCTTCCTTTCTAAGTTCCTAAGTCTAGGTTTTCTAAAACCAAGTCTTTCAAAACCAATCTTTTCAAATCTTCCAATCAAAGTTCAAATTTCCTATTCTTCCAATTCCAATTCCAATTCCAATTCCAATTCCAATTCGAATTCCAACTCCAACTCTTTTCCAAATCAATTCTTCTATTTTCAATTGGACTCTTGTCCGAACTACGACTGACCTGATTCCTCCAAAAGGATACGTAGGCAACCTTCATGGGTGCGGTCACAACATTTTTCAAATTTCTATTTCCACAACCTTTTTCAAATCTCAAATTCCATAACATTTTTCAAATTTCTATTTTTGCAACTTCTTTTAGATTGCTAATTCCATAACATTTTTTAAGTTTCCAATTCCATAACTCTTTTCAAATCTCTTTTTAATACCAATTTCAAATCTATCTTTTCAAATCTGTTCTAAAATTAAATCAATTTCTTTTTAAAATCTATTTTCAAATCAAATCTTCCTCTTGCATTTGCATATCATGCATCATATCTTTTTAAACATTCTTTTTCAAAATGAATAGGGTTGGATAGTTTGTTAGTTGAAGACTCTCATAGGTGAATCTAAGGTGAATAGACATATAGGTACCGCAAGGGCAGGGTAGGGTGATGGCTTAGTGCGTCTTCCCTACACGTAACCAACCTCTGAACCTAGGATCACTGATTTCAAAGACCAAAAACAGAGTTATTTTTCAAAAAGGGCTTAAATGTTTTCCAAAGGTTGCCAAACAACCTGTTTTCTTAAAAACCCTCTCTTGAGGAGGTATTTTCAAAAACCCTAAGTGTAGTATTCGGATTATGCTTAGTTTTTAGGTGACCTAACTCACCTTAATCAAGTTAGGTGGCGACTCCAAATGTTTTCCAAAAGCCTTTTATTCAAATCTATTTTCAATTTAAACCTAGTTGCACTTATTCTTCTAGGAGGGTGAGTTCTAACGAGAGAGTACAGTGTTTTTCCTACTTGTGTGTGTATTCCTCGAGTGCAAAGAATCTGGGCGCTACAGCTGACGACTCCACTAGGGACACTTAGAGGGTTAGGCCGTAGTCATGTCTCTTTACCCTTCACCCATGTAGAGTCTTCAATTAACTTGTTCAATCCTATTCACTTTAAATTTTCAAAACCAAATTTTTAAAATTGTTTAAAAAAAACAAACATGTATTCATATTATATTGTATTAAGTTTGCCATCCACATACTAACTCTTGCATCTTTGTTTTGTAGGTACACATTTTGTTTAAATTTTATTAATTGCCATGCATGAATGTGATGAACAGGATGAATGAGAGTTGTTAGGCTCTTTCCTCCGCTTTTAAAAATCACACACACATTGCATGTGCACCTGCATTCTGCAAACTTGCATTTTACCCTGATATGTCATTTCTAGTTAGAAAAGGGGAATGGTATATTGGTTGTGGGCAAGATGCTATGTCAGTTTCTTCGCCTACTGCCTCTTGATGGTTCCCCCGCTCGGATCACCAACCGATCATGGCACCACCTTGGGGAATGGGCCTAGGTTTGAAGATTTGGGGACCGTGCCTTTTTAGGGCGCATTAGTCAACCCTCAACCTCATACTCATATAAACACCATGCATAGACGAACCTCTGCCAAATTTAAGGCACGCGCATTGCTTTCCAAAACCATAGAGGAAAGGGCGACTGCTCTTACTTTCATTTATACCTGCTTATTCCTGTTGTTATAATGACTGTATTCTTACTGTTATAATGACTGTTTAACTGCTCATGCATGCACGTTTACCTTGCTATTGCATTCTCCCTCCTTATACTCTTTGCATATCTATGTATATACATTCAATTTCCCATGTTAAGACAAGAGTTCCAAGTAACTCAAGTCACTACCTTCTCATGCATATGATTAACCCATTGAGAGTGACACCAAGTTCACTCTCCTTTGCATTAGGCCTACCCAAACCCTACGGGTTCCCACGTAACCCTAAGGACCCATGGCATGCATAACAATCCATTCCATAAGCGGGGTCCCAATCCCTCTATGCTCACGGAGATAGGGTTGCCAAGAAGACAAGGGGCAATTGATCAACAAGGTCTCTCAAGGACCTCCCTAACATCAAATCCAACGAAGGCGAATTCGAAGACTCAAGAGTAGTTTAGGTTTTTCCTTTGTAAAACTAGATAGGTGGAAGTCCAAAGGAAAATGCTCCCTTCCCCCTGTTGAAATGTATTTCAATTATTTTCTAGCTTAAACCCGAAATTCAATGTACTCTTTTACTTTTACGAATGAATGCATGGATGGCTGAAGGTTCCCACTTGTCGGTAAGGTATCTGCATACAGGGGCAATCTCCTATCTCCAAAATTGAGCCAATACATCATGCGTAGCTTCCCTCCTAAAAAAGGGTCACCCTAGGACATGCATTGTATAAAGCTCTCTAAAAACCAGAAACTAACTTGTAATTTGTGTTTCTGTCCTTTCGTCTTTTCCTTTTTTTACAGAGGTCACCCTGCACTGAGTCAACATTGCTCCTAAGAAGGGGCAACATCCACCTAGGGATCCCATTATCACCCGGCAAAGAGCATCACTGATGGTTGCTAACCCTAAAGAATCCTCTCAAGTTTCTCGGAAAGAAGTCAACGAAATGAGGACCAAGATGGATGAGATGCTCAAGCTTATTCAAACTATAGCTATGAAGTATGCCGCTGCAGTCCCATCATCATCTATGACTTCATCCCAGGACCTTGAACCCTCTAATCTAAGGATTGTGCTTCAGTTTGACAATGCTGGGAGGAATAAAGAGGATGCCAAAGGGATCAGTGCTAAAGAGGAAGAGACCATATTGCTTTCACCTGCCGTAAAGAAGGCCCCCCTAGACCCTCTCAGTCTGAAAATCCAAGGGTTAGAGAATTCATTGCGAAGTTTCCATGGCTATGACACTTACGGGTTCACTTCCTATGATGAGCTATATTTCTTCCCTGACCACCCGATACCTACTAGGTTTAAAATGCCAGACTTCCAGAAGTACGACGGCACCGGTAACCTCGTTGCTCATCTTCGTCTCTATGCTGGAGCGCTAAATGGTCATGGCAACGACCCTAAACTCCTCATGCAGCTATTCCAACACAGTCTCATGGGGTCTGCTCTACAATGGTTTGCTGGTCTGGACTTAAGGAAGATCATAAGTTGGATCAAGCTGGTCAATGCATTTAAAGCCCAATATCGTCATAATATTGATCTTACCTCTGACCGATGGTCCTTGATGACTATGAGCAAGGGTGAGAAGAAAAGCTTTAAAGGATATGCCCTGAAATGGAGGGAGGCCGCTGCACAAGTCAATCCCCCTACTGGAAGAAAAGGAGTACGTACAACTGTTCGTACATACTTTCCAGGGTATATTCTACGAGAAGCTTTGCACAAGCGTGGAAAAAAACTTCTTTGAACTGATCATACAAGGGGATATGATAGAAAACGGTCTTAAGACAGGGAGGATTATGGACCCCTAGGCCAAGACTGGAGAGTATACCGCCAACATAGCCAAGAAGGTGGCTACTACAAGGGGCACGATCAAGAAGGAAAGTGAGGTGTCTGCCATCCTGCCCAGCCAACCACCTCAATACCGTCCACCACTATAATCACACCCTATCCTGCCCTTACCTATTGTAACAATGCCTATTCCAACCTCTAACTATGGCCCCGCTGGGGCACGACCCAATTTTAGTAGACCTGCTCGACGCATCCGTACCTTCAACACCTTAGCCTGCACCCAAACTGAGGCCTACCATAACTTGCTGAAGAGCAGTATCCTAAAGCCCATACCTGCTCGCCCATTGCCAAGCCCTCTACCCCCGACCTTTAATGCCACTCTTACATGTGAATACCATTCGGGTGGCCAAGGGCACGACACCGAAAGCTGCTTCGCTCTCAAGCACAAAATTCAAGACTTGATCGAAAACAAGACCATTGATCTGCAGCCGGTACAACCTGCTCCGACCCTCAATGTGACCACTAACCCTCTGCCGGATCACACCGTCAACATGATGCTAATAGAAATGGAAGGCGAGGGAGATTTTGACGAGTTCGGAGCCGAAGGTTGTGAGGACGATTAGGAGCCGATGAAGAGGATGATTGGGAGGAGGATCTCCCACTATGCCCGATCTATCTCTATAACCCTAATGAAGTACCTGATGCTTCTGATTGGCCAGTTGAAAAGCCAGTGTTTCTAGAAAAAGAGCTTGTTGAAAATGTCGTTGTTGATGGATGGGGTGCTGAGTTTCTACACCCAAGGTATCATTTACTAGAGAATCCTTGGCCTGTAATCGAATGCAGCTATGAAGATCTAGGTCGGGAGCAAAAAGAACCAAGGACACCAACAGAGCCATTCGAATCGGAAGGAGGCGAGTTAGCCACGCTATTTCCAGGAGAGTCCACCACCAAGGACATCAAAGGGATCGATGAAGTTGCCAACTGCACTATCACTGCCAACATGCCCGGAGCTCTATAAGAAGCCTTTGCCTGTCTAGCCTTGGCCGAGGATCCAGGTTGCGAATGGAGCATCGAAGATGTGGGCATTGTTCCAAGGCCATATTGAAATGGGTTCCCTTTAAAAGCGTGTAAGAGAGGGGTGTTTTTACCCACTTTCTTTCTATCCCTTTACCTTCTCGTCTTAAATTGATATCTGCATTTCTTTCTCTTTCAAACAAGAACCATATGCTTTTCACTAATATTATAGAATGATTAAGCTTTTTTATTCTCTACTGTTATCTTATATGTCTCTTAGGAATGATAGCTACTTTCTACACAAGGGGCATGGTTTGTCTTATGGAATGATCCGACTTAAAGGGATGATAGCATGAGTTAACCACTTGCTGAATGATCAGCTTTCCAAAGAAAGAGAGGTCAAGGATGAGTGAGGAAACTACCCAAAGGCAACACTTGCAAGACACTGAAGCTAAACGATGTGTGGCCAGCTTATCAAAGTGAAGGGGAGCCATCTTTCATTTTTCAACATTTAAAAAAAATAGTAATAATAAAAAAAAAAGAAATGCTTATATTCCCTTTGCTTTACCCCTAATACCTCACGGAAAGCAAAAATTTTATTTGTCAACCCCAATCCAAGACTGTCCTCCCCACATTGGGGCAGACAATAGCTAAGAACTCTAGGAATTGTATCCACCTCTATCTTATTAGGATAGTATCGAAAGCTCTATAGATCAAGCAATCTAATTCAAAGTGAAGAGAGGCCTTCATTTCATTTCCCATACAGTCAAAAGCAACCTATTGCCAAACCTGTTGAGCCACCTATCCTTTTTCGAGAAAACCCCAACCTAGGGATCACCACCCACATTGGGTAGTTTGAACTACCAAGGAAAAGGGTCGAAGAATTATTCGTTCCACAAAAGAAAAGAAAGGACAAAGCGAAGGAAAGGAGTTGCCAAGGGGCAAGAGGTCAAAAAAAAAAAAAAAAGGAAAAAATCTAAGGAAAGGGACCATGATTGAGTCATCTTCAAAAGCATAATAAGAAGATCGAAAGAGAGTCATGTTTATCTCAAAAAGTATATAGAAAGGGGGAAAGAAAAGAGTCATTTTCACCCTGAGAAGTGTATTTTAAAGGTGATCCTAGGTTACAAAGAAACCCCAGTAGAAACAATAGGTTCGAGCCTTTATCCTTCCTTGCAAAACCCTAAAACCATGGCTTACATTATAACCCTACTAAAGTCTACTCTAATTGAAAATGGATTGCTTGATCTAAATGAGCTAGACACGTTGCCGAAGCTAAAGAAGGATGCTAACTCTACTGAAAAATAGTCAAGGATAGTATGGATCTAAACTCTGCTGAAAATAATATCAAATTTGAGCCTACATATCCCGTTGTTTCTGAAACCCCATAACTTAGCCTACATTACGGTCTGAAACAAAGTCTCCTTAGATTGAAAGGACTGGCCACTTATCGCTCTGCTAAAGGTCAAGTAAGCTGTTGCTAAAACCCCGAGAGTTGAGAGTTCCAGCCCAATAATCATACGCACTAACCCGTAAATCAAGAATCAGAGAGGGTCAAAAGGTTGAGAAAGGTTCGAAGTGCTATCGTCCAATCAAGGTAGGGTTGAGCCAGAAGAGAGGCTAGACCCCCAAAAGGGAAGAAGTTACCATTCCAAAGATACTAAGTTTGGTAGCACCCCTTGTCATTCTGTTAGCTAATATATTTCTAACATGTGCATACGTTAAAAATAAAAAATAAAAAAAATCAGCGTTAGTTTTGCACACATAGAATATAACTCCATATAAAAATAGAAGTCACCAACATCAACTCATGTAATAGATATATAACATCATCATCCATCACATACATCTGATCATATGCCTAGCTGTAAAAATCATAAATGTATCTGCCTATCCATGCATCTAAAAGCCATAAATGTCCATCTTTTGTACAAAGCTTACAAAATAAAACTATCTAACATAAATACATCTCAGGAATAGGGGCAAAAGAATATTAGAATCTCCCCAAGGGGCATCTATCACAGGTCAAAGTCAATGTCATCTAGATCAAAATCCCCAAAACCCGGCATCGGAAGAGGCGGATAACTACTCAAAGCACTGCCATCCTGCAGGGAAGATAGAACCGAAATTAGCCGCATGAAAGAAGAACTAAACAACAACAGAGTGAATAGAAGAAGCAGAGAAAGAATAACATACCCCCCCCCCCCCCCCCCCCCCCCCCCCCCCCCCCACACCACCTAACTGAGATAACCGAGCCGTCAAGGAAGCTACCTCTGCCTGGTACTAATCCCGCTCCATCTGGTACTGATCCCTCTGGTCTCTCACAGTAGTAAGCTCAGCCTGGGGCACGTATCCTCCAGCTCAGCGCCACAAATCAACCACCTCCTGACCCACAGCGTACCCGCCAACTACTACCTCAAACCGGGTGAAGGCACCAACCAAATAAGCCCCAAAGTCCGTAGCATAATCTGTATTCGGAGGAAGCAAGAACTCGGCACCCGGCTGACGCTCTTGATAGGGGATAGGCACTCCCGCCACCAAGGCTCTAAACATATACTTCGGCGAAGCTCCTACTGATTGGATTTCCTTATGAAATTGCCGCCAGTGTCGCTCTCCGAGATAGGACTCCCAAGTGTCATCACTGAGAAAAGCAGCTCTCGACAGGGACAACGGGACCAAGTATCGGACTGTCTCATAATGAACTGATCCAACGAAGGGCCGCCAAGTCACATCCCTCGTCTCAATCAGCTCCAGGTTAGCCCGGAGTGTCACAAAATTAGTAATCTCCAATCGCTGGGCTACCCGGTCACGAGCCTACCTCAAAGCACCAGGAAAGAGGTCATCCTCAACAACTGCAGGGCGACGAACAGGAAGGTATTCATAGCTCCACCAGATGAGAAAAGGCTAGAAACTAGTCATGTTGCCCCAACGGGAAGAAGTCTAGACCCGCATCGACCGAAGGAAGCAGCCAAAGGAGAAGGACCCCTAGTCCAGCTCAGATAAAGCTCTAAGATCAGCTACTATACTCACCAACTAACATGGCATGAGTGACTTGTTGTTGTTGCAAAAGCAGCTAAAGATGATGTACAAAACGAGTCGCCGTCTCATAATGTCCCGCCTGGCAGGCGATGGCTCAACAGCAAAGGTACGGTCATCCTAACTGATCCAAGAGACTGGGAAGGCAGAACGCTCGGGAGGAGGCAAGTCCAGCAGAATGCATGCCTCGTCTCTACTAACTGACTGTAAAGTGATCCGCCGGCCAACGAAGGAAAGCCTTGTGATGATCGCCCAATCCAAGGGAGTGGGACCTAACACAAAGCCAACAAAATGGAAGGTCCCGGTCTCTCCAAACCACCGCTTGTAAGCACCCCATTTTTGACCGCTCGGCAGTCTTCACTCCGTCTGGACTTGTTTTCAAGTCATTGTGGGCATATTTCAATCGAAACTAATTCTCTAGGTCCAAATTTTGTCTTTCCATTGCTTCGCGGGCCTGTCAGGCCCAAATGGAGGCAAAATGACCAAAATGCCCTTAGGGGCATTGTCCTTTCTTATTCCTTTTCAAATCCCTCTCTCGAGACAGTTTATTTCTCGAGACGGTCCGAGTAGCAAAACTACTCACAAAACCGTTAGAGTAGCGGAAATACTCACAAATAGGTCGATATAGGGAATTGGCAACAAATCCCTGTGTCATGACGACCACTGTTAAAGTGGCAGAAACACTCAAAACCCAGGCGCGTCTCTTCGGAGACGGTAAGACCCCTTTCCAATCCCACTCTCGAGACAGTTTATTCCTCGAGACGGTTCCAATCCAGGCACGTCTCTTCGGAGACAGTAAGACCCCTTTCCAATCCCACTCTCGAGACAGTTTATTCCTCGAGACGGTTCCAATCCAGGTGCGTCTCTTCGGAGACGATAAGACCCCTTTCCAATCCCACTCTCGAGACAGTTTATTCCTCAAGACGGTTCCAATCCAGGCGCGTCTCTTCGGAGACGGTAAGACCCCTTTCCAGTCCCTCTCTCGAGACAGTTTATTCCTCAAGACGGTCCGAGTAGCGAAACTACTCACCAAACCGTTAAAGTAGCGAAAATACTCACAAATAGGTCGATATAGAGAATTAACAACAAATTCCCGTGTCATGACAACCGCCGTTAGAGTGGCGAAAACACTCAAAACCCAGGTCAACACTAGTGTTTGTTAGCCCGCTTCGGTGAAAAGTGACCAAACTACCCTTAAGACCTTTTCTGAGACTTTTCGGTCAAGATGACCATTTTGCCCCTAGGCATCCGAATGCCCCAAGAACCACACCGGCTCTGGGTATCAAACCGGTAACCTCCCGAGAATGCTTCTTGTAGTATTCTCAGCCTTTCCTTATCTTTCTGGATCATTCCGAGTCAGTTCCGATCAACCTGGTGCAAAATGACCGTTTTGCCCCTGGTGGGCCTATCTCCTTTTCCGACCACGCCGGCCCCGGAAATCAAACCAGCAACCTCTGGGAACATTCTAAATAATGTTTCCAGATCCCAAGTCTTCTTCCGGGACAGTCCGAGTTCGCCTCGGCAGCTTCGCAGTCCGATTGACCGTTTTGCCCCTAAAGGCCCGGTCAACCCTTCTGACCCATTTCTATCCTCATTTTTCAAGTCAAATACCTCCAGGGCATTATGTAAGCGTTCCTGCTCCTTTCTGGCCTTCCGGGTCATTCCCGACTCCTTCAAATCATTCCCGGACTTTCCGGAGTCACTTTTAGTGAAGGCAGGCTAAAAATTACATGGTAGTCACTAGTACAGGCGCCCAAATCTAGTCACAGATACGTTGCTTGCCGACCTTAAACCTTTCCTAATTGGCTGGCGCCACTAGTAGTGGCGCCAAGCCAAAAAATGGCCTGGCGCCACTCCTAGTGGCGCCAGTGTAAAGTTTGCCCTGGCGCCACTGCAACAGGCGCCAGGTTTGTCTAACTTCTATAAATATAGAGCCTCATTCAACGTGAAAAGGGTCTGCAAACTTAACCTAAAAATCCTATATTTCGATATACAGAGCTCGAGCATCTCCTAAACCCTAGCCTCCCTAGGTTTTCCAAGCCCTAGCCACTATACACAAACCCTAGACTCATATACACTCCTATACATCCCCATACACTCATACACCAACTTTCAACCCTTCTCCGAAGACTTGAAGAGTTGCCATCCAAAGCTTGAAGACAACTCTTGAAGACTGAAGGTGAAGATCAAGACAAAGACCGAAGACCGAAGACAGCGCGGCGCGCAAAATAAAGAAGACATACGGTAGGTTTTCTCTTTAATTTTCTGCACTTCCCCCCTCTCTCTTCTCTCTCCAACCCACTTGGGTTTTCTCTGTTTTAATCCCCCATCTCTTTCCCCTCCTTTCTTTGCATGCTTGAAACAAGGGGACTCCCGATCCATGTGTAGGATTAGACTGTTGGAGAGTCACCGTGTCGGGGGCTTTCTTCTAGTCTAACTAGAGACCACGTGGGTCCGGCCCCCTTGATTATGTGGTGAAGCCTTAGCCTTGTATGTTCACGACCCCAAATTGCATTGTGCATATCATAGTCTTGCATCTTCCAAAATTCGTTTTCAAACTCGTTTTTAAAATCGTTTTCAAACTTGTTTTCAAAATTGCATCAAAATGTCTTTTTCAAAAACTTGTTTTCAAAACCACAATTCTAGGGTGATTCTTGCCTTTCCATGGCTAGGGTTGCTTTAGGAAAGTGTTACATTAAAAGTAGCCTTTTCGGTCTATATTTTCAAATCTTATTGTTTTCCAAAACCACTTTCTTAAAGTGGTTCTAGCCCTCTTATGGCTAGAATCGCTTTAGGAAAGTGAGACGTTTTCATACTTTTCAAAAACTCTCTCTCTTCAAAAATCTCTTCCTAAAAATCTCTTTTTCAACATACTTTCCTAAAACTCTCCTCTCCAAAATGGTTTTCAAAAACTCCCTTCCAAAATCTATTTTTCAAAACTCCCTTTTTCAACTCCTTTCCAAAATCCTCTCCCCAAAATTCACTTTCTAAAAACCTTCCCCAAAAACTTTCCAAAAACTCTCTTCAACAATCTTTAACCAAAAACCTTCATAGAAAAACTCTCTCCAAAAATCTTTCCAAAAACTCTCTTCCCAAAATTTTCCTTCTAGAAATTCCCCTCTAGGATTTTCCTTCCAAAATCTACGTTTCTAAAAACACACTTTCCAAAACTCCTCTTTAAAATCTTTTTCCAAAAACTCCCTCTTCAAACACACTTTCCAAAAACTCTTTTCTAGGATTCTCTTCTAGAAAACTTTCGTTTCTAAAAACACACTTTCTAAAAACTCTTTCCTTAGAGCCCCAAATCAAGCTCTAGAACCCACAATTAGGAAACCCTAATTTTCCTCTCAAAAACATGATTTTCAAACCTTGCCCCAAACCTAGGTTTCCAAAATCTCTTGTTTTCACATCCAAACTTACATGTTTCCAAAACCTCTTTTCTACGTCGAAACTATAATTTTCCAAATCTAGGGTTTCTAGAATCTCCTTTTCCAAATCCTTGTCAAATCCTATCTTCCCTTTAGGAAACCGAATCAAATCTCTCTGTTTAGGAAACTAGATCCTGTCCTTCGTTTTTGGAAACAAAATCAAATCTTTTCTTTTAGAAACCAAATCCAATCCCTTCCAAATCCAAATCTTTCCTAATTCAAATCCTTTTCAAACTTCATAGGTGCGGTTTCCAAAATCGCACCTATGAAGGCAACCTTCATAGGTGCGGTCACAATACTTTTCAAACTTTCAATTCCACCCTCATGGGTGCGGTTTCCAAAATCTTTCCAAATCTCAAACTCTAATCTATTTTCACAATTCCAATTTCAAATTTCTATTTTCAAAATTTTTATTTTTAAATTTTCAAACCTTCCAATTCCAATTCCATCTCTTCAAATCTATTTTCAAATCAAATTAATTTATTTTCAAATCAATTTCTATTTTTCAATTCTCTTCTATTGCACTTGCATATCATGCATCATGTTAGTTTCTTCTTTTTAAACATTGTTTTTCTAAAATGGATAGGATTGAACTATAGTTGGTTAAAGACTCTCATAGGTGAATCTAGGGTAGATTGACATGTAGGTACCGAAAGGGCGGGGTAGGGTGATAGCTTAGTGCGTCTTCCCTACACGTAACCAACCTTCGAACCTAGGATCACTGTTTTCGAAAGACCAAAAAGGAGTTATTTTTCAAAAAAGGGCTAAATGTTTTCCAAAGGTTGCCAAACAACCTGTTTTCCTAAAAAAAAAAAAAAAAAACCCTCTCTTGAGGATGTTTTCCAAAATCGTTTTTGAAAAACCCTAAGTGTAGTCTTCGGATTATTCTTAGTTTTTAGGTGACCTAACTCACCTTAATCAAGTTAGGTGGCGACTCCGAATCTTTTTCAAAAGCCCTTTATTCAATTCAATCTTCAATTCAAACCTAGTCGCACTCATTCTTCTAGGAGGGTGAGTTCTAATGAGAGAGTACAGCATTTTTCCCGCTTGTGTGAGTATTCCTCGAGTGCAAAAAATCTGGGCACGACAGCTGGCGACTCCGCTAGGGACACTTAGAGGGTTAGGTTGTTAGTCATGTCTCTTTACCTTTTACCCATGTAGAGTCTTCAATTAACTTGGTTCAATCCTATTCACTTTAAATTTTCAAAACTAAATTTTCAAAATTGTTTTCAAAAAACATGCATTTATTTATATTATCTTGTATTATGTCTGTCATCCACATACTAACACTTGCATCTTTGTTTTGTAGGTGCGCTTTTTGCTTAAGTTTTATTAACTGCTTTGCATGAATGTGATGTACAGGATGAATGGGAGTTGTTGGGCCCTTTCCTCCACTTTTAAAAAATCACACACACACTGCATGTGCACTTGCATTCTGCATACTTGCATACCCTGATATGTCCTTTCTAGTTAGAAAAGGGGAACGGTATATTGGTTGTGGGCAAGATGCTGTGTCAGTTTCTTCGCCTACGGCCTCTTAATGGTTCCCCCACTCGGATCACCAACCGATCATGGCACCACCTCGGGGAGTGGGCCTAGGTTTGAAGATCCGGGAACCGAGCCTTTTTAGGACACATTAGTCAACCCTCAACCTCATACTCGTACAGACACCATGCATAGCCGAACCTCTGTCGGATTTAAGACACGAGCATTGTTTTCAAAATCACGGAGGAAAGGACGACTGCTCTTACTTTCATTCATACTTGTCTATTCTTACTGTTATACTGACTGTATTTATACTGTTATAATGCATGTCTAACTGTTCATGCATGCATGTTTACTTCAATTGTACCTTCTCTCCTTATACTTTTTGCATATTCATGTTCATGCATTCAACATTCCATGTCAAGACAAGAGTTCCAAGTAACTCAAGTCACTGCATTCTCATGCATATGATCAACCCATTGAGAGTGACACCAACGTTACTCTCCCTTGCATTGAACCTACCTAAACCCTAAGGGTTCCCGCGTAACCCTAAGGACTCATTGCATGCATCTCGATTCATTCCATAAGAGGGGCCCCAATCCCTCTATGCTCACGGAGATAGGGTTGCCAAGAAGACAAGGGGCAATCAATCAACAAGGTCTCTTAGCGACCTCCTCGACATCAAATCCAAGGAAGGCAAATCCGAAGACTCAAGAGTAATTTAGGGTTTCCCTTTGTAAAAGTAGATAGGTGGAAGTCCAAAGGAAAATGTTCCCCCTCCCTCTATTAAAATGTATTTCAATTCTTTTGTATCTCAAACCCAAAATTTAATGTAGTTCTTTATTTTTATGAATGAATGCATGAATGGCTGAAGCTTCCCACCTGACGGTAAAATGTCTGCATACAGGAGCAAACCCCCTATCTCCAAAAGTGAGCCAATACATCATATTTAGTCTCCCTCTCAAGCAGGGGCAACCCTAGGACATGCATTGCATAAAGTTCTCTAAAAACCAAAAACTAACTTGTGACTTGTGTTTTTGTCTTTTTCTTTTTTTCTTTTTATTTCTATTTACAGAAGTCACCTTGCACTGAGTCAACATTGCTTCCAAGAAAGTGCAACATCCACCTAGGGATCCTATTATCACTCGGCACAAAGCATCACTGATGGCTGCTAACCCTGAAGAATCCTCTCAAGTCTCTCGAGAGTAAGTTAATGAAATGAGGACTAAGATGGATGAGATGCTCAAACTCGTTCAAACTCTGGCCATGAAGGATGCTACTGCAGTCCCGTCATCATCAATGACTTCATCTAAAGACCTTGAACCCGCTAATCCAAGGATCATGCTTCAGTCCGACAGTGCTGGGAAAACTAAAGAAGATACCAAAAGGGTCAACACTGAAGAAGAAGAGACCATATTGCTTTCACCCGTCATAAAGAAGGCCCCTCTAGACCCTCTCAGTCTGAAAATCCAAGGGTTGGAGGATTCATTACGAAGTCTCCATGGCCATGATGCTTACGGATTCACTTCTTATGATGAACTCTGTTTCTTCCCCGACCATCCGAGACCTGCTAAATTTAAAATGCCTGACTTCCCGAAGTACGACGGTACCGGTAACCCCGTTGCTCATCTTTGCCTATACGAGGGAGCACTAAGTGGACATGGCAATGACCCAAAGCTCCTCATGCAGTTATTCCAACACAACCTCACAGGGTCGGCTCTGCAATGGTTCGCTTGTCTGGACTTAAGGAAGATCACAACGTGGATGGAGCTAGTCAACGCGTTCAAAGCCCAATACCGTCACAACATCGACCTCACTTCTGATCGATGGTCCTTGATGACAATGAACAAGGGTGAGAAGGAGAGCTTTAAAGCCTATGCCCTGAGATCGAGGGAGGCCGCTGCACAAGTAAACCCCCCGCTGGAAGAGAAGGAGTATGTACAATTGTTTGTACATACTTTTCAAGGTATATTCTATGAGAAACTCTACACAAGCGTGGGAAAAAGCTTTTCTGAGCTCATCGTGCAGGGAGAGATGATAGAAAATGGCCTCAAGACAAGAAGAATTACAGATCCCTATGCAAGACTGGAGAAAATACTGCCAACATGGCCAAGAAGGTGGCTACTACAAGGGGCACGATTAGGAAGGAAAATGAAGTGTCTGCTATTCTGCCTAGCCAACCACCTCAATACCGACCCCTGCTACAATCACCCCCAGTCTTGCCTTTGCCCACCTTGACCATGCTGCTCCAACCCCAAACTATGGTCCCGCTGGGGCACGACCCAACTTCAATAGACCTGGTCGACGTATCCGTACCTTCGACACCTTAGCCTGCACCCAAACCGAGGCCTACCATAGCCTTCTAAAGAACAACATCTTAAAGTCCGTCCCTGCTCGCCCGTTGCCAAGTCCTCTGCCCCCGACCTTTAATGCTGCTCTTACATGTGAATATCATTTAGGTGGCCAGGGGCAAGACACTGAAAGCTGCTTTACTTTCAAGCACAAGATCCAAGACCTGATCGACAATAAGACCATCGATCTGCAGCCGGTAAAACCTGCTCCCACTCCCAATATGACTGCTAACCCTTTGCCAAATCACACCGTCAATATGATACTAGTAGAAATGGAGGGCGAGGGAGTGTTTGACGAGCTTGAGGCCGAGGACTATAAGGACGATTGGGAGACCGAGGAAGAAGATGACTGGGAAGAGGATCTCCCATTATGCCCAATCTATCTCCATAACCCTAATGAAGTGCCTGATGCTTCCGACTGGCCCATTGAGGAGCCAATGTTCCTGGGAGATGAGACTACTAAAAACATGGTTGCTGATGGATGGGGTGCTGAGTTTCTGCATCTGAAATATGCCGCGGCCGAACGTCAGTTGCTAAAAAGTCATTGGCCCACAAATGAGTATAACTATGAAGAAATGAGCTGGAGGATAGAGAAGCCAAGAGCATAAGCAGAGCCATTCAAATTGGAAGGGGGTGAGCTGGTCACCCTGTTTACAAAAGAACCCGCTACACAGAACAAGGAGGCTGATAACCGCATCAACAGTGTCAACGTCTATGGAGCTCTAGGAGAAGCCTTTGCTTGTCTTGCCTTAGCCGAGGATCCGGATCGCGAATGGAGCATTAAAAATGTGGGAGTTGTCCCAAAGCCGTACTAAAAAGGGGTTCTTTGCACAAGCATACAAGAGAGGGGTGTTTTCACCCACTTTCTTTCTATCCCTTTTACTTTTTGTTTTTAAATTAATGCTTACATTTTCTTATTGCTGAAGAACCTTATGCTTTTCGTAAAAATAATAATAATAATCAAATGACAGTCTTTTAGTCCATTGTTGTTGTTTTGTCTTCCCTAGGAATAGTGACTATTTTCTACGTAAGGGGCATGGTTTGTCTTATAGAATGATCCAACTTGAAGGGATGATAGCATGAGCTAACCACTCGCCAAATGATCAGCCTTCCAAAGAGAGAGAAAATAAGGATGAGTGAGGATACTACCCAAATGCAGCACTTATAGGACTCCGAAGCTAAGCGATGTGTGGCCAATTTATCAAAATGAAGAGGAGCCATCCTTCGTTTCCTCACATATGAATAGAAGAATAAATGACTAAATAAATAAATAAATGTGCTCATATTCCTTTTGCTTAACCCTTAGAGCCTCGCGGAAAGCGAAAATTTTCTTTGTCAACCCTGATCCAAGACTGTCCTCCCCACACTGGGGCAGACAATAATTGAGAATTCTAGGGGTGGTGTCCACCTCTATCATGCTAGGATAGTGTTGAAAAACTCTATGGATCAAGCAATCTAATTCAAAGTGAAGAGAGGCTCTCATTTCATTTCCCATACAGTCAAAAATAACCCCTTGCCAAACCTGTTGAGCCACTTATCCTTTTTTAACAAAACCCCAACCTAGGGATCACCGTCCACACTAGGTATATTGAGATACCAAGGGAAAAGGGTTAAAGAATTGTTTCGTTTCACAAAAGAAAAGAAAAGAAAAGAAATAGAAAGAAAAAGCAAAAGAAAGGAGGTGCCAAGGGGCAAAAGGCCAAAAAAAAAAAAAAATCCTTTAAGGAAAGGTCTGAAGAAAATTATGATTGAGTTATCTTCAAAAGCATATAAGAAGAACAAATGAGAAAAAAGTTATGTCTATCTCAAAAAGGTATATAGAAAGGGTGAAAGAACAAGGTTATTTTCACCCTAAGAAATATATGGTCAAAAGCAAGAAGGAAATTTAAAGGTGATCCTAGGTTATAAGAAAACCCAGTAGAAACAATAGGTTTGAGCCTTTACCCTTTCTGGCAAAACCCCGAAACCATGGCCTACATTACAACCCTATTAAAGTCCCCTCTGATTGAAAATAGATTGCTTGATCTAAATGAGTTAGATACGCTGCCAAAGCTAAAAAAAAAGAGAAAAAAAAAAAAGAAGATGCTAATCCTACTGAAAAACGGTTAAGGACAGTTTGGATCTAAACCTTGCTGAAAACAACATTGATTTTGAGCCTATATATTCCGTTGTTTCTAAAACCCCATAACCTAGCCTACATTACGGTCCTAAACAAAGTCTTCTCGGATTGAAATGACTGGCCACTTATCGCTCTACCAAAGGTCAGGTAAGCTATTGCTAAAACCCTGGGAGTCGAGAGTCTCAGCCCAATAACCCTATATACTAACCTTAAGATAGAAAGTGGGAGGCGGTCAAGAGGTTGAGAAAGGTTTGAAGTGCTGTCATCCAATCAAGATAGGGTTAAGCCAAAGGAGAGGCTAAATCCCTAAAGAGAAGGGAGTTACCATTCCCAGGACTACAAGTCTAACCGAATCTTGTGTCATTCTATTAACATATTTTTAACCTGCACATATGTTTAAAAAAAAAAAAAAATCAGCATGGTCTTTGTACGCATAGGATATAACTCCCTGTAGAAATAAAAGTCATCAGCATCAACTCATGGAATAAATATCACATGCATCTGGTCATATGCCTAACTGTAAAGATTATGAATGTATCTGTCTACCCGTGCATCTAAGTACCATAAACATCCATCCATATACAAAACTGTGTAAAATAAAGCTGTCTAACATCAATACATCTCAGGAACAAGGGGTAAAAGAGGAGCAGAATCTTTACAAGGGGCATCTCTCACAGGTCGAAGTCAATGTCATCTGGATCAAAATCCCCGAAACCCGGCATCGGAGGAGGGGGGTAACTACTTGAAGCACCACCATCCTATAAGAAAGATAGAACCAAAATCAGCCGCAAGCAAAAGGAGCTAAGCAACAGCAGAGCAATAAGGAGCAAAGAGAGAATAACTTACCCCCCCACCACCCATCTGAGATAACCGGGCCGTCAAGGAAGCTACCTCGGCCTGGTACTGGTCCCGCTCCATCTGGAACTGGTCTCTCTGGTCTCTCACAGCAGTAAAGTCGGCCTGGGGCACATATCCACCGGTTCGGCGCCACAAATCAACCACCTCCTGGCCAACAGCGTACCCACTGACTACTACCTCAAACCTGGTGAAGGCACCAACCGAATGAGCCCCGAAGTGCGCAGCATAATCCGTATCCAGAGGAAACAAGAACTCGGCACCTGGCTGGCGCTCCTGGTAGGGGATAGGCACTCCTGCCACCAGGGCTCCAAACATATACTTTGGTGGAGCCCCGGCTGATCGGAACTCCTCATGAAACTGCCGCTAGTGTCGCTCTCCAAGATAGGACTCCCAGGTGTCATCACTGAGAAAAGCAGCTCTCGATAAGGACAACGGGACCAGGTACCGGACTGTCTCATATTGGACTGATCCAATGAAGGGCCGCCAGGTCACATCTCTCGCCTCAATCAGCTCCAGGTTAGCCCGGAGCGTCACGAAGTCAGTAATCTCCGATCGCTGGGCTACCTAGTCACGAGCCCACCTCAAAGCGCGAGGATAGAGATCATCCTCAACAACTGCGGGGCGACGCACTGGCAGGTACTCGTAACTCCACCAAACAAGGAAAGGCCAAAAGCTAGTCATGCTGCCCCAACGAGAAGAAGTCTGGACCCGCATCGATCGAAGAAAGCAGCCAAAAGAAAAGGACCCCCAGTCCAACTCAGGCAAAGCTCCCAGATCAGCTACTATACTCACCAAACGACACGGCACGAGTGACTTGTTGTTGTTGCAGAAGTAGCTAAAGATGATGTATAACACAAGTCGCCGTCTCATGATGTCCCGCCTGGCAGGCGATGGCTTAGTAGCAAAAGTACGCTCACCTTGACTAATCCAAAAGACTGGGAAGGCAGAACGCTCAGGCTGAGGCAAGTCTAATAGCAAATAGGCCTCGTCCCTACTGACTGGGTGCAGGGTGATCCGCCGGCCGACAAAGGAGAGTCCTGTAATAATCGCCCAATCTAAAGGAGTGGGGCCTAACTCGAAGCCGACAAAATGGAAGGTCCCAGTCTCCCCGAACCACCTCTCAACAAGTGCCAGTACCAAATGCCGATTCAGGCGGTTAGCCTGTAATTCCATAAAGGTGCCAAACCCGATCTCTGCCAAGAAGGCGCGGTATGATGGGGCAGCCTGTTGCATGGTCACAAAAACCTGGTGAACAACCCCTCGAAAAGCTGTATGTACCCGCGGAGGTGGCAAATGCTGTCTGGAGTATACACTAGGATGATAGGCCAGATCCCCGAGTGGTGGGACATCTGGTATCTGCAGATCTCCCAAGTCGGTGTCTGTCTGTCTATGCCTGGAAGAAGCTCTCCCATAGCCAGTCACCTGGTTCCCAAGGCCCGGTACCTCCTCCTCGGCATCAATCTCCTCGGCAAAAGCCTGCTCAACCGGAGGAAAAGGGTCGACAGGTGGCTTACTCCCCTGCCCGCTTTGGCTCGATGAAGATCGTCCGGTAGATCATCGACTACCTCTAGATCGACTAGAGCCGCCAGCAGAATCTGTCCGGGCCGCTTTCCCCGAGCGGCGTCTCTTATCAGAACCGTCATCACCTGCATCTGCCATCCTGAAAAGGTAAGTCAAGGTAAGTGATGTTAATATACCATCCATGCAGTTTAAATAACAGTAAAATAAAACAAACAAATAACGCAAACAAAACAAATAAAGGATTTCGAATAACAAATCAAAAATAAAATTTTCACAATTCTTGATATTTCCAACTCCAAATCGCATCTCAAGGGTTCTCTGCCTTTTTCCTTCAAAAAAAAAAAAGATTTTATTTCTAAAACTTTAACCAGCTCTTTTCTTAATTTTTAAAAATTACGGCAGAGTCCCGTTTAAAAATGGCCCCTACAACGCCCATGACATCAACACAAAACGCAAGATGTGCACTTTCCAACAATCACATAACAATGGCACCCGTGCACACTTTTCAATTTTTCAAAATTTTCAAAACACATGTTTTATTTTTCAAATAAATTAATGGTTCTCAAAAGGCTTCCAAAATTTTTCAAAATCACCTCAAATGTTTTCAAAAATATTCCAATCTTTTTCCAAATTTCAAACTTTAAAAATTTCATCGATTTCTTGAATTTTCTAATTTTTTCTAAATTTCTAAATATTTTTCAAAAAGTCAAAAATTTACCGAGTTTTCAAAAAAATCACGAAACTTCATACGGTTGTTAAATATATTTTTCTAAGGCACATTGCACAAAAACATAGCCAGAAAAACCCAATACTCATGCCTGTAGGAACAAATTTCCTATTCCTACAGAAAATCCTCTTCGCATAATCATGAAAAACCATTCAAATTCAATCAAACAACCATCAAAATGCAAAAACAACATCATCAAAGTGTTCAAAACATATCAAAACATCAATTTCCACAATTCACATGATTCAAACGAAGTTCTACACATCAAAATCAACAAAACTTGAAAACTCACTTTTCGAAAGTTCTCCAGCGAAATCTTCTCTTCCGGCTACTTTTCCGGCGACGTGGTCTCCTTCCGACAATCACCCGTGGTCTCCAAGAGGTGCCCCTTCAAGGTTCAAGTCAAGTCTCACGCAGAATCTCTCGGATTTGCAGAATTTTTCCAAAATGCCGTGGCTGTTCGAACCAGAAATTTTCTGGTTTTTAACTTTAAGCCTGGCACCACTAGCAGAGGCGCCAATTCTTTTTTGCCAAAGGCGCCACTGCTAGTGGCGCCAGTTATAAATTCTGGGCAGTTTTGCTCTTTTTCCTGCCAGAACTCGTTTTCAAAGGCCTTTTTGGCCCATTATCCATTTTCGACCCCCGTTGTCGAAAGATTTCCAATGTCCGTCCCTCCGACTGCCTCGCGGTCTACATGGGACACTTACTCTTATCGTTTTTTGTCTTTGACAAGCAAAGACAGAAAAAGAGGGGCAATTGTAAGCACCCCATTTTTGACCGCTCGGCAGTCTTCACTCCGTCCGGACTTGTTTTCAAGTCATTGTGGGCATATTCCAATCGAAACTAATTCTCTAGGTCCAAATTCTGTCTTTCCATCGCTTCGTGGGCCTGTCAGGCTCAAATGGAGGCAAAATGACCAAAATGCCCTTAGGAGCATTGTCCTTTCTTATTCCTTTTCAAATCCATCTCTCGAGACAGTTTATTCCTCGAGACGGTCCGAGTAGCAAAACTACTCACAAAACCGTTAGAGTAGCAGAAATACTCACAAATAGGTCAATATAGGGAATTGGCAACAAATCCCTGTGTCATAACGACCGCCGTTAGAGTGGCGGAAACACTCAAAACCCAGGCGCGTCTCTTCGGAGACGGTAAGACCCCTTTCCAATCCCACTCTCAAGATAGTTTATTCCTCGAGACGGTTCCAATCCAAGCACGTCTTTTCGGAGACGGTAAGACCCCTTTCCAATCCCACTCTCGAGACAATTAATTCCTCGAGACAGTTCCAATCCAGGCGCGTCTCTTCAGAGACGATAAGACCCCTTTCCAATCCCACTCTCGAGACAGTTTATTCCTCGAGATGGTTCCAATCCAGGCACGTCTCTTCGAAGACGGTAAGACCCCTTTCCAGTCCCTCTCTCGAGACAGTTTATTCCTCGAGACGGTCCGAGTAGCGAAACTACTCACCAAACCATTAGAGTAGCGGAAATACTCACAAAGCCGTTAGAGTAGAGGAAATACTCACAAAACCGTTAGAGTAGCGAAAATACTCACAAAGCCGTTAGAGTAGCAGAAATACTCACAAATATGTCGATATAGGCAATTGGCAACAAATCCCTGTGTCATGACGACCGCCGTTAGAGTGGCGGAAACACTCAAAACCCAGGTCAACACCAGTGTTTGTTAGCCCGCTTCGGTGAAAAGTGACCAAACTACCTTTAGGACCTTTTTCGAGACTTTTTGGTCAAGATGACCATTTTGCCCCTAGGCATCCGAATGCCCCAAGAACCACACCGGCTCTGGGTATCAAACCGGTAACCTCCCGAGAATGCTTCTTGTAGTATTCTCAGCCTTTCCTTATTTTTCTGGATTATTCCGAGTCAGTTCTGGTCAACCCGATGCAAAATGACCGTTTTGCCCCTGGTGGGCCGATCTCCTTTTCCGACCACGCCGGCCACAGAAATAAAACCAGCAACCTCTGGGAACATTCTAAATAAGGTTTCCAGATCCCAAGTCTTCTTCCGGGACAGTCCGAGTTCGTCTCGGCAACTTCCCAGTCCGATTGACCATTTTGCCCCTAAAGGCCCGGTCAACCCTTCTGACCCATTTTTATCCTCATTTTTCAAGTCAAATATCTCCAGGGCATTATTGTAAGTGTTCCTGCTTCTTTCCGGCCTTCCGAGTCATTCCTGGCTCCTTCAAATCATTCCCGGACTTTCCGGAATCACTTTTAGTGAAGCCAGGCTAAAAATTACATGGTAGTCACTAGTACAGGCGCCCAAATCTAGTCACAGATACGTTGCTTGCCGACCTTAAACCTTTCCTAATTGGCTGGCGCCACTAGTAGTGGCGCCAAGCCAAAAAATGGCCTGGCGCCACTCCTAGTGGCGCCAATGTAAAGTTTGCCTTGGCGCCACTGCAACAGGCGCCAGGTTTGTTTAACTTCTATAAATACAGAGCCTCATTCAACGTGAAAAGGGTCTGCAAACTTAACCTAAAAATCCTATATTTCGATATACAGAGCTCGAGCATCTCCTAAACCCTAGCCTCCCTAGGTTTTCCAAGCCCTAGCCACTATACACTAACCCTAGACTCATATACACTCCTATACATCCCCATACACTCATACACCAACCTTCAACCCTTCTCCGAAGACTTGAAGAGTTACCATCCAAAGCTTGAAGACAACTCTTGAAGACTGAAGGTGAAGATCAAGACAAAGACCGAAGACCGAAGACAGCGCGGCGTGCAAAATAAAGAAGACATACGGTAGGTTTTCTCTTTAATTTTTTGCACTTCCCCCCTCTCTCTTCTCTCTCCAACCCACTTGGGTTTTCTCTGTTTTAATCCCCCATCTCTTTTCCCTCCTTTCTTTGCATGCTTGAAACAAGGGGACTCCCGATCCATGTGTAGGATTAGACTGTTGGAGAGTCACCGTGTCGGGGGCTTTCTTCTAGTCTAACCAGAGACCACGTGGATCCGGCCCCCTTGATTATGTGGTGAAGCCTTAGCCTTGTATGTTCACGACCCCAAATTGCATTGTGCATATCATAGTCTTGCATCTTCCAAAATTCGTTTTCAAACTCGTTTTCAAAATCGTTTTCAAACTTGTTTTCAAAATTGCATCAAAATGTCTTTTTCAAAAACTTGTTTTCAAAACCACAATTCTAGGGTGATTCTTGCCTTTCCATGGCTAGGGTTGCTTTAGAAAAGTGTTACATTAAAAGTGGCCTTTTCGGTCTATATTTTCAAATCTTATTGTTTTCCAAAATCACTTTCTTAAAGTGGTTCTAGCCCTCTTATGGCTAGAATCGCTTTAGGAAAGTGAGACGTTTTCATACTTTTCAAAAACTCTCTCTCTTCAAAAATCTCTTCCTAAAAATCTCTTTTTCAACATACTTTCCTAAAACTCTCCTCTCCAAAATGGTTTTCAAAAACTCCCTTTCAAAATTTATTTTTCAAAACTCCCTTTTTCAACTCCTTTCCAAAATCCTCTCCCCAAAATCCACTTTCTAAAAACCTTCCCCAAAAACTTTCCAAAAACTCTCTTCAACAATCTTTAACCAAAAACCTTCATAGAAAAACTCTCTCCAAAAATCTTTCCAAAAAATCTCTTCCCAAAATTTTCCTTCTAGAAATTCCCCTCTGGGATTTTCCTTCCAAAATCTACGTTTCTAAAAACACACTTTCCAAAACTCCTTCTCTTTAAAATCTTTTTCCAAAAACTCCCTCTTCAAACACACTTTCCAAAAACTCTTTTCTAGGATTCTCTTCTAGAAAACTTTCGTTTCTAAAAACACACTTTCTAAAAACTCTTTCCTTAGAGCCCCAAATCAAGCCCTAGAACCCACAATTAGGAAACCCTAATTTTCCTCCCAAAAACATGATTTTCAAACCTTGCCCCAAACCTAGGTTTCCAAAATCTCTTGTTTTCACATCCAAACTATACATGTTTCCAAAACCTCTTTTCTACGTCGAAACTATAATTTTCCAAATCTAGGGTTTCTAGAATCTCCTTTTCTAAATCCTTGCCAAATCCTATCTTCCCTTTAGGAAACCGAATCAAATCTCCCCGTTTAGGAAACTAGATCCCGTCCTCCATTTTTGGAAACAAAATAAAATCTTTTCTTTTAGAAACCAAATCCAATCCCTTCCAAATCCAAATCTTTCCTAATTCAAATCCTTCCTAATCCTCCACTTTCCTAAATCTTAAGTTTCCAAAATTTGAACATAAAAATCTTTCCTAATTCAACCCTTTCCTAATCCTACCCCTTTTCCAAATCTCAACTTTCCAAATCTAATTTTTCAAACTTTTTCTAAACTCAAACCTTTCCTAATCTCAAGATTTCCTAAAATCCTAAAACTTTCTAAATCTTAAACTTTCTAAATCTAAAAACTTTCTAAATTCTAAACTTTCCAAAACTTCAACATCTTTCCAAATCTAAGACTTTTCTAAACTTAAAACTTTCTTAATTTAAACATTTCCTAAACTGAAAACTTTCCTTTTTCAAACCTTTCCCAAAACGAAACTTTCTTATTTTCAAAACTTCCTTGTTTTCAAAACTTTCCAAATTCAAAACTTTCTTAATTTGAAACTTTCCAGATTCTAAACCTTTCCCAAACTAAACTTTTCTTAATTCAAAACATTTCTAAATTCAATACTTTTCCATTTCAAAACTTTCCTAAAGTTGAAAACTTTCTTAAACCTAGAACTTTCCTAATTTCAAAACTTTCCAAAAATGAAACTTTCCTAATTTGGAATTTTCCTAAATCGAACCTTTCCTAATTCGAACGTTTCCTAAATCCAATCTTTCTTAAACTCTTGAGTCTTTTATAAGTCTCATCTTTCTTAAGTCTAGGTTTCTTAAACCTTATCTTTCCAAAACCAAGTCTTTCCAAAATCAATCTTTCCAAAGCAAGTTCAATCTTATCAATTTCAATTTCCAATCTCCTGTTGTAATCTCAAATCAAATCTAATTTTCAATTCAATCTCTTTCTTCCAATCCAATCTCTCTCTTCAAATCAATCCCTTTTCAATCGGACTCCGGTCCGAACTACGACTGACCTGATTCCCCCAAAGGGATACGTAGGCAACCTTCATAGGTGCGGTCACAATACTTTTCAAACTTTCAATTCCACCCTCATAGGTGCGGTTTCCAAAATCTTTCCAAATCTCAAACTCTAATCTATTTTCACAATTCCAATTTCAAATTTCTATTTTCAAAATTTCTATTTTTAAATTTTCAAACCTTCCAATTCCAATTCCATCTCTTTAAATCTATTTTCAAATCAAATTAATTTCTTTTCAAATCAATTTCTATTTTTTAATTCTCTTCTATTACACTTGCATATCATGCATCATGTTAGTTTCTTCTTTTTAAACATTGTTTTTCTAAAATGGATAGGATTGAACTATAGTTGGTTAAAGACTCTCATAGGTGAATCTAGGGTAGATTTACATGTAGGTACCGAAAAGGCGGGGTAGGGTGATAGCTTAGTGCGTCTTCCCTACACGCAATCAACCTTCGAACCTAGGATCACTGTTTTCGAAAGACCAAAAAGGAGTTATTTTTCAAAAAAGGGCTAAATGTTTTCCAAAGGTTGCCAAACAACCCGTTTTCTAAAAAAAAAAAAAAAACCCTCTCTTAAGGATGTTTTCTAAAATCGTTTTCCAAAAACCCTAAGTGTAGTCTTCGGATTATTCTTAGTTTTTAGGTGACCTAACTCACCTTAATCAAGTTAGGTGGCGACTCCGAATCTTTTTCAAAAGCCCTTTATTCAATTCAATCTTCAATTCAAACCTAGTCACACTTATTCTTCTAGGAGGGTGAGTTCTAACGAGAGAATACAATATTTTTCCCGCTTGTGTGAGTATTCCTCGAGTGCGAAAAATCTGGGCCTGACACCACTCAACCAGTGCCAGTACCAAATGCCGGTTCAAGCAATTAGCCAGTAATCTCATGAAGGCTCCAAATCCGATCTCAGCCAAGAAGGCACGATATGATGGGGTAGCCCGCTACAAAGTCACGAAGACCTGATGAACAACCCCTCTAAAAGCTGTGTGTACTCGAGGAGGGGGCAAATGCTATCTGGAATATACGCTGGGGTGATAAGCAAGGTCCCCAAGTGGTGGGATGTCTGGTACCTCTAGGTCTCCCAAGTCAGTATCTGTCTACCTATGTCTGAAGGAGGCTCTCCCATAACCGGTCACCTGATCCCCAAGGCCCGGTACCTCCTCCTCAACACCAATCTCCTCCGCAAAGGCTTGCTCAACCAGAGGAAAGGGGTCGACAAGTGGCCTACTCCCCTATCCGCTCTGACTGGAGGAGGACATTCCGGTAGATCGTTAGCTACCTCTAGATCGACTGGAACCATCGGTGGAATCTGTCTGAGCCGCCTTCCCTGAGTGGCGTCTCCTCTCAGGACCATCATCACCCGCATCTGCCATCCTGAAAAGGTAAGTCAAAGTAAGAGGTGTTAATATACCGTACATGCAAATAAATAATAACATAATAAAGTAAAATAAAATAAACAACAAACACCAAAAAAATAAATAAAAAGTTTCAAATGATAAGTTAAAAAAAAAAATTTCCTACACCATTTTGATTTTCTAACTTCAAATCAAATCAAAAGGGTTTTTCTGTCTTTTTCCTTCAAAAAGATTTTATTTCTAAACCTTTTCCAACTCTTTCCCTGAATTTCTAAAAATTTTGGCAGAGTTTTGGTTAAATATGGTCCCTACAACACCCATGACATCAACAAAAAAACACAAACCACACACTTCACAATGCTACAATCACATAACATCAACACCCGCGCACACTTTTGAATTTTTGAAATTTTCAAAACACACGCTTTATTTTTCCAATACATCGATGGTTTTCAAAGTTGACCTAAAATTTTTCAAAATCACCTCAAATGTTTTCTAAAATATTCTAATATTTTTCCAAATTTCAAACTCTAAAAATTTCATCAATTTCCTGAGTTTTCTCAATTTTCCTAATTTTCTAAGTATTTTCCTATTTTTCAAAAATCAAAAATTCACCAAATCTTCAAAAAATCACAAAACTTCACACAGTTGTTAAACACATTTTTCTAGGGCACATTACATAAAAATCTAGTTAGAAAACCCATTGCCCAAGCCTGTAGGAACAAACCCCCAATTCTTGCAGAAAAAGCTCTTCACATAATCACATAAAATCACTCAAATTCATTCAAACAAGCACCAAAATGCAAAAAAATAACATCACCATAATGTTCAAAACATGTCAAAACATCAATTTATACTATTCACATGGTTCAAACAAAATCCTACACATCAAAATCAACAAAAATTTGAAAACTAACTTTTTGGAGTTCTCCGGTGAAATCTTCTCTTCCGGTGACTTTTCCGGCGACGTGGTCTTCTTCCGGTAATCACCCGTGGTCTCCAAGAGATGCCCCTTCAATGTCCAAGTCGGTTTTCTCACAATGTCTCTCGGATTTGCTAAAATCTTCCAAAATACCACAAGTGTTCGAACCAAAAAATTTTCTGATTTTGTTCCCAAGCCTGGCGCCACTAGCAGAGGCGCCAATTCATTTCTGCCAAAGGCGCCACTCCTAGTGGCGCTAGTTGCCAAATTCTAGGCACCTTTGCCCTTTTTCCCGCCAAAACTTGTTTTCGAAGGCCTTTTGGGCCCCATGTCCATTTTCGAACCCCAGTTGTCAAAAAATTTTCAAAGTCCGTCCCTCCGACCGCCTCACGGTCAACATGGGACTCTTACTCTATCGTTTTCTGTCTTTGACAAGCAAAGACAGAAAAAGAGGGGCAGCTATAAGCACCCCATTTTTGACCGCTCAGCAGTCTACAATCCGTCCAGACTTGTAGTCAAGTCAATATGGACGTATTCCAATCGAAATCAACTCTCCAAGCCTAATCCCGTCTATCCATCGCTTCGCGGGCCCACCAGGCCCAAATAGAGGTAAAATGACCGAAATGCCCTTAGGGGCATTGTTCGGTCCAATTCCAAATCAGGCGCGTCTTTTCGAAGACGGTAAGTCACCTTTCCAATTCCAATATGCGCGTCTTTCCGAAGACCGTAAGTCCCCTTTCCCATTCCAATAGTCGCGTCTTTCCGAAGACAGTAAGTCCCCTTTCCAATTCCAACCCAGGCACGTCTTTCCGAAGACGGTAAGTCCCCTTTCCAATTCCAATTTCAATCCCTCTCTCGAGATAGTTGATTCCTCAAGACGGTAATTCTATCCAATCCGGCACGTTTTCTGAAGAAAATCTCTTCGAAACACTAAATCCCTTTAAACTTGTTGACCAGGACGAAAACCCAAGTCCTTTAGATGGTACAACGGTCCACCTTTGGCGCCTGCTAGCCCTCCAATGCAAAAATGTCTATTTAGGCACGCCTTCTGAGAAAGTTGACTTCTCAGGCGCTAAGTCCCTTTAGCAGCTTCCCAAGATCAGGCAGTCTTGGAAATGATTGCGAACCTTCAGGGTAGCGGAAATACTCGTAAACAGGTCGATATAGGGAATTGCCAACAAACCCCTGTCTCACAAGACTACCGTCAGGGTGGTGGAAACACTCAAAACCCAGGTCAACACCAGTGCTTGCTAGCCCACTCCGGTGAAAAATGACCAAACTGCCCCTAGGGCCATTTTTTGGCACGTTTCTCGAGAGCACACTTAAGCCCTCAGAACGATAAGTCCATCCTTCCTAGATCATCCCAGAGATGATATGGCATGATTAGGTGCCCTCTAGTCAATTTCGGGTCAATTCCGAGACTTTTTGGTCAAGATGACCATTTTGCCCCTAGGCATCCGAACGCCCCGGGAACCACACCAGCCCTGGGTATCATACCGGTAACTTCCCGAGAATGCCTCCTATAGTATTCTCAACCTTTCTTTACTTTTCCGGATCATTTTGAGTCAGTTTTGGAAAACCCAGTGCAAAATGATCGTTTTGTCCCTAGTGAGCCTGTCATCTTTTCTAACCACACCGACTCTGGGTATAAAACCGAAAACCTTTGGAAAAATTCTGAATAATGTTTCCAAATCTCGAATCTTCTTTCGGGACGTTCCGAGTCCATCTCGACAGCTTTCCAACCCAGTTGACTGTTTTGCCTCTAATGGCCCGGTCATTCCTTCCGACACATCCTATCTTCATTTTTCAAGTCAAATACTTTCGAAATACTGTTCTAAGTGTTCCTGCCCTTTTTTCAGCCTTCTGGGTCATTCCAGATCTCTCAACTCCTTCTCGGACTTTCTAGAGTCACTCCTAGTGAAGCCAGGCTAAAAATTGCATGGTAGTCACTAGTACATGCGCCCAAATCTTCCAAGATACGTTGCTTGCCGATCTTAAAACTTTCCCAACTGGTTGGCGCCACTAGTAGTGGCGCCAAGCCAAGAAATGGCCTGGCGCCACTCCTAGTGGCGCCAAGAGGAAATATGGCCTGGCGCCACTGCAACATATCCAACGACATTTTCAAACTCTCAAGTTTCATTTCAAGTCAAAACTCTTGAATCCAAAGTCTCAAAAACCTTTCAAGACTCCCATGACTCTATCTTCAATTGGGCTCTAGCCCGAACTACGAATGACCTGATTCTCGCCAAATGAGATGTGTAGGTAACCTAAAATGTTGTAGTCATAACCCTTTTTCCAAGTAAAATATCTATTTTCAAAATGCTCTCTCGATCAAAATTTCTATTTTAAGTCATACTTCAAAACTTTCTATTTTCAAAGATCTTTCCAGAAACATGCATCATGCATCATGCATCATTCATCCAAAAAGTGATGACTAAACCCCATTTTTAAATTTCTAAAGTAGATGTAAATGGACTTCTAGTAATCAATGCTTTAAGTGAGTGAAACAAGGGTGATTAAATATGTAAGTACCAAAAGGGCGGGTTAAGGTGATAATCTCAGGATATCTTCCCTACACGTAACCAACCCCCAGACCATGGATTTCTATTTCGAAGACCAAATTCGGATTGACATTTTCAAAAGGGATATTAAAAGGTTACTAAGACCTCTTTTTCAAAAACCTTCTTAAGAAGGTCATTTTCAAATCCTTTTCAAAAAACCTAAGTTTAGTTTTCAGATTATACTTAGATTCAGGTGACCTAACACATCTTTAACTATGTTAGGTGGCGACTCCCAATTTTTCCAAAAGTCCCTTATATCAAATCAAGTTTTCAAATTCATACCCCGTCGCACTTGTCCTGTTAGCAGGGTAAGTTTTAACACAGAGAGTACCGTGCTTTTCCAAAGCCAAGAGGGTTTGATTAAAAACCGGGGTGCAACAATATTTATGTACGAACCATAGTTTGGTATATTACAAGTCGATGGTATGCATCTACGATTCTAAACTTGATTTATTCTAGGTATGATTATTAAAGAATAATTATTTTTATTGCTAAATCTTTCTAATCAAAGACTCACGACACAATCAATGATTTGAGTTATTAAAAACCTCCATTGGAATTCCAGGTGAAGCAACTGATTGGAATAATTGATCTTGAGACTTTCTTTTATTAGTCTCAAATTGTTTTCGTAGTTTAGCTTTATATTAATCAAACCATTTCGAACTATTTCTTTTTATTTTATTAGAGTGCTTCTTTAGGGTTTTTGAACCAAGGTGAGTTTTTTTATATACGCTAACCCTCTTTCCTATGGATCGATCTCGGACTTCAGCAAGTAATTATACAACATCGCGGCCATACACTAACAGTTATTTATCGCACGTTTTTTGAGCGATTAGTTTTTGGCATTGTTGCCGAGGAAGCTTTGGCGTTTGGCATTTGTGGACGAGCCTTGGAGATTTTATTTCAATGGAAGCAATTCACCATCATTCTAAAACCAGGAGGAGACTCAATAACTCGCTTCGGTAACTTCGTTCCATCTTTTATTTTTGAGCAATTATTTTAACTATTTTTTTATTGGGTTAGAGTGGTGCTTTTTCTTTATTGGTGGTATATTTATGGAGAATTGGAGGATAGGTGATTTTAAAAAAATTTGTAACTTAGTGGTTTATTGTGTGGAGATTTGGTAGTTTGAATTAGTTTTATTTATGGATAAGTATTGGAGCATGCATGTTATGAGGGATACACTTGCATCCCCTCTTCGATCTATGAGAGAATACATGAATGGTGCTAAGCCCGGCCCCTATTTACACTTGTCACAACCACCGAACCCTTATCTACCTATCTACCATTCGGAGTGGTGCTCTCAAGCTCCACCATACCCTTATTATAAACCACCACCACAATATTAACAAACCTCACAACCTATGCATTACCAACCTTACCCTACACAGTATGAAACCTCTTAGATCCAAACTATGGATAACATGGTCAACCATATAGCCAATGGTATACGAGGGCTTAACGATAGGTTGGATAGGCAAGATGAAGTGTTAGACGAGAACTATAGGTTGATGGTGGATATACAAAAAACTTGACTCTTATGACATAAGACTTGCCTCAACCAATATTTAAGGAGGATGAGTTTTTGGCCCAACCACAACCCAACATTGAATATCACGACCAAGAGGCCGAAACTACCTTAAACCCCATTCACCCCTATGAGCAAGACCTATCCATCACTGCCCCTAAGAGTCATATAATCATAGAAGACATCAACCTTCCCAAGGTGTTTGAACTAAGAGTCATATAATCATAGAAGACATATTTATTGATGTTGACTCCTTATTAATGGTGAATAGTAGGCGGTTACATGCAAGCAAACATCCTTGATGTGTTATTGGGTGATTTTTTTTTTTCTAACTTTTGTAGTTGTAAGAGTAGTTAGTAGATTTTTATTTTCATTTTTAGGATTTTTAGTTTTATAAAGTTTTTCCCTAGTTGGGGGGTTGTTCTTTTGGGCATCTTGTTTTTGATATTCCATCCCCTATTCATTGTTATCTTGCAATTGTTTTCATGCATTGAGGACACTGCATTGCTTTAGTTTTTTTTTTTTTTTTTTTTGGGGGGGGGGGGGGGGGGGGGGGGAGAAGTAGTTTTGTTTTGTTTTGTTTTTGCATAATTTTTTTTTGTGTGTTATATACACCAAACCTTTTTGTGCTTTATTGATTAGTATTAGGTGTTGGTTCAGATTGACTATCTTTCCGCCACTTGAATTCTTCGGTAAATGTTTGAGTATCATATAGTTTGGGTATCATGGTTTGTATTATTGATGATGGATGTGTCGAGGAGGAAATTTTGAAAACCATAGCAATGGTCATGCTAATGCACTTATGATGTTGAGGATATTTTGAGTCATGCATTGAACTAAGTTTGAGTTAATTGTTGATTCACCTGGTTATTGTGACACATTGTAAGTTTTATCGTGTCATAAAATTATTATAAGAGGGAGATTGAATCATTATACACTATCATCCTTGTATGACATCTTATGTTGATATCTTGTGTATACATATCCTTAAAGAGTAAAGATTTTACCTTGTGAGCTTTAGAGCTTATTTATCTTATTTCAGAATGAACATACCATTTACTCAAGGATAATCTATTAATCTTCCATTTTTTCCAATAGCTTCATTATACTTGGTTTTGATTCATATGTTGGGTAATAGTTAGAGTTATTGACACTAATACTCTTTTGAATTCTAACTTAATGTATTTTAGATATTAGGCTAGGCCATCTTGTTCCTTTTGAGCCTTTCATGCCCAATTTCTTTCTCTTTATCCTCATACATTTATGATCTTTGGAAAAAGCATATAATCATTGAAATACTTCCTATGATAGAAATTAATATCATTGCTTATGAGAGCTTACAAAAGTAAAGTTGCATGGAGTTGAGAAGAAGAAAAAGAAAGAAAAAATATATTTTTGTGGAAAGAAGGAGGAAAAAGGAAGTTCGCAATTGAGATGAAAAGAAAAATAAAAAAAGTGGAAGAAGAAGAAGAAAAATAATTCTGTGCAGAAAAATTGAAAGTGTATGCATATTGATCATTACATATAGTGTACATGCATGTTTTCAGTCTCTTACCCCCTTTCTTTCTCTCTAATCATCGCACTTCTTTCACATGGCCTTAACTTATCTAGAATATACATAGTTGAGAATTCTTTTGAGAATAGGTTATTACATGTCAATTCTCTAGTTAGCACTTTAACTGTGAATATCTTTCATGGAGCTATACCAAGTTGATACCCTTACATCTTTATGGTTTTTGTTATGGATTGCTCTACCTTGTGTTTCATGTATATTTACTCTTATAAAGAGCTTTCTATTGAGAGATCCATGTGTTGCATGTTTTTGTGAGTGTATGTTTGGTGAGTATTTGGAACAAAGCGAAAAGGATATTATTGTATGAATTTGAGGCATTTGAGTTATATGTCATTGCTAGTACACCTTTATGTGCCCTCTTTCTTAGATGTTTTATGCCTAAACCTTGCATGATTCATACTTTAGGATGAACTAAGGATTTCCTTGGGTAAGTTATGTATGCCTCATGTATTCCTATTATTTTTCACATGACAGAATATATGTTTGTAGGTACCATCACTAGAAATCTTCACGAGACATCACTAGTCCACTAGGGCTAACTTAGGGGTTTACCAGCTTGGTACATATACTAAATGCACTCGTGCCTCCCACGAAAATGGAGATATCTTTTATTTGTTAGTATTTTGCTAGGGACTAGCAAAAAGCTAGTTGGGTTGTGATTATACTTTAAAAGTGCAATCTATATGCCCTAATTAGTTGCTTGTTGGACCTAGAATATGATTATTTATGTAATTTTTGTCCTTATTTCTATCTAACTTGTAATGTTTGATGTAAACAGGAATCCATGCTTAAAAAGGAGAAAATCAGACAAAAAGGGCAAACCATTTGAATGGTTGAAGATAGCGTTCGAATGCATAACGTTAGCACATATCAACCATTCGAACGGTGGAGATAGGGTTCGAATGGAACAGAGGAGCGTTCGAATAATGCGTCAAATGGAGTCCCATCAGAATCAGGTCTGAGGCCTGTTCAAGAGATTCAGAGAGCATAAAAGATTGCTTGAGCTCGTTCGAATGATGGCCCAAGGCGTTCGAATGGTGGCCCAGCCTATTTGAATGGTTCACGAGAATTCCAATTTTTCTTTGTCTATAAAATTTGGGATGGAGGCCTGTCTTCGGGAATATTTTCTTTTACGACTTTAGGTTTTCTTTAAGAGTTTTTGGAGTAGATTAGAGTAAAACTTTACAAAATTTTCATAGTATTTCAATTCCTGTAATCAAATTCAATCTTTCAATATATATATTTGTGTATCTATAATGGCGTTGACTACCTAGATTCCATGTTGGGATCAATTGTGAAGATCAATTGAAGGTCTTGGATGAACAATGGAGGTAAACTGGTTTTCAATGTTTTTATCTTCTTCTTCTTAATTCTTTGGGATCAAACCCTATATATTTATGAAAACTTAGATGTTTGATTATGCTTGGTAATATTTATGCATGAATCCTAGTTCGGTATTTTTACTGCACAAGTCGATGGTATGCATATATGATTCTAAACCTGATTTATTCTAGGTTTGATTGTTAAAGAAAAACTATTTTTATTGCTAAATCTTTTGAATCAAAGACTCATGACGCAGTCAATGATTTGAGTTATCAAAAACCTCTATTGGAATGTCAGGTGAAGCAACTAATTAGAACAATTGATCTTAAGACTTTCTTTTATTAGTTTCAAATTGTTTTCGTAGTTTAGCTTAGATTAATCAAACCCTTTCAAACTATTTCTTTTTGTTTTATTAGATTGCTCCCTTAGGGTTTCTAAACCAATATGAGTTTTTCTATATGCTCTAACTCTCTTTCTTATAGATCGATTTCGGACTTTATCGAGTAATTATTACTACATCACGGCCATACACTAGTGGTTATTTATCGCACATTTTTGGAGTGATTCAAACAGTTCAAGGAGAGTTCAAACGGTCTGAGGCCCAAAAATGAACCATTCGAATGGTTTAGCTAGAGTTCAAAAGGCAGCCCGCATTTTTTTACTTTTTTCCTTGGTTTCCTAAACCTATTTAAGTTTAATTTCAAACTTAATTCGGGGGATCCTTATTTTTAATCTTTTTAGAGTTTTTTTTTAGAGTTTTCTAAGAGAGAATAGCAAGATTTTCATTGTGCTTTCACTCTAATGTAATCAAGCTCATTATTTATGAATTCAATTCAAGGTTTCTTTACGTCTTCAAGTTGCTAATCATCTATTGGCATGGGAAAATGAAGATTAAAAGGTTTTGTATAGTTGATCAAGGTGATCCATGAGTTTCAATGTTTTTATCTTTTCTTATTGAATCTTTGTGCGTTCTTGACGATTTTCCTTAAAAATCAAGATCTATTGATCAAATATTTGAGTCATTAGACCCAAATTAGATTTTGGTATATCGATTGCTTAAATTCTTGATAAGAATACTTTGAAAAATAACTTCTTATGAATTCTCAAGAACCCATCAAGTTTTCAAGTCGTTTTTATTGACAAATCTTATTATTCAACAACACTGTCATCGTTGCTGAATTGAGTTAAACATACTTAAAACAACTACACATACACCTAACAATTAGATCATTCCTAGCCAAGATTTCTCCTTTATTATTACATTCAATTTCAATTCTAGTTTCTCAAACAAGAATCAACCAAGAATCTATTTTTTTTTCTTTTTGTTGAGTTTTCCAAATCTTTGAGTTTTAGAGCAAGTTATAAACACTAGTTCACAGTTCCTTGTGGTTCGACCCCTTACTTACCGGGTATCTATTGCTTCACACATTCTGCACTTGGGATATTATCTCAAGCACTTTTTGGAGTGAGTCAAGCATTTTGGCGCTGTTGCTGGAAAACTAAGGCAAAAGGCATTAGAATTCGGGTCAAAGAGATCGTTCAAGACAAGCAAAATTCTCCCAGTAATCATCTACACTGAAGTTTTCAAAGCTCGAATTGGGTAACTTTGTTCCACCCTTAGCTAGATTTCTTTTTTTTTCTGAGCATATTAGAAATTGCTTTCTTTTTTGGATTGTTTGTTTTCTTTTTCTTTAAATTGCATTCTAGTTGGGTAGGTTGTGTAGGAGACCTAGGAGTGTGCTTAATTGCTAATCGATGGCATTATTTTTATGGAGATTTGAGGTAGGTTGAACATTGGTGGTAGCCAAAAAGGATTTTTCTTTTACATTCAATTTCCTCTTAACAATGCATAAGTCTTTTAAAAACTTGGCATAAGAGGGAATTCGCTTGATATCATTAAGAAGATGTATGTTAATTTTCACTTGCTTAAACACCTTATAGATATTTGAATTTAGAAGTTCATGTTTGGATTTGGTCAATTTATGAGGGAATGAAGCATTTGATAACACCTCTATGTCATTCTCCTTAGGCTTGTCTACTTTTGTTCTTTCGTCCTTCTCACTTTCTCTCCTTATGGATTCTCTCTCTCTCTCTCTCTCACTAACCTCCTCACTAACCTTCTTTTCACTCACCCTAGGAAGCTCTCCTTTAAACTCAGAATCTTTAGGAGGTATAGTTTTATCAACAATTTTTCCATTTCTAAGGGTGGTGATTAACTAGACATGTTCATGGTTAGGAGAAAGATTGCAGCCAGTGTCACTCATGTTAACTTGTCTAGTTGCGTTAGGCCAAGGTTGGGCAGGAAATTTACCCTTTTCTTGAATGGTTAACGCTTGAGTCAATAGAGTCATCTGACCTTTTATCTTTTTTAACATCCTATCTACCTAGCATTTATACTCTCCTCTAGTGACCTCTTAAGGGGAGGTTGATAGGACATACGTGCTTGGTATTGATGTTGGGGTGGTTATGCTTGATATTGTGGTGGTGGAGGAGCTTGGTATTATTGAGGGGCAAAAGTCCCCTCATTTTCCCAACCACAATTGGGGTGATTCGCCACCCCGGATTATAAGTTGGTGCATATGGGTTTCCTACTCCTCCTGGTTGGTTACTGGTTTATTGTAGGGATTAATAGCATTAGCTTGGCCATAAACAACATCCCTAAAAGCCAAAATGGTGGGACAATCATCAGTCCCATGGGCTCTACTATCATAGACCATGCACATAACCCCACTCACAGGCTCGCTAGGAATTGCACTGGGCACCATATTGACCCTACTCATCCCATAGCTTCTATTTTCCTAGCGAGAGTTGAAAGTTTACCATTAACATCATCTACTTCTCTCAACGTAAACTGCCCATCCCCTTGAGCAAGAGACTTGGACTTAAGGATTTGAGTCCTAATCGTATCCTAATCCCGTGTATTATTTTCCAAGAAGTTAAAGGAATCAAAGGCTTTCTCAAGAGTCTTTTCATATAACTCTCCATTACACATGGTTTCAACAAATCTTTTTAATTGTGGTGTTAGAGAGTTGAAGAAACCACTAATCACTTTCCAAGGCTCTTGAACATGATGCGGGCATGAATTAAGGATTTCCTTATATCTCTCTCAATACTGAGAAAATTGAGAGATTTGGGAACTAATCGCCTCAGTTCTATGTTCTAGGAAAAATTTATTTAGGAATTCAACCCGTAGGAAGGCCCATGAAGGTATGGATCTCGATTTCAAGGTGTTAAGCCAAGTCTTAGCCTTGTCCTATAAAGAGAATAAGAAGAGTCTAAGACAAAAAGTCTCCTCTGTGCAAGTGTTATCTAAGAATATAATGCACACCTCTTCGAAGTCCTTTATGTGTTGGTAATGTTAACTCCATGCCTCAATTTTGATGATAACAAAACTTTGTATTAAGGATCTAGTAACTCAACTTAATGTGCAGACTATATCATGTTTTAATCTCTATGATGATTGTGACTTGAAGCTTGACATATTGAAAGAAGCTGAAGATTTTATATGTTGCAAGTTTGTTAAAGGTTGCTAAAGCCATGATGGGTTTAGACATTGATGAAAGACCTTGCAACAAGGTTATATTCATAATCTTATCTTAAAGAGATTGAAGGTGCTCAAAGATGATGAAGATCTATTAAAGATCTACACATGACATAAAAGCTCACTTTGAAGATTTTGAAAATGTGTTGGAAGAATAGAAGAGCTGAAGAGAAGATCACAAGACTTGGAAACTCTACTTGAAGATTCGAAGAAGTCTTGGACCAATTGGAAGAAGCTATGTTGATTGAAGAACTCTACAAGAGATTAAAGTAGATTGATTCCATTTCGAAGAGATTGAAGGTATTCTTGGAGATCAACATGCCTTAGAGAAGTCATTTCAAGCTTTGGAAGCCTCATTTGAAAATTTTTTAAAGAGCTTGAAGACTTTCAAGAAGATTGAAATGACTTGTAAAAGTTGAAATAACTGGATAAAAAGACTCGACCCATGGATCCAGGGGTTGACACATTGAGATAGTGGCAACGGACTAGAGTCTGACGAGAAAAAGGATTGACACCTTCAGCTTAGGAGTTGACACATTGGTCCAGAATGAAAAATCTTGAAGATGGTCCAAAAAAGGTCCTCTCCTCGTTTTTCAAGAGTTGACCCATTTGGACAGAGCCTTGATGAAGTATGGTGAAAATAAAAAAAGGGTTGACTCCTATTTCGCAGGGGTTGACACATTTGGATAGAAAGTTAAGGATGCTGGCACCAACAGAAAAAGAGTCAACTCCCTCAAAAAAAGGGTCGACACATTGGCTGTAACGGCTAGTTTTTCAAACAGTCTGCATGCACGTTTTTGCATTTAATGTACTCCCAACCACCACCAATGGCTAGAATCAATACAAGGCTATAAATACAAGATTCGCACAACATTTATACATAGGAATCCAAGGGTTTAAGTGCTGAATCAAAGAGAAAAGCTGAGAAAATCTAAGCCCTAACTGCTATATCTATTTTACTGAGTGATTTGGGTTATTCATTAAGCTACATGTGCTTATCTACTCTTGTTGAGAGTCACCCAATGTATAAACCTCATTTATTTCACTTGGGTGGGTTTGTATAACTATAAGTTTGAGTGTTCTTGGCAAAAACACTTGTAAATTTGAGTGAAGTTTGAATAAAATCACTTGAGTCTTTGAGAGATTGGAAAGAGCTCTTGCAAAAAGTGAGTTGGACACTTGGGCAACTAGCACCTGTTGTGTAAAGAAGTTTTTGCATAGTGGAAGGTTTTCAAGGGGATCTTGGGGGTGAGGATGTATGTCACATGTTGTGGCTGAACCTGGGTAAATCGTGGTATTCATTGTGCTCTATTTTCTTTCCTTGCACTTTATCACCTACTTGCATTGTTCATACTTTACTAAGTTAATGTTCCATTGATTATTTAGTTTTTAATTGCATTATTTGATATTATAATTGAGAAACCCAGTTCAGCCCCCCTCTTGGGTTGCATATTCAGGCCAACAATTGGTGTCAAAGCTAGTGCTCTATTTTAAAGGCTTAACATCCTTGGAGTTGATCCATGGAAACCATGATTGGAAGCTCTCTATGTGAAAGTCAATCCACCAATAGACCTCCAATGTTCAATGGGACTAACTGTAATTATTGGAAGAACAGAATGAGGATATATATCCAATATGTTGACTATAAGTTATGGAGAATCATTGTGAATGGTCCTAAGACTCTTATCAAACCATTGAAAGGATAGAAATCCCTAAACTTGAAAGTGAGAGAAAAAAGAATGACTTGAAACTTTTGCAATCTAATACTAAAGCCATGAACATCTTATATTGTGCCTTCGACTCAAATGAATTCAATAGAATTTCCACGTATAAATCTACCAAGGAGATTTGGGATAGACTTGAAGTGACTCATGAATGGACCAATTAGGTCAAAGAGTCTAAGACTAACATTCTTGTGCATAGTTATGAATTATTTAGAATGAAATTTGATCAGTTTATTACTGAAATGTTCACTTAATTCACTGACATTATTAATGGTTTAAAGTCTCTTGGAAAAGTGTATCCTAATAGTGAATAGGTGAGAAAGATCCTTAAATCTTTGCTCAAGGTATGGGAAGTCAAGGTGACAGACATACAAGCAGCTAAAGACCTCAACACCTTACTATTTGAAGAGCTTCTTGGATCTCTGATGACCTATGAGCTAAATCAAACACAAAATGCTCAAGAAGAGGAAGATAAGAGAAGAAGACTATTGCATTCAAGTCTTCTACTCCAGAAGATGATTACAGAAGTGAAGACGAGAATGAGAAAGAACTTGCTCCCATTACAAGGAAGTTTAAGAAGTTCATGAGGAGAAAGTGAAAAGGAGGAAAAAAGCCTGAACCAAAGGGTGAATCCAGCAACAAAGATTCAGCCATCATCTGCTTTGAATACAAAAAGCTAAGACATATGAAAGCTGAATGTCCTATGCTAAAGAAGAAAGGAAAGAAAGACAAAGGTAAAGGCAAAAGATCTTTAACTATCACCATTTAGAGTGAAGAAGAGGGATCAAACTCAAATGAAGAAGCTGAACCTTAAGAGGTTGCAAACATCTGTCTCATGGCACAAGAAGAAAAATAATGGTATCATCATCTAAACCCTCTGATTTTTCATTTGATGAGTTACAAGATGCTTTTGATGATTTACTAGCTGAATTTAAAAAATGGGCATAAAAAGCACTCTTCTCAAAAAGATGGTTTCCACTCTCACAAAAAGAAATGAGGATTTACGAAACAACAATGAAGTTTTCAAAAAGAAAAATTTGTTTGAAAGAGAAGGTAAAGGATTTAGAAAAATCTCTTACAAAGTGTATTGAAGGGAAAGAGAAGCTAGATATTATTCTTGGAAAACAAAGATGCTCTCTTGACAAGGTTGTAATTGGACACAACCCTTTCAAAAAAAAAGTTTGAGGACTTCCAGCTAGCCAATGTTTTCTTATATAAAAATCACATGCTGCCAAGAAGGCTTGGGTTCCAAAAGAAACATTGAAAACTAACCCCCATAAACCCAAGATGATTTGGGCACCAAAAGTCAAAGCTTGAGTAGTTCTTTTGGTAGAAATGTCATCAAGAAAAGTCCAAGAAGGACTATTGGTACTTGGATAGTGGATGTTCAAGACGTATGACTGGTGATGAGGCTCAATTCACATCTCTTATACCAAATGATGGAGGCTTGGTCCCTTTTAGAGATAACAACAAAGGAAAAATGATTGGTATAGGTAGTATTGGTAAAGATTCTTCAACCTCTATTGAAAATATTTTTCTTGTTAAAGATCTTAAACATAATCTTTCAAGCATTAGCCAATTGTATGACAAAGGTTTTCAAGTTGCTTTTGAATCTTCAATGCATTGTGGTGAATATTGATGATAACAAGACCATATTAACTGGTTATAGATAAGGCAATATTTATATTTTTTATCTAAATTATTTATCTTCCTGCAAAATAAAATGCCTTGCAACTGTGAACAGTGAAGATAGTTGGTTGTAGTAAGAAGGTTTGGTCATACAAGCATGAGTATTTTTTCAAACATTTTCAAAAATAATTTGTTGAATGGACTTCCTAAACTCAAATTTGAAAAGAAAAAAATTTGTGATGCTTGTCAAATGGGGAAGAAAACAAGAGTTTATTTTAAATCTAAAAAGATGATTTCTACATCTGAGCCACTTCAACTATTGCATATGAATTTACTTGGACCAACTCGAACTCTAAGTTTGGGTGATAAGTAATATGCTCTAGTCATTGTTGATAATTATTCAAGGTTCACTTGGATATTCTTTCTTTCTCACAAAGATGAAACATTTGTCTTCTATACAAAATTTTACAAAAAGGTTTAAAATAAAAAAAGGTTTTGCAATCACAGCAATTAGGACTGATCATGGTGGTGAGTTTGATTGAAATCTTTTTACAAAATATTGTGATGAAAATGATTTTGAATACAATTTTTAAGTACTAAGGACACCTCAACAAAATAAAGTTGTTGAGAGAAAAAACATGACTTTGGAAGAAATAGGGAGAATCCTAATTTGTGAAAATAATTTGCCAAAATTCTTTTGGGCTGAGGCTGTTAACACAGCATGCTATGTTTTAAATAGAGTTTAGTTTAGAAAGTTTTTGAACTAAACCCCATATGAGCTTTGGAAAGAGAAAGTCAAATATTTTATACTTTAGAACTTTTGGATGCAAGTGTTTTGTTTTAAACAACAACAAAGATCACCTTGGAAAGTTTGATACAAAATCTGAAGGTGTTTTTCTTAGCTACTCTACTCATAGAAAGGTTTATAGAGTTTTCAATAAAAGAACTTTGGTTATTAAGGAATCTATGCATGTTACCTTTGATAAACTAAACTCTTTGCCTAAAAATGTTATGAGTGATGATGTAGAGGAAAGCATGGACAATCTAACCATCAATCAACACTCAAGTAAAGCCTCACAAAAGGAGAAAGAAGAATAAGGCATTTCTTCAAATTTACAAGATGAGGATTAAGGGCTACCAAAGGAGTGGAAGTTTATTCACAATCATCCACAAGATCAAATATTTGGTAATCCATCACAAGGGGTAAGGACAGTATCATCCCTTAGAAATATTTGTAAGCACCTTATATTCTTATCTCACATTGAACCAAAAAATTTTCAAGAAGCTAAACATGATGAGTATTGGATTTTGGCCATGAAAAAAGAGTTGAACCAATTTGAAAGGAATGGGATTTGGAACCTTGTACCTAAACCTAAAGATTATTCAATTATTGGAATAAAATGGGTTTTTAGAAACAAAATAGATGAATTTGGAACTGTGGTGAGACACAAGGCAAGACTAGTAGCTCAAGGCTATAGTCAAGAAGAAAGAATTTATATTGATGAGACCTATGCACCTGTAGCTAGATTAGAGGCAATTAAAATGTTGCTTGCATTTTCTTGTTTAAAAAATGTCAAGCTTTATCAAATGAATGTAAAAGGTGTATTTTTTAATGGATTTATTCTTGAAAAGGTATATGTGGAATAATCTCTTGGTTTTGAAAATCCAAAGTTTCCAAATCATGTTTTCAAACTTACAAAAGCACTTTATGATTTGAAACAAGCTCTAGGGGCTTGGTATGAAAGGTTGAGCCAATTTTTTATTCAAATAATTTTTCAAGAGGCAAAGTTAATACAACACTTTTTGTAAAGATTAGTGACCATGATATACTTATTGTGCAAATCTATGTTGATGACATTATATTTGGCTCTACTAATGAAAAGCTTTGTAAGGAATTTGCAGAGTGTATGCAGGGTGAGCTTGAGATAAGCATGATGGGAGATCTCAACTATTTTCTTGGACTTCAAATAAAACAATCAAATGAAGGGCCCTTCATTATCCAAGCTAAATACATCAAAGATCTACTCAAAAAGTTTGGAATAGAAGATGCAAAGCCATTGTGCACTCCTATGTTGGACAGTGATAAAAAATGCATTTCTGTAGATACCAAGCTATATAGAAGTATGATTGGCTCATTGCTTTATTTGATTACAAGTAGGCCTAATATTATGTTTAGTGTTTGCTTATGTGCTAGTTTTCAATCTAATCTTACAGAATCACATGTTATTGCTATAAAGAGGTTTTTTAGATATCTTAAGCACACTCCCAACCTAGGGTTATGGTACCCTAAAGACACTTTATTTGACCTTATTAGCTATTTAGATGCTGGCTATGTAGGTAGCAAAGTGGACAGAAAGAGCGTTAGTGGCTCTTGTCAATTTCTTAGTAATATGCTTGTTTTATGGTTTAGCAGGAAGCAAAACTCAGCTGCACTCTCTATTGTAAAGGCTGAGTACATAGTAGCTGGAAGTTTTTGTGTTAAGTACTTTGAATCAAACACCAACTAGAGGACTGTGGACTTATTTTTTTATCACATTCCTATTAGATGTGACAACATTAGTGCCATCAATTTGATTAAGAATCCTATTCAACACTCTCACTCAAAGCACATTGAAATTAGACATCATTTTATTAGTGATTATGTGTAAAAAGGTGATATTAAACTTGATTTTGTGAGCACTGAGCATCAATTAGCTAATATTTTCACAAAACTATTGAGTGATGATATATTTTGTATGATTAAGAGAGAATTAAGGATGAGCAATCTATTATCTTGATTGATTATCTTGCTTCATTACATGTTATTTGAAAGTCATTTCTGCATTTCATAAGAAAATGAGTCGACCCTAGCCTTAGAGAGTAGTCCCCTGATTTCTAGAAATGGCTTTTGATTAGTTTTGTTGAAAAAAGTCAACCCCTCATGTTTTATGACTTGACCCATTTTAACAGAAAGCATAGAACAACTATTGGACAGAAAAAAAGTCAACGCCTGAAAACAAGAGTCGAACAATTTGCACACATGCTCAAACGGCTACTTAAACTCCTATTTTGCCCCAAATCGATTAGTTGCACTTTCTCTCGATCAACCGTCATCCCAAGTGCCAAATCTTTTGAAAATCTCTCATCCAACCTTTATAAATCCCAAATTTGAACCCCCAAGATCATTCCCCAATTGCCCATAACTTCCATTTCAACCTCCAATGACTCCTAAAATTGCTAAACTAAAGAAGGGAAAGCAAACCCTAGTGGAGTCGACTCCTAGATGTAAGTGAGGCAAGAAGAGGAAAGACAAATAGGAGCCTTCCAGGGCTTCAAAGAAAAGGAAAGGGAGGCAAGTTACTGAGGAATAAGATGATTTCCTTGAGCATGATATCTACTTCGAAAAACAATCCAACCGAGATAAGATGATCAAGATTTCTCCTCTACATTTATTTTGAATGGTCGATGGATTGATTATGCTTTCTTTGCCAAAGAGAAGTTTACTTTTGAACCCAAACTTGAGAAACTTAAATGGAAACCCATGATATTATTGAAAGATGATGTTTGCCCTGAGTTGGTAGGGCTATTTTATGCCCATGCTCAAAAGGAGAGGTATGTGTGAATGTGTTGAGTCATGTTAAGAGTGTTTCAATGCTACTTTCCAAGGGTGTAGTTTGTTAGATTTTGGGTATTGATGGTGGTGGAGAGATAGGGAAATAGAATATGGATAGATGTGTAGCCTTAACCATTCTCCTAGGGAAGGAAGTTACTGATGACAGTCTCCAACCCATTGCCAATGAACTTCCATTGGAATTGAGACTTATCCACCATTTTATGTGCCATATCTTTATTCCTAAGGGTGAAAAGTTTTAGTACATCTTTGATAAGGAACTTTTCTTCATGTGGGCTTATTTGACTGAAACCAAGATTGATATGGCTGATTATATCTTGAACCATATCATTAAAGCCACTAGGACCAAACTTAGTTTGCCCTATGATGTTTTCTTGACCAAGGTCTTTAAACACTTCAAGGTTCATTTGGTGAATCAGAAGAAGAAAACACCTAACCCCAATTCAGATGAGTACAAACAAAAGACTCTGTAGAGGATAAGTTACTTCTTGATCCACAAACCAAGAAGTGGACCCCAAAGAAAGAAAAAAGTGCTGAAAAAAGTACAACCCCAAGGGCAAGAACTTTTTAGAGAGGTGAATCCTCTAGAACTCAAAAGGAACTTTTTCCCATGGACATTGGGCATGGTAGTAGTTTTGTGCAAATAGAAATGCTGATGAACATGATGAAAGGGATGAAAAAATACCAAGAGGAGATGTTCATAAAGATTGACAACAAAGTGAAAAATAATGCAACAAGGCTACTTTTTGTTGAGAAAAAGATAAGGGAAATTAGCGAGGCCTTTGTAACTGAGGGAAACAAGCTAAAAGAGGAAATCTCTAATGACATTGTTGTCTCAACTAAACACATTAGGAAATATATCAAGAAAATTGTTGGAAAGGAGTATAAAACTCTCTACCCTGAAGCAGCAAAGTTTATAGAGGAGGACTCTAGCACTGATGAGTTAGATGAAACCACTGAAGGAGTTGACCCCTCAACCAAAACAAAATCTTATCCCTCTAACCAAACCACTCCAAAACCATTAGCAAGCTCTCACAAGTATGGCTTGAGACAAAGGAATCTAGCCTCCAAGTTCACTAACACTGCTGATGACCCTGTTGACCTATCTCAAAACCCTTCTCCCAAAACCATATGAGCATATTTGCATTTGCATTTTCACCTTGCATTTTCTGAACAATAGTTTTAAATAGGATGGTGTGTCATCCTTAAGACAATATGTTGTAATATTTCGCGGATTTGTTTAAAACTCCATGGATGCCTATTGTATATAAATGATTTGTTTTGAATTGCTTTGACTTATCTTTGCAAATTTGATAAGGTGATTGATGATTGCATTTGATTGCTATCCTAACAATAGCATTATTTTTGTTTTAAGATTTCTTGCTATGTATTTGATTGCTACCCTAACAATAATATTATTCTTGTTTTATGATTTTTTTTGCTATTGTACCTGTTTTTATTCTCTATATATTTCTCTTTTGATGACATGGCATAAAGAGGGAGAAGAATATTGAACATTGAGATGAAGATATGAGTTGCTATACGAGTTGACAACATAAAGGAGGAGTGAATATTACATTAGTGATGCATTATTAGCTTAGATGTTATTTGCTTAGATGTATTAATATTTGAATGTTTGTTTGAGTGCTGGCTATTTGAAAGTTGATATTTCAAAGAACCTTTGAGAAAATCTAGTAGCAACATAAAGTGCTACATTGCATAAGAAAGGGGGAGAATTAATTGTTTTAGTTTTACTCTAAACCTATCTTGCTGGAATGCATCGTTGTTTTAAACCTAAAAATGCTTTGATGCATTGAGTACAAAAAAAAAAGAGGGAGAAATTTTGGTACCCCAACAAGTAACATTCTCTGAGCTGAATTATCTGATATTGCACATTATTGATCATTAGATTTTGAGTTCATTATTCACATTGATTAAGGTTTTGTCATCATAAAAAAGAAAGAGATTGTTGACTCCATGCCTTCATTTTGATGATAACAAAATATTGTATTAAGGATCTAATGACTCTACTTAGTGTGCAGACTATATCATGCCTTAATCTCTTTAGGATTGTGACTTGAAGCTTGACAAATTGCAAGATATTAAAGATTTTGTGTGTTGCAAGTTTAGCAAGTTTGTTGAAGGTTGTTGAAGTCATGATGGATTGACACATTGATGAAAGACCTTTCAATAAGATTATGTTCATAATCTTATCTCGAAGAGTTTGAAGGTGCTTAAAGATGATGAAGATCTGTTAAAGATCTACACAAGACATGAAAGATCACATCGAAGATTTTGAAGATGTCTTGGAAGATGGAAGAGTTGAAGAGAAGATCACAAGACTTGAAAACACTACTTGAAGAGTTGAAGAAGTCTTGGACCAATTGGAAGAAGCTATGTTGATTGAAAAAGTCTACAGAAGATTAAAATAGATTGATTCCATTTCGAAGCTATTCAAGGTATTTTTAGAGATCAACATGCCTTAGAGAAGTCATTTCAGGATTTGGAACCCTCATTTGAAAGATTATTGAAGACTTTAAAGAAGATTGAAGAAGATTTGAAAAAGTTGAAGTCACTAGGTAAAAATAGTCGACCCGTGGATCTTAAGGGTTGACACATTAAGATAGTGGCAACAGACCGGAGTTTGCCCAAAAAAAGGGTCCACCCCTTCAGCTTAAGAATTAACACTTTAGTCTAAAATGCAAAATCTTAAAGAAGGTCCAAAAATGCTCGACTCCCCATCTCTCAAAAGCTGACGCATTTGGACAGAGCCTTGATGAAGTCTGGTGAAATAAAAAAGGGTTGACTCCTATTTTTCAGGGATTGACACATTTGGACAGAAGGTTGAGGATACTGGCACCAACAGAAAAAGGGTAGACTAAGAAAAGCTGATAAAATTTGAGCCCTAACTACTATATCTATTTTGCTAAGTCATTAGGGTTATTTATTGAGCTACACCTGTTTATCTATTCTTGTTGATAGTTGCCCATTGTATAAACCTCATTTATTTCACTTGGTGGGTTTGTAAACCTGTGAGTTTGAGTATTCTTGGCAAAAACATTTGTAAGTTTGAGTTAAACTCAGACAAAATCACTTGAGTCTTTGAGAGCTTAGGAAGAACTCTTGTAAAAAGTGAGATGGGCACTTGGGCAACTAGCACCTGCTATGTAAAAGAATTTTTGCATAGTAAAAAACTTTCAATAGGATCTTAGGGGTGAGGGTAGAGGTCACACATTTTAGCTAAATCTCGGTAAATCTTGGCATTCATTGTGCTCTGTTTTCTTTCTTTGCACTTTATCACTTGCTTATATTGTTCAAACTTTGCTAAGTTACTATTCCGTTTATTATTTAGTTTTTAATTGCATTATTTGATATTATAATTGAGAAACCCAATTGATCCCCCCCTCTTGGGTTACATATCCGGGCCAACAGGTAAGCCCGCTCGGAATTCACCCCACTAAATTTCAGAATCATTTGGGTTATGCTTGGTTTAAAGTTTAAAGAAGCTAGTTGTGGTGGAAAAATTATGCATAAGGGTGCCTTGCGGGATTCAGATAATCCCTAAGTGACCGAGGTGGAGGTGGTTGGTTATCGACCCCAGCTTGGGCATTGCCCGAGCGATCAGTTATGTTGACATTGACCATCTCTTCAAAATCGGTTAATATTGAATGGTTTGTAGATGGAGATTGTGTGTGAAGGTCTACTTGTTGCAATCTACTGCTAGGATCTCTTGACCAAACTAATATGCAAATATGAAATGCAAAAATAGAATAGGCTACATGTCACGTCCCTTAACCCGGCCTATTCGGATTTATTGTACATGATCAGCTAGTAGCAACGCTACCCCAGGCTACATTACATAAATCGGTTGAACACCTGTGTATTTATCATTTGAAAGATACATAATCGCGGAAATAGGATTTTATGAACTTAAAATAAAACGTGTCATACATAGTAGAGTGCCTAATGTCCAAAACATAACATATCATAAAATGGGTCTATCGAAGGCCACCGCAATTATAATATTATAATATTACAAACATTAGGGTCTAGCCCATATACACATTATATATCATAAGGCCCGTGGGCCGCAATCCAAATATCCATGAAATGGGCTTCCTTCAAAGGCCTCCCAGTTTAGTTACTTGAAAATATTTTTAGAAAACGTAAGCTAATACTTAGTGAATAACAATGATACATGAGCATAAAATACCATGGACTAATATTTCTATTTAATGTATATGACAATAGATGAACATTTATACATATATGGCCTGAACTTAGAAAGGTATAAGCTTAACTTGAAAACATATGTGGTATAGACTTTCGTATTAAAACATTATAGCATTTTCAAAACATAATGTCGTAAAGGAAAGAGGCATGTCATAGCATGATCTTGTGTAGCATGACATAGCTTGTCATGAGCATAACAGATCATGGTGAAGCAAGGCACATCATAATATCGTAAAAAGGAGAGATATACAGTGACATTAATATATGTGAGAACATATATAACTTGTCGTGAAGCATTTGAACAAATCGTATTTCTCGTTCTAGAACATAAGTATGTTATGTCTTTACATAAGAGCTAGGCTCCGCATTAGTAACCTTAAAAGTCACACATAGGGCTCTTTAGGCCAACATAGTAACTGCAAAGGTCATGCATAAGGCTCTTTAGGCCAACATAGTAACCGTAAAGGTCATGCATAAGGCTCTTCAGGCCAACATATCCCTCACTTCACCCCACTTAACAGGTCTTTCTGATCTTGGGTGTCATAGTAACCGCAAGGGTTACACATAAGGCTCTTTAGGCTAATATATCCCTCACTTCACCCCACTTAAGAGATTTTTCTAGTCTTAGGCATCATAGTAACCACAAGGGTCACGCATAAGGCTCTTAAGGCCAACATATCCCTCACTTCACCCCACTTAATATGTTTTTCTAGTCTTGGGCATCATAGTAACTGCAAGGGTCACGCTTAAAGCACTTTAGGCCAACATATCCCTTACTTCACCCCACTTAAAAGGTTTTTCTGGTCTTGGGCGTCATAGTAACCAAAAGGGTCATTCATAAGGCTCTTTAGGCTAACATATCCTCCACTTCACCCCACTTAAGAGGTTTTCTGGTCTTGGGTGTCAAAGTAACTGCAAGGGTCACACATAAGGCTCTTTAGGCCAGTCACGATAGCTAGGCTCAATCATTAAGAGCTACGCTCAATTCGTTAGCAACATATAATGCTTTGTTTTAGGCCAATTATAAGAGCAGGGTTCAATCATAGTAGGCTCAGTCATTAAGAGCTACGCTCAGTCATTAGTATTATAAAGTGCTTTAGGCCAATTATGAGAGCAAGGCTCAATCATAATAGGCTCGATCATTAAGAGCTACGCTCAATCATTAGCAACATAAAGTGCATTAGGCCAATTATAAGAGCAAGGCTCAATCATAGTAGGCTCAGTTATTAAGAGCTATGCTCATTCATTAATAGCATAAAGTGCTTTAAGCCAATTATGATAGCAAGGGTCAATCATAGTAAGTTCAGTCATTAAAAGCTAAGCTCAATCATTAGCATCATAGAGTGCTTTAGGCCAATTATGAGAGCAAGGCTCAATCATAGTAGGCTCAGTCATTAAGAGCTACACTCAGTAATGAGCAACATAGAGTGTTTTAGGCCAATTATAAGAGCTACGCTCAGTCATTAGTAACATAGAGTCTCAAATCATAATATCATAAGAGAGAGATGCAACATATTTCTTTCTTAATAAAACCTAGCTTAGCTTATCATAAGCATACCATGGCGTAGAAAACAAATAGAAAACATTACATGATATGAAGTTGAACTTAAAACATTTTGAAAGTAATAGGGTTTTACTCATGGCATATTGTTAATCACTTTAATTCTTGAGAATAGGTCTAAACAAGGGTGTTCTTATATATAAAGTACATAGAAGGATCAAACATAAGACCCCGATGCAAAGCAAGGATATAAAAGTTGAGATTTGCAACATGAATCCCTGAACGCCTATTCATTCAATGCATCTCATTCATATCAAGATAATAAGTCTACATTCTAGGTCAATTTTATTTGAAAGTTGGCTTAAATACCTTTAATTTGATAGGTCATGGGTCGAAAATACATTTTGAATAAAGAAGTTATGTCCAATGGAAAAGGGACTAAAATTCTGGAAGATAATGTTGCTAACAAAAATTTTGGGTCAACTTTAAATCTCCATATCTTATAATCTATAAGGAATTAGAGTACAAACTTTATATGGTTAGAAAATTCTATGAGTCTACTTTTTAAAGTTTCAAACGATGCATCAATCCGAGTTTTCTTGAGCAAGGTATGCCTATTTTACTAAAGAGTGTCAGAGCTATAACCTGGGACCGCGCTACAGCTGGCTGGAGTGCGCTACAGCGTGCTCCAAACTAGATTACCCCACTCTCAGGTGGGCTTGACTTTGCTCTAACGCTCTCCTTTTGGCAGCAACACACAAAAATGGGTTTTTCTCACCCCACAGTCAACTAAACCTCTCTCAAACTCTCCCAAACTTTTTCAATGCTTCTAGGGTTCAAAGATTGACCCAAGAAGGTTGCAATAACTCAAAATGGGGTAGAATGAACAAGAAAAACAAAGGGATCCAAGGTTTGAAATTCCAAACCCTAACATATACAAAATTGGAGGTTTCCAAACCCAACCTCAAATCCTACAATGTAAGCTATAAGCTCCCAAAATCTAACTAACTGGGAATCAAATGAGTCACCAAAACCCAACAACACCCCTAACAATTATATACATTTACAAGAGATAGAGTTCTTACCTTTCTCTGTCAAGCTTCACAACTCCAATAATGGATTCCCAAGCTTGGGTTAAGCTCGTCTAATCTTCTTCCTCCTCTTCTCCCTCTCTTCACTTGCTCTCCTTCCCTCCTTTTTCCTTCCTCTTCATTCGGCAAGTGTGTGTGTTTGTGTTTAAAAGACACCCGTGGAAATTAATCTCATGTGTCTCGCACATAAGGCATATGCTACAATATGCATTACCATTGATCATTTTGACCCAATGGCACATTGAAGTAATATAGAATTTAGGAAATTCACATTACATCATATAGTAGAGGTCCAGGATATTACCTTACAAGCCTCAGCACAACATACACAATCAATAATATACTATCAAACCTCCAATCTCCACATAATAAACCATCGACACTAATCATAGATCGTTAATTTGCATTCTATCAGAGTTAGAATAGTGTATATTGCTTTATTTTAGTTATTCATATGTTTGATTATGTTTTTTTTTTTTTAAGTTTTGTAGGTTATGGAAGCTAAAAGAGTCGAAAAGAAGTAAGAATGATCAAGACGGGTGCAAAGCGATCAAACCAAAGATGGAAATTTGACGTTGTCTCAGGAGATTGGCCATAAATTTTTTCTCCAATGTCCTATTGAGCTGATTCTTATGAATTTGGAAAGAAGACTTCAAGATCTACAACTTTGCCTCTAGGGTGCATTGGCTGAATCATCATCTAAAGTGGTCAAAACTAATAGACAAAAATCTACAAAGCTACAGAGCGTTTGAACGGTTAGACCAAAAAAGTGAGAGTTCAAATGGTTAGAGGCCTAAAAATGAACCATTCAAATGGTTGACGTAGAGTTCGAATGGCGGCCTACGCTTTTGACTTTTTCCTTGGTTTCCTAAACCTATTAAAGTGTAATTTCAACCCTAATTCGGAATATCCTTAGTTTTATTTTTTTTTTTTTTAGAGTTTTTTTAGAGTTTTCTTAGGGACAATAGCTAGATTTTCATTGTGCTTTCATTCTAGTGTAATCAAACGCATTGTTTATGAAAATCAAGGTTTCTTCATGTTTTCAAGTAGCTAATCATCTCTTAGTATGGGAATGTGAAGATTGAAGGATTTTGTGTGGTTGATCAAGGTAATCCACGAGTTTCAATGTTTTTATCTTTTCTTATTGAGTCTTTATGTGTTTCAAGGATTTCCCTTAGAAATCAAGATCTCTTAATCAAATCTTTAAGTCGTTATACACAAATTAGATTTTGGAATATCGGTTGCTTAGATCCCTGATAAGAATACTTTGAAAAGCAACTTCTTATGAATTCTCAAGAACCCATCAAGTTTCCAAACCATTTTTATTGACAAATCTTCTAATTCAACAACACTCTCATCATTGTTAAATTGAGTTAAATATACCTTGAACAAATACACATACACCTAACATTTAGATCATTCCTAGCTAAGATTTTGCTTTATTATTATATTCAATTTTAATTTTAGTTTCTCAAACAATCAAATTAACCAAGAATCTATTTTTACTTTTCTTTTTGGTGAGTTTTTCCTAATCTTGGGGTTTTGGAGCAAGTTTTATACACCATTCACAGTTCCTTGTGGTTTGACCCTGATCTTACTGACTATCTACTACTTTGTACATCCTGCACTTGGGATCATATCTCAAGCACTTTTTAGGGCCAATAGTTTACCCAGCAAGGGTGGCTCAAGTTAGCCAGATTTAGCAGTCCGTGTAGATTTACATTGATTGCTAAACTCATAGCCAACATCTTTACTATGTCAGGTGCTATAGGTCATGAGAGGATTGAGTTGTGGGTCAAGGGGCACTTGACAGTGAACACTCCAGTAGTGATTGTAGAGTTCTTTTAGCGTCTCAGGGAGGCTCAACCCCAGTTTGTTTAACTAGCCATAGGAGGGGTTGATCATAAGGTAGTAATAGTAGAGGTCTGTACCCCGAGTGAGCAATGGATCTCTTCATAGGATGCGAAGAGGGTACTAGCTATTAAATATTGACCTCTATTCCTATTCACCTGCCATTTTATCCTACCTATTTGTCAAGTCACCTAGGTTAGCCCCGTCAGAGCTCAAATGTGGCCCATAGGTATGGGCAGGTCGATACATGTTTATGGCCATTGTTCACATCACGTCGGGGGAGTGTCTTATTTGTCGACTTCCTCACTGAGTTGATTACGAGAGCTAGAGTAGCCCAACCAGAAGATGTCATTACCACAGTCGCGATGTGACCTATAGAGAGATCTTCAAAGCATCGATCTATGGGTCAGTTGGCAGGGATAGAGAGACACGTGTAACTAGAGCAGTAACAGGAGCAGGAGCAGGTGCAACCCATTCCAGGTGTTGAGCAGCTTGCTCAGCAGGGTCCCACTACTTAGACATTGTATGATATATTGCTTCAGCAGGGTATGATGATTCAACAAAAGACACATGCCATAATGCAACTTCAGTAGCAATGCACATCTTTTTAAATAGCTCAGACGGAGTATACATCACAATCCATAGCTCTCCAAACAGCTTAAAGGGAGTATACAGAGCAGTTGACTAATGTTAGGACAAATTAGGAATGCCAGACTCAATTTTTAGAATAGATCATGACCCATTTGGCACGACACCAGGCTCTACCACTACACCCAGATGTTGATGACTTTCTACGGTAATTGGACTTTAGATGCATTATATATGTACATTTTATCATGTTTCATGTATCTAAAACTCTGATTACATAATTGATATGGTCAACTGAAGCCAAAAACACCAAAATGCCCCTCGACTTTCAAGGTAGCTTTCCGAGACCGGGCGGTTTCCAAAACTAGCAACATCATAGGTAGTTTTCTGAGATCGGGTGGTCTCTAAAACCGATCGTCAGAGTGATGAAAACACTCACAAACTTTAAATAGTTCACTTCTGGTGCCTGCTAGCCCGCCAATGTAGAATGTTCGTTATGCCCCTTCACATTTGGTAGTTTCCTAAGATCTAGCTGTCTTCGAAACCAACACCAAACCATAAGAGTGACGAAAACACTCATAAACCTTTAAGCCATTGGAATAACGAGAACACTCACCAGGTTAACACAGGTATACCATCAAAACCCCTAGTGTCACGGGACTGAAATTCCCCCTTGGCTGTGGAACATTTTTTTGGAGAAAAGTAAAACCTCTAGAAACCAACTCAACACAACCATTGGAGTGACGGAAACACTCGTAAACCCAAGTTAACACCAGTGCCTGCTAGCCCGACACGATGGAAAATGACCAAACTATCTCTAAGGCATTCTGGCTCATCCTCGAGTAAGTACTGAGTCCTTGAGATGGTAAGTCCACCTTTTTTTACTTACCCTTGAAAGTCTGGCACATTCAAGATGCCAATCAAACCAACTCCAGTTCAATTCCAGTCAACTCTAGTTAAAATGATCGTTTTGCCCCTGGGCACTTCGACACAACCTTTGAGAAAAAACCAATCCCTCTAGACAGTAAGGCCACCTTCTTAAACTATTTTTAGACAATCTGTCAAGTTCAATACACCACTCAAACCCATCCTAGTCACATTCCGGCAAGTTTCAATTAAAATAATAGTTTTGCCCCTGGGGGTCCGAGCACTTCCTAAACTACATCAGCTTTGGGTACTAGACCGGCATGCATTGGGATACCCCGATGGACATCCTATCAATTTTCAAGGGAGTATCTTTACTCGAAACACTTTTAATTCAACTAAAGCTCCCAGAGCATCTCGCAAACGCTCCGCTAGGGTTATATTTTTCTCTGATTCCTTGATTAAAATGTACTGTCAAATGACTTGAAAAATGTTTACATCATGGAATTCCTAGAACTCTTTCTAGAGGTCTTTCCATCGACACGACTCGATTGAAGATATCATTTCCCGAAGCATCCAATCGCGTGGCCCAAAAGTTGCCACTTTGAGAAACCTTTAGAGCGTCTCACAAACACTCCACCATTGTTGGGTTTTAATTCAATTCCCTGATTAAAATGCACCGTCAAACAATTTGAGAAATGCGTAAATTAGGAAACTCCCTAAAGCTTGTCCAAAGGACCTCCCATTAACACAGTTCGATTGAGGAGGTAGCTTCCCAAAGGCCACGATCATGTGGCACAAAGACTACCACTTTTGGCAACCCTCGTAGAGTCTCGCAGATGCTTCAAAAAGCTTATTTTCATGCAGGCTTCTCAAGAAAATATCTCCGTCATTCGAAATTCTTTGAACCTCCTCGAAGGCTCCCGGTTCATGATAAACAGCGGGGGAACGTCGTGAACATGATCGATTTCCCTTACTCTTTTTTTAATTGCACATATTTTAAGACAAAGTCAACATAAAAGTTTTCAGTAGTAGAGCGTTTGCTACATGCACCCAAAAAATGATCAAATCAGACAAAACTTACCTTGCAGCCTAAGTTGGGGAAGTACAAGGAGTGGCACTCAAACACTAGAATAGGACAAGCACATATAACACATTCTTCAAGGCCCGAAAAATTTGCCTTTAAATAGTGGACTCCCCCTGCGTATTCTAAGGTCAAAAATCTATGTCAAAGCCCTGCCAAAACCTCTTCAAAGCCTCGAAAAATTCTAGATACTCCCCTCTCTCAATTTTCCAAGCATCTATGCCTACTTCAACTCAAACCATAGCCCACACACTTTACCATTGATCCCTTTAAGGTAGACTCAAGACATTTCTAGCCCCTTCAAGTCCCTTGGAGGCCACTTAAGTTTAAGCCAAGTCCACCATAGAAGCTTGAAGATGCATTGAAGACAAGGTAGTTCTTTCTTTTAAGTTTTGTCTTCCCCAACACTTCTCTTCTCCCTCTTGAAGCTCACTTATGCTTTTCTCTACTTTACACCCCATCTTCTACCCCCTTTTCTTGCTTGCTTGAACAAGATGACCTTAGGTCCATGCCTAGGGAAGCTTTCGAGAAGCCACCAGTTGGGGGCTCCCCCTTTAGCCTACCTTATCATGGTATGGGCTATAGGCCTCTTGCAATGTGGTTTGGCCTTTTTAGCCATGTATGATTTCATTTCATGACCCCCTTGCATATGGTTACCATCTTCATGTAGTGCATGCTTGGCTCCATTTTTGTTCTCATCACCATTTTTCAAAAACCCTAACTATTTCTATTTCTGTGTCTTTCTCAAACTCCATATCCAAGTGTTTTCCTAAAAATGATACTAATATTTGGTCTCTTGAAGCTTAAGGTTAAACCCTAGATTTCCATGCCTTAAGAAGCCTCCCTTACACCCTTTAACCTTAATTTACATTATTGCATTTCATTACTTTCAAGTTGCATTAAAATGATTTTTCTAACCTTCTAATGCATTTGATTTTTAAATTTTTGGCTCCTTTGAGTTTGTGGTTGAAATGGCCCTATGGAGCCTCTCTTAAGTGACTCCCTCACTATAATGACCATAGGAACCCGAAACCCACTAGAGTGATTTTCTATATCTCCAAAAGTGGTTTTCAATGTAACCCTCTTCAAGAGAGGTTTTCAAAAAATCATTATCTTTGTTCTACACTAAAATGGTTTCTAAAACCACCATTTCCATTTTGAGTTTCAAAACATTTGGTTCTCTTAAATTAGAGGTTGTAAAGGTCCCTATGTAGCTCTTTTTTGAGTGGCTCCCCCATTTTGACCATATGAACCCTACACTTGTTAGAACAAATTATCATGGAAATGATTTTTCAAAATTCATAACTCTCTTGAGTTGTTTTTCTAAAAATATGTTCATATGAAATGGCAAAGTTTCTTTTCAAGTATGGTTTCCAAAACCTTACTTCAAAATTCATGCATTAAACCACCCTTCCAAAACCACTAGGCTCAAAATCCTAATTCAGAACTTCTCTCCAAAATCACCTTTTCCCAAGTCAAATGTCCATTTTCAAAATGCTCTTATGATCAAAATTTCTATTTCAAATCACACTTCAAAACTTTTCTATTTTCAAAGATCTTTCAAAAAACATGCATCATGCATCATTCATCCAAAACGTGATGGACAAACCCTATTCTCAAAACTCTAAAGTGGATATAAGTGGACCTCTAGTAACTGGTGATTCAAATAAGTGAACTAAGGGTGATTAGAAATATAGGTACTGAAAGGGTAGGGTAGGGTGATAATCTTATAATATCTTCCCTACACAACCAATCCTTAGACCATATATTTGTAGTTTCAAAGACCAACCCAGAGTCACGTTTTCAAAAGGGTTTTAAAACATTTCAAAAGATTGCTAAAAACCACTTTTCCAAAAACCTTCTTAAGAAATACATTTTCAAAACCTTTTTGAAAAACCTATGTTTAGTCTTCAAATTAAACTCAGTTTTAGGTGACCTAGTACATCTTTAACTATGTTAGGTGGCGATGCCCATTTTTTCCAAACAACCCTTAATCAAATTAAGTTTTCATGTTCAAACCCCTATCACACTTGTCCTTTTAGAGGGGCTAATTCTAACAAAAAGAGTACCGTGCTTTTCCCAAGCCAAGAGGGCTTGGGTAAAAATTGGGGCGCAACAACTAGTGACTCCCCTGGGGACGCATAAAGGGTTAGGTCCTTGTCACGTCTCTTTACCCTACACTCACCCAGAATCTCCGGTTACTTGGTCTAGTTTTATCTACTTTTTAAAATTTTCAAAATTCAACAGTTTTCAAAAATCACAAGTTTGTAAAATCCAAACATTATTTTCAAAATTTTGAAAAGTAATCAAAGTTTTCAAACAAATGTCATCACTCGCATTCATTCTATTATTCATACCCTTACATTCATTTTCATATTCATACTCGTGCATTGATCATCTATCTCTATCTTGCATTGAGTTTTTGAAAAGTACTAATTCTTAGTATTTCTTTTGTAGGTGAACCTTGTTCACAATTTACTTTATGCTATATGAATGCTTTAGCTGCCATGAATGGATGAATGTATAGGATGGATGTGTGTTGATGGGCCATTTCCTCCACTTTCGAAAATTTCACACATGCTTGGTGCACTTGCATATCATTCATCTTTGCATTATTACCTGGTTACTACCCTTTTAGTTAGAAGGGGGATCAATATATTGGTTGTCAGTGGATGCAATGTCTGTTTCTTAGCCAACAGCCTCTTGATAGTTCCCCCACTCAAACCACCAACCAAAGGTGGGGTTTACCCTTTTGATGGTGGATGCCAGAGGTTTGAAGGTTTAGGAACCGAGATTTTATAGGAAGCATTAGTAAACCCCAATCTCATGCTCATGTACCACGCCGTGTATAGCCGAACCTCTGCTGGAATTAAGACATATGCGTCAATTTCAAAATCGAGAAGGAAAGGGTTACTGCTCTACTTTTCCTTATCTCCTATCCATTAAACTGTTGATTTCCTATTGTAATACTATTCATTTACTTACTATATTATTCATGCATCAATATCTATTTCAAGATAAGAGTTTCAAAAAAAACTCGAGTCATTAAATTTTCATGCATGTGATCAACCCCAAGGCTATGTTTGGTACAAGAGAATGGAATGAGAATGAGAATGGAATAGAATGGAATGAAATAGTCATTCTCATTCCCTTATTTGGTAAGACCAATGAATAATGCTAAAAGAGAATGGAATGAAATTTGTGTATGATATGAAAATTCAATATTATGTCTATACAAAATATTAGTAATATATATTATATAATTATTAAATATTATTAAGTATTTGTAATGTGGTGGTGGTGGCGGTGGTCGATGGCAGGGCGGCATTGGTGGTTGGTGGCGGTGACAGTAGTGGTGGTGGGGCGGCGGCGGTGGCCAATGGTGTGTGGTAGTGGTGGGACGATGATGGCGGTGGAGGGTAGCAGTATCGGTAGATGGCGGGTGATTATGGCTAATGGTGGACGATGGTGGTGGTTAGTGGTGGCAATGATGGTAAGAATGTTCAACTTTTTAAATTTTTTTAAATTTTAAATTTTTTCATTTTTTTATTTTTTTATTTTTTTAAAATTTTAAAATTAAAAAAATAATTACCAAACATATTTTATATTTTTTTAAAAAAAATTTGACAACAAAAATCTTATTAAATTTTGTTTTACACTCTTTCATGTAGGAATGGAATGACCATTCCCACTCTTGAAATAGGGAATGGTTATTCTAACAAAAAGTGAGAAAGATCATTCTATACGAATGGTCATTCCATCTTTAAATAGTAATACCAAACAAGGGAATGGTAATGAAAGTGGGAATGGCCACTCTATTCCCTTGTACCAAACATAACACAAGAGAATGGTCTAAAACAACTCATGTACAAATCAAAGCCTGCCCAAACTCCTAAGGGTTTTTCAAGCAACGCTAAGGGCTCATAGCATGCATGCGAATGACATCTTTTAAAGAGGAGTCCCAATCCCTCTCGGTTCATGAAGATAGAATTGCCAAAAAGACAAGGGGCAACAAACAAGAAGGAAGGTCCCTTATCGACCTACATCCCAAGCAAGAAGAAAGCGAATCCAAATACTCAAAAGTAGTTTAGGAATCCAATATGTAGAAAATAGGCAAAAAGTCTTATGAAAAATCTTCCCTCTCCCCCTTCAATGTATTCCAATTCTATGCACAAAAGAAGTTTAGATCCAATAAACTGTCATTTCTACTTCCTTTAAATGAATGTACATATGGATGAATGAACGAATAGGTTACAAGTACAGTATTGCATATAGGGGCAAGACCCTATCTTTAACTAATGAGCCAAAATATCATGCTTAGATGCCTAAAAAAGCAAGGGCACCTCTAAGGCATGCATTGTATAAAAACTTCCCTAATCCAAGTATTAACTTACAATTTTTGTCTTGTTTTGTTTTACTTTTCTCCTTCTCCTTTCCCCCCTATCTCTAAAGGTTAAGAGTAGAGGCATTCCCATTCCTAGTTCACTATTGCTCCCAAAGGAAGAAAGAAACTGGTCAGAACTTCACTCGCTATCTGAGAACTGATCTTCATTAGACACTAGGCCCTAAACATGGCAACAAAACCAAATGCATCTGCAACCAACAACCCAGTAACCCGAGAGGAAGTCAATGAAACGAACGCCAAAATAGATGAAATGTTCAAACTCATGTAGATAATGGACTTTAAAGGACCCGCTCTTGCTCCTTCGACCTCAACATCTCCCCTCAAAGAAACTATGGCCATCCCAGCTAGGGTCACACTGCGTACTGACACCAGTGGTAAGAACAAGAACGTTCCAAAGACGACATATGTCGAAGGAGACAAAGATGACAACCCCAAAAGATCCTATTAATAGCTGTAAAGAAGAAGGAAACCCAAGATCCCCTTAATCTAAAAATCCAGGGATTGGAAGAATCTTTACATAACCTGCATGGCCATGATGCTTTTAGCAAAACATCCTATAACAAGTTGTGCTTCTTCCCAAATCACCCATGGCCTCCAAAAATCAAAATGCCTGACTTCTAGAAATATGATGGTAATGGCGACCCCATAGCTCATTTACGGCTATATGTTGGGGCATTAAGCAGCCATGGAAACGATCCCAGACTAATGATGCAGTTGTTCCAACATAGCCTATCTAGGTCTGCCCTATAATGGTTCGCTCGCTTGGATTTGAGTAAAAATCACTACGTAGAATGAACTGGTTGTCGCGCTCAGATTTTTCGCACTCGAGGAATACACACACAAGTGAGAAAAGCACTGTACTCTCTCGTTAGAACTCACCCTCCTAGAAGAATGAGTGCGACTAGGTTTGAATCGAAAATAGATTTGAATAAAGGGCTTTTAGAAAAGATTTGGAGTCGCCACCTAACTTGATTAAGGCGAGTTAGGTCACCTAAAAACTAAGCATAATCGGAGGATCACACTTAGGGTTTTTGAAAATACCTCCTCAAGAGAGGGTTTTTAAAAAAATAGGTTATTTAGCAACCTTTAGAAATATTAAGCCCTTTTTAGAAAAATAAATCCTTTTGGTCTTTCGAAAACAGTGATCTAGGTTCGGAGGTTGGTTACATGTAGGCAAGATGCATTAAGCCATCACCATGCCCCGCCCTTGCAGTACCTACATGTCTATTTACCCTAGATTCACCTATGAGAGTCTTCAACTAACTAATGTTCAATCATATCCACTTTGAAAAAGAATGTTTAAAAAGAAATTTAACATGATTCATGATATGCAAGTGCAATAAAAGATAATTGAAAAATAGATTTGGAAAGAAATTGATTTGATTTGAAAAGAAAGAGATAGAAGTTTGAATTTGGAAAGAAGGTTTTGGAAATTGAAAATAGAGATTTGGAAATAAAAATTTGGAATTGGAAGTTTGAAAATAGATTGGAGATTTGGAAATATTTTGTAAAAATAAAAACTTGAAAAATGTTGTGGAATTTGAAATTTAAAAAATGTGGAGACCGCACCCATGAGAGTTGCCTACGTATCCCTTTGGAGGAATCAGGCAGTCGTAGTTCGGACCAGAGTCCGATTGGAAATAGAAGAGTTGATTTGGAAAAGAGCTGAAGTTGGAATTCGAATTGGAATTGGAAGAATAGGAAATTTGGACTTTGATTGGAAGATTTGAAAAGATTGGTTTTGAAAGACCTAGACATAGGAACTTAGAAAAGAAATATTGGACTTGACTTGGAAAGATAGAACTTGGAAGAAAGATTTGGACTTGTTTCGGAAGGATTAAGGTTTAGGAAACCTAGACTCAGGAAAGACTAGAGGTTTAAGAAAGATTTGACTCGACTTGGAAAGGTTTGGATGACTAGGAAAGATTGGATTTAGAAAGGATTCAAATTAGGAAAGTTTTGTTTTAGGAAATCGTCATTCTAGGAAAGCTTTCATTTCAGAAAGTTTCATTTTAGGAAAGTTGTGGTTTAGAAAAGTTTCAACTTATGAAAGTTTTGAATTAAGAAAGTTTTGAAATTGAAAAGATTTGAATTTGGAATGTTTGGAAATAGAAAAGTTTTGAAAGTAAGAAAATCTTGAGTTTAGAAAGTTTTAGATTTGGAAAAATTTGAAGTTTAGGAAAGTTTAGAATTTAGAAAGTTTGGAAGTTTAGAAAGATTTAACTTAAGAAAGTTTTGAATTTAGAAAGCTTTGGATTTGGAAAGATTTGAAAATTAAAAGGTTTAGAATTTTAGAAAGATTTAAATTTAAGAAAGTTTAGAGTTTTGGAAAGATTTGAACTTAAGAAAGATTTGAAGATTTAGATTTGGAAAGTTAAGATTTGGAAATGTATGGAATTTAGGGAAGGTTGGAATTCGGGAAAGTTTAGATTAAGAAGGATTTGGAAGTTTAAAGTTTAAGGAAAGATTTAAAAGTGTAAGTTTTGGAAACTTAAGGTTTGGGAAAGTAGGAGATTTGAATTAGGAAAGATTTGGGTTTGGAAGGATTGAGATCCCTATTTCCTAAAACAAGGATTGGATTTTGTTTCTAAAAAAGAGATGTTTTGATTTTGTTTCCAAAAACGGAGGATAGGATCTAGTTTTCTAAACGGGAAGATTGGATTTGGTTTCCTAAAGGGAAGATGGGATTTGGTTTCCTAAAGGGAAGATTGGATTTGACAAGGATTTGGAAAGGGAGGTTTTAGAAACCCTAGATTTGGAAAACTATAGTTTTCACATAGAGAAGAGGTTTTTTGGAAACTTATGATTTTGATGTAGAAAACAGGAGGTTTTGGAAACCTAGGTTTTAAGGCAAGTTTGAAAACCATGTTTTTGAAAAGAAAATTAGAATTTCCTAATTGTGGGTTCTAGGGCTTGACTTGGACTCTAAGGAAAGAGTTTTTGGAAAGTGGGTTTTTTGGAAATAGGGATTTTTGTAAGGAAATCCTAGAGAGAAGTTTCTAGAAAGTGAATTTTGAAGAGAGAGAGTTTTTGCAAAGAAATCCTAGTGAGAAGTTTTTAGAAAGTGAATTTGAAAAGGGAGAGTTTTTGGAAGGGGATTTTGGAAGGAGATTGTTGAAAAAAGTTTTTAGGAAAGCGAATTTTGAGGAGAGTGTTTTGGGAAGGAGTTTGAAAAGAGAAGTTTTGGAAAATAGATTTTTGGAGAGAATTTTTAGAAAAAAATTTTGGAAAGGAATTTAAAGAGAGTTTATGGAAAGCATGTTGGAAAAGAGATTTTTAGGAGGAAATTTTTTAGAAGAGATTTTGGAATGTATATAAAATATCTTACTTTCCTAAAGCGATTCTAACCATAAGAGGGCTAGAACCACTTTAGGATAGTGGTTTTGAAAATAACAAGATTTGAAAATATGGACCATGAATGTCACTTTAAATGTAACACTTTCCTAAAGCAATCCTAGCCATGGAAAGGCAAAAATCACTCTAGGATTGTGATTTTGAAAACAAGTTTTGAAAAAGGATATTTTGATGCAATTTTGAAAGCAAGTTTAATGCAAACTTTGAAAACGATTTTTGGAAGAATGCAAGATAATGATGTGTACAATACAAATTGGGGTCGTGAACATACAAGATTAAGGCTTCACCACATAATCAAGGGGGCCGAACTCACTCGGTCTCCAGTTAGACTAAAAGAAAGCTCTCGACACGGTGACCCTCCAATAGTCTAATCCTACACATGGACCGGGAATTTCCTTGTTTCAAGCATGCAAAGAAAGAGGGGGAAGAAGATGGGGGATTAAAATAGAGAAAATCCAAGTGGGTTAGGAGGGAGAAGAGAGAGAGGGGGAAGTGCAAAAACTTAAAGAGAAAACCTACCGTATGTCTTGTTTATTTCGCTTGGCTTTGCGTGCCTTGCTTTTCTTCGGTCTTCGCTTCAGTCTTCGAGAGCTTTGTCTTGGTCTTTGAGAGCTTCGAGTTGCAGCAATCCAAATTTTCAATGGAGGGTTGGAGGCTAGTGTATAAGTGTATAGGGGTGTGTATGAGTGTATAGGTGGCTAGGGTTTGAGTATGGTGGCTAGGGTTTGGAAAACCTAGAGAAGCTAGGGTTTAAGGAGGCTATGAACTCTGTATATCAAATATGAGAGTTTTCAGACTGAGTTTTTGGACCTCTTTCACGCTGGAGGAGGCTCTGTATTTATAGATAAAGGAATGCACTGGCGTTTGTTGCAGTGGCGCCAGGCCTAAAATTACACTGGCGCCACTAGAAGTGGCGCCATGCCATTTTTTGGCTTGACACCACTAGTAGTGGCGCCCGCCATTTAGGAAATATTTAAGGTCAGCAAGCAACGTATCTTTAGAAGATTTGGGCATCTGTACTAGTGACTACCATGCAATTTTTAGCCTGGCTTCACTAAGAGTGACTCCGGAAAGTTCGAGGATGAATTAAAGGGGCCGAGAATGACCTGGAGAGCTAGAAAGGGACAGGAACCCTTAGAATAATGTCTCGGGGACAAAAGACTTGAAAAATGATGATGAGATTTATTAGAAGGGTTGATTGGGCCATTAGGGGCAAAACGGTCAACCGGGCGGAAAGCTGCCGGGACGGACTCGGAATGTCCCGGAAGAAGACTCAAAATTTGGAAACATTATTTAGAATGTTCCCAAGAGGCTATCGGTTTGATACCTAGAGCCGGTGTGGTAGAAAAAGGCGACCGGCCCACCAGGGGCAAAACGGTCATTTTGCATCGGGTTTACCGGAACGAACTCAAAATGATTCAGAAAGATAATGAAAGGTCAGGAATAATGTAAGGAGCATTCTTAAGAGGCTACTGGTTTGATACCCAGAGCCGGTGTGGTTCCCAGGGCGTTCGGATGCCTAGGGGCAAAATGGTCATTTAGCTTAAAATGGGCCTTATAGGCCCAAAAAGCAACCGGTGAACTAAATTGGAGTTTAAAAGTTGGGTTAGAGTCTGAATATGGGTGTGATGTGTGAAAATGAGCCCAGTTGGGCCGGAGATTGCCGAGCGAGCAAAAATAGGGTGCTTACACTGGTCACGGCCTTCAAAGCTCAATACCGACATAACAGTGACCTCACATTAGATAGGTGGGCTTTGATAATGATGACCCAAGGATTAAAAAAGAGCTTTAAGAACTATGCATTGAGATGGAGAGAGGCTGCTGCCTAGGTTAACCCGCCATTAGTCGAGAAAGAATATGTCCACTGATTTGTAAACACTTTCCAAGGGCTGTATTATGAAAGACTCTACCTGAGCATTAGAAAAAGCTTCTCTGAAATGATAATGCAAAGGAAGATTATTGAAAACAGGCTTAAAACCGAAAGAATCATAGATCCTTATTCTAAGACTAGAGAAAGATTCTCAGCCACCGCAAAGGAAATAGCTACTACCCAAGGAGCTGGCAAAAAACAAGGCGAAGTGTTTACCATCTTACCCACTCAACAACCACAGTATTTCCCACAGTACCAACCTCGGCCACAAACCCATGCTTCTGCTATTAACATACAAATTACTTCTGTTCAAGCACTAGCCCCCAGACCAGTTGTGGTTTAACCATACTTCAACCCTAATAGGCCTAACTGACGAAACCAAGTCTTCACTCACCTGGCTTGCACTTAAATGGAAGCTTACCATGAGTTCTTGAAAGCCAAGCATGTAAACCCCATACCTGCTCAACCTTTACCGAGTCCGTTACCGCCTACCTTCAATTTGACTCTTACCTATAAATATCACCCTGGAAGACAGAGGCATGATACTGAAATCTGCTTCTCTCTAAAGCACAAGATTCAGGATTTGATCGATGTAAAAGTCATCAACACTCAAGAAATGAATCTGGTCCCTGTGCCCAATGTTACAATAAAGCCGCTGCCTGACCGCACTATCAACATAGTCATGGAGGATAAGGTTGACTTGGATGGAATTAATGTGGTTGATTTCCTTCTTCTCTAGGACACACTGGAGATTGAATGGGAAGCAAAAGACTTGCATGTTCCCATATATTCTCCCTGTTCCCATACATTCTCTCAATCTCGACAAAGTACAAGGCCTTGCCCTTGAGAACAACGAACACCACCAGTAACTCCTAGAAGCACTTGAATATGACCCCGCTATAGAGATGAACCAGATCCCTAAATCAGAAGACAACCCGCATGGGTACTAGATTGATTATCATCCCAATGACCAAGGTAGAATTGCACTGAATAAGTAAGAAATGGAAATCTAATCTTCGCAGAGCCACCCTTCATCCCTGGAGAATGGGGAGAGGAATTTGCTCACCTGGAAATTGACATGATTCCCCCTTTCCCGTTGAAGGTCCTACCGATATCACTCTCTACAATTATAAAGCTGTGGGATGGGGAGCCATCGATCTTATAATTGCTAAACCACCATTTGAATTGGATGAGGATGAGCTGGACAATCTGTTCATCGAAGCTGATATCTTCATGTCAAAGGAAGGAACTAGGCCAGATAATGATGATGCCAAGAACCTGCAAGTCCTGGGAGGAAGCTTGGCAAGGAACCTAAGAAAGTTGAGAACACCATAAAATCTTATCCCTATCAATCACTCAAGAAGGAAGTGACCGGCCAAGAGAAATAAAGATTTTAGGAAACTGCAAGTCTTGGGGGGTAACCTGGGCATCGCTGTCGGAGCTGAAGAGAAAGAAAAAAAAAAAGAAGAAAAAATCACAACTACACACTAATCACTCACTCCCACAATGTCGTGCATGATGTCTCAATCTACCCCACACAACTTAACGACACACCTAGCAGATGGAGCACAGAAAATGTCGGGATGATCCCAAAGCCCGTTTGAGGGGCTTCTGAAACCAACAAGCAAAATGAATGTTTTTCTCAATTCATCCACTTTCCTTCCTCCCTTTTACTTTTCTTGTCTTATTTCATGTCTTGTGCTTATGCTTTCAATTAAGACCGTGCCATGTAAAAAGAAGAAACATATATGAAAATAAAGAATTCCCGTTCAATCCCTTTGACTCATACTCTTGTGAATAATGTTTTCTTTTAGGAATTCTTCCCCAATCTATAACATCTCAACTTGAAGGGTGGGATAGCGTGGGTAATCTATCCAATGGAGATTAAAGTCTTTAAAAAAAATTAAAAAAAAAAAGGAGAGAAGGTAAGGGAAGTGAGGAACATAGATTAAACTAAGGAGTGCGAAACTTACAGGAACCATCGAGTTGACACTCGAGTAATGTTCAAGCAAAGCGATGGGCAGCCTGGTCCTCAAAAAGATGAGAAGCCATTGTTTTATCTATCCAAAAGAATTAAACATTTCCCTTTGCCCAGCCCACTAGAGCTGTAAGTGATTTCCATTCAGATATCCCTAAACCAAAAACCATCTCCCATGTTAGGGTAAGCACATGGTGGTTGACTCGATAGAAAATATAGGAATTTATTTGAGAATATTGTCTAAGTTTTGTAAAGAGGCTTTATGGACTAAGCAATTCAATTTGAAAGGTTGAGAGGCTTTCAATTCTGCTACTGTATAGTTAAAAAAAAAAAAAATCCCTTTTGCAAAGTCCACTCAAGCTGGCTATATTTTTTCAAGGAAACTAACCTCATGATCACCACCCACACTATGTTAAAGCAAAAACCATGAATGATAACTGATAAGAGCCCGACGAGGATGGTAATTACTAAGAGGATACAACATCTATGATATCTTTAAGAACAAGCATAGAAATAAGTTTTTCGATGCAAAAACGTGTCTAGAATGACAAAACAAAACAAAAAAAAGTCGGCACCTCTAAAAGCTGACATAGGAACAAATTTCTTAATGAAGAATTCTAATCAGAAGGGAGAAGACGGTCCAGAAGAAGAAGAAGAGTAAGAAAGAAAGAAGAAAGAATGAAACAAAAGTAAAATTGTCCAAAGTGATCATGGGTCTTTCAAAACCCCCACAAATGATAATGTTTGAGCCTCTATATCCCTTCATTCATAAACCCCTCAACCTAGCCAACGCTACGATCCAAATCAAAGTTCTCTCTGATCAAAGAAAATTGCTTAGTCCAAATAAGCCTGAACGATACCAAGACAAATAGTGTAAAAAAAAAAAAAAAAAATCTTTGAGACGAGGAGTGCAGGGACAATCTCGTGCCCCAAACTATGCCCAGATGGTTTTGGTTTAAACAACCCACTAAAAAAAGTCTTCTCGGATTAAGAGCTAAGCTGTTTATCACTTTACAAAGGGCAAGCAAGTTATCGTTCAAGCTGCAATGGAATTTAAAGCTCTAAGAGAGAAAACCAAGTAAGGAAAGAAAATCCCCAAACATTATCCCAGTACAAAGTAAAGATAAGAGAACGATGCAAATGCTATCACACTCCGATAAGAGTGGGATAAAATCAAAGGGGCAAGATCCTGGAAGGGAAACAAAATCCCGAGAGTACGGGCCCTGGGGCAATCCTGGGACATTCTTCGAAAATAACCTATATGCATGTAGTACTTGAGCATTCATGAAAAAGTATGACACGCATAACCTGTACATTCACTTAATTTTTGTGTAGTTTGTATCCCTACCTGCATTCAATCCCATCCCTGTATATTCTATGCTTTCATTAAAATGCATGACTTACATTCTTTCCAATTCCTGTACAATCAAGGCATTCATCAAAAAGTATGACATACATCCATCTCAATTCCTGTATAACTTGCGCATTCATTAAAAAAGTATGACGTGCATCCATCTCAATTCCAGTATAACCTAGGCATTCATCAAAAAGGATGACATACATTCATCTTGGTTCTTGTATAATCTGTGAATTCATTGAAGAATATGACATACATTCTTGCTATTTTCTATTCAACCTATGCATTCATCAAAAGATAGTGATATGCATCGACTGTATATCCCTATCTAACATATACCTGCCCATGCATTCATCAAAAAATATGACATGTACTCATATCTATCCTTATATAAACATATACATGCATCCATTCATATTCTTATCTACCCTATGCAGTCATCAATAAACATGCATAAAACACAGTCCATGAACATAGATGCTATACATATATTGTCCATAAAGGCCAACCCACAGCATGGAAATGAAAATATACGTACACAACTATATATCTAACAAAATGTCCTGATCACATTACAAGAAGAAAACACAAAAAGGGGAACACTCTGTAGCAACACATTAAGGAGCAGGATCCTCGTCCAAATCAAAGTCTCTGACCTATAGCACATAAGGAGGTGGCCGGTTAAAAGAAGCTCTGGCATCATGAGGGCCCTGATAAAGGAAATAGAAAATAAAAAGAAAATCCAGCATCAGAATATTAAAGATACTTGAAGAAAAGAAAACTAAGTCGAGAAAAGCAAACCCAGCGAGCCTCCATCATAGATGTCCAAGTGGTCAGGGCATCCATCTTGACATGGTACTAGTCCTGGACTTGACAAGCTACTACATACTCTTCCTGAGTAACAAACCCCTGGGCATGGCTCCATAGATCAACGACCTCATTACCTTTTACTTGTCTCCCAACCATAAGATCCAGCTGAGTGAATGCATCGATGGACCTTGCTCTAAAATGAACCTCGTAGTCTACGTCCGGTGGAAGCAAAAAGCGAGTACCTGGCACACCAATCATATAAGGGATCTCAACCCCAGCACGATACATCCCATACATATACTGGGGAGGATCCTCAACAGCAAGGAAATTAGAGTGGAACTGTCTCCAATGACGCTCACCCAAATACGTCTCCTAAGAAAAATGCCGATAAAGGTGACGCCCATCCCAGATAAGTGGATAAGGTCCCTCATACCCGCATACAAAAGGGATAAAGCATAAGGCGTTCAGGTCACATCTAGCAGCCGCAGCAACTCCAGACAAAATATGGGAGTACCGACCACTACACAATGTGATGTTAGCCCACCTTATAGTTTGGGGGAAGGCATCAGTTGCCAAAACCTCTGGTCGTCACACCAGTAAGCACTCATAGTTCTACCATATCAAGAAAGGCCAGAAGCCAATGAGGCTGGCCCATGCTCTGGAGGTCCTGACATGCATACCTAGTAGGAAATCATCAAAGGTAAAAGATCCCCAGTCAACATATGCCAGAGTGTCCAAGTCTGCCACCAAGCTCACCAAAAAAAGAGGGATCGTTGACTTACTATTGTTGTAAAAACAACTGAAGACTATATATAACACCAATTGGTGCCTTATGATGACCTAGCTCGCCGGAGGAGGCTCAAGGGCAAAGGTCATCTTTGTCAGGCATAGGAGTGAAGACGAAAAAGTCAAACCCATAATCCTTGGTAAACCTAGAAGAAGGCAAGCCTCTACAAAAGTGACTAGCCTTAGAACAATCTGCTCACCTCTAAAAAAATATGCCTGTGATAATCGCCCAATCCACCAGAGTGGGTCCAAGCTCAAAGCCCACTAAATGTAGGGTTCTTGTCTCCCCAAACCACCATTCCAACAATTTGGTTGCCAGCTTGTGATCTAGACGATCGGTCTGAAGGGTCATAAAGGCTTCAAATATGTCGAAGGAAATCCTTATAAGACTGGGCTAATGTTTGCATGGCCTCAAAGCATAAATAATAGCCCTACGGAAAGAATTATGAGTAGTAGGTGGCAATCAGCTGTAACGCAAATAGATGATCAGGTGATAGGCTAGATCCCATAAAGAAGGGACATTAGGAATTAGTAATTGAAAAAGAAGGGTATGGGTGCCTATCTCTGATATAGGCCACCCCATATCCTATTGCGGAGTTCACCAGGATGGCAACGAGCTGAAAAAGAAGAGTTTGGGCACCTATCTCTTATATAGGCCACCACATATCCTATTGTAAGGTCCACCAGGATAGCAACCTCCTCTTTATCCTCACTTCCTAATGAAACTCAAGGTTGTAACTACCACTTGTAGTTGTCTGACTAGAAGAGCAACGTGAATAGCCACCCTTGCTACACTCTAAACTACTCTTTCTAGCGGCCCCCTCCTCTGGGTCCACTCTATGCGCTTTCCCTAGGCGACATCTCCTCTCAGAACCATCATCCCCCACATTAGCCATCCTGAAAGCAACAACAAAGAAAAGTACAAGCATCTATCAACAAGAGAACATACATGTACAATAAAAAAAAATGGAAAGCAAAATAAAAAAGAACTAGACATACAAAAACAAGAGAGAAAGTAAAAAAAATAAAAAATAATAATAATAAAAGAAAGAAGATAGCAGATGATGTGTGTATTTAAAAAAAAAAAGAAAAAGAAAAAGAGAAAGAAAGGAGAAAGAAAAAAAAGAAGAAGATCCAAATTCAAATTACGCCTCCAAATCCCATTTTCTAGAATTTCTCAAGAAGTTCCAATTATTTTCAAAGTTTTTAAAATTTTTGCCTTCAAAAAGTTTCATTTCAAAGTCTAATTCTAAGGTTTTTCAAGCTTTTTCCATAAAAAGTTTTCATTTTCAGTTAATTTCAAGGTTTTTAAGGTTTTTCCTCAAAAAGAGTCATTTCATGTCTATTGCTTGGTCTTCCAACCCCTTTTCCACAAAAAGAGTCGTTTAAAGTAATTTTCAAGGTTTTCAAAAAAAACACTTTTCTCTCAAAAAGTCTCAACTCAAAACTAATTCTAAGGTTTTCCAAACTTTATTTCTCCAAAAAGTCTTAATTCAAATTCAATTTCAAGGTTGTCAGAGCTTTTCCCTTAAAAAGTTTCATTTCAAAGTAAAGTTTCGGTTTCCCGAGCTTTCCCCTTCAAAAGTTTTATTTCAAAACAATTTTCAAGATTTTTCTGAGCTTTTCCCTTCAAAAGCTTACTTTCAAAACAAGTTTCAAGGGTTTTTTGAACTTTTCCCTTACAAAGTTCCATTTCAAAGTAAGTGTTTGGTTTTCCAAACTTTTCCCTTCAAAAGCTCCATTTCAAAACAATTTCAAGGTTTTATTGAGCCTTTCCCTTGAAAAAGTTCCAATTCAAAGTAAATTTTCGGTTTCCCGAGCTTTCCCCTTTACAAGCTCCATTTCAAAACAATTTCTAAGGTTTTTCTGAGCTTTTCCCTTAAAAAAAAAAAGGTTCCATTTCAAAGTAAATTTTTGGTTTCCTAAACTTTCTCCTTCAAAAGTTCTATTCCAAAACAATTTTCCAGATTTTTTCGAGCTTTTCCCTAAAAAAAAAGTTCCATTTCAAACTAAATTTTCAATTTCCTGAGCTTTTCACTTCAAAGCTCCATTTCAAAACATTTTTCAAGATTTTTCGAGCTTTTCCCTTAAAACAAAGTTCCATTTCAAAGTAAATTTTTGGCTTCTCGAGCTTTCCTATTCAAAAGCTCTATTTCAAAATATTTTTCAAGGTTTTTTTGAGTTTTTACCATAAAAAAAGTTCCATTTCAAAGTAAATTTTTGGTTTTCTAAGCTTTCCCCTTTAAAAGCTCCATTTCAAAACAATTCTCAAAGTTTTTATGAACTTTTCCTTAAAATAGTTCCATTTCAAAGTAACTTTTTGGTTTCCCAAGCTTTCCCTTTCAAAAGCTCCGTTTCAAAATAATTTTCAAGATTTTTTTGAGCTTTTCCCTTATAAAAGTTCCATTTCAAAGTAAATTTTTGGTTTCCCAAGCTTTTCCCTCAAAAGCTTCATTTCAAAACCTTTTTCAAAGTTTTTCCGACCTTTTCCCTTAAAAAAGTTCCATTTCAAAGTAAATTTTCACTTCCCTGAGCTTTCTCCTTCAAAAACTTTATTTCAAAACAATTCTCAAAGTTTTTACATGCTTTTCCCTTAAAAAGTTCCATTTCAAAAGTAAATTTTCAGTTTCTTAAGCTTTCTCTTTCAAAAGCTTTGTTTCAAAACAATTCTCAAAGTTTTTTCGAGCTTCTCCCATAAAAACTTCATTTCAAAGCAAATTTTCAGTTTTTCGAGCTTTCCCCTTCAAAACCTCCTTTTCAAAACTAACCTTTTAAGTTTTCCAAAACTATTTACTCTGAAAAGTTCTGTTTCAAGAAGTTCCGATTTTAAACTATTGCCCCCACACTGTAGTTCCTAGAAGGTTTTAACGTTACACCCAAAACACCCATAAACAAAACACCCTTCCAAGTTTCCAACACGTCATTCCCAAAATCGACCCTAAGTTTTCAAAATTGTGCCCCAACAAGTTACCATTTTTCAAAAAATTAGCCTAGGCATTTTTAACAAAAAGTAAACAACCCCTCCTCTTTCAAAGTGCCCCATTTCCAAAAAAAAATCCTCAAATGCTTTGGAACTTATCTACACAGGCTTTTAATTTAAGAATCAAAAGTCACAAGTTTAGAACTTTTTAAAAAATTTCAGTGCAATTTCATTCCTAAATTTCCAAAACCACTATAACAATCGCAAAACCATGCACCCTAAGGCATCACAAGCACACAACTATACCAAGGAAACACAATCCCATCCTCTGTCAATTCACAACGCACAAACAAACACAATGGTACATCACAATTCTCAAGTTTTTCAATTTTTCAAGCATTTTTCTTATTTCCAAAAACTCAAAAATTCAAAAATTCACGAAACTTCCTACGAATGTTCAAAATATTTTTCTAACATACAATAAAAAAAATACAGCAAGAAAATGCAATGTAGGAAGCTACATTTACAAAATTCTCAATTCTTGGCAAAACTCTTTTACTTAAACATGCAAATCTGTCCAAACATACTCAAATCTTCACCAATACAAGAAATCAATCATCCCATTGTGTTCAATACATCCTAAAACATCAATTTAGACTATTCATACCCAAAAAACGGACATCTACGCAAACATATCAATGAAAAATAAAGAAAACTCCCTTTGGGGTTTTACAGTGAAATTTAACTTTCCAGCGTGATTCCTGTGACGACGGCAACTCCAGGCGATGACCCGATTTCCCCCGAACCTTTCCGGGCAATACCCAATTGATTCCCTTTCAAATCTCTCAAAAAAATATGTCAACAATGCAAGAAGCTCACAAAAGAATTGGTTGTTGTCGCGGTTGTTTCTGGTTTAAAACCTAGAACCTGGCACATCTGCTACATGCGCTAGGGGAAATTTCACCTTGGTGCATGTAGCACATACGCCATGATTATTTTTGGCTAGGTGCCTGTGCTACACGTGCCATCCTAGAGCCACCTGCCAAATTCATTTTCAAAAGCCCCTGAGGTCGAAAATAAGTTTTCAACCTCCAAAACCCAATATTCCAGTCCCTCTGATTGCCTTGCATTCAACATGGGACATTTACTCTATCGTTTTCTGCCTTTGATGAGCAAAGATAAAAAAAGAGGGGCAGCTGTAAGCACCCCATTTTTGCCTCTCGATAATCTCTGATCCAACCGAGCACTCCAGTAAAACATCACAACGCTATCAAGGCCCAAACCGGCTTTTCAAATCCTAATCTAGTCAATTGGTCACTTCCTAGGCTTATCAGGGTCAACTGAAGCCAAAAAGACCAAAATTTTCCTAGACTTTCTAAGTAGCTGTTCAGGACTGGGCAGTCATAGGTAGCTTTCTGCGACTAGGCAAAATACTCACAAACTTTAAACGATTCACTTCTAGCGCCTGCTAGCCAGCCAATGTAGAATGTCTATTTTGCCCTTTAGCATCTGGTAGTTTTTCGAGATCAGGTAGTCTCCGAAACTAACACCAAACTGTCGAAGTGACAGAAACACTCACAAACCTTTAAGCTATTGGAGGGACGAGAACTTATTAGGTCGACACGTGTATGCCATCAAAACCCCTAGTGTCAAGGGACCGAAATCACCCTTGGCAATAGCACATTTTGTGGAGAAAAGTAAGACCTCTAGAAACCAACTTGTCACAGCCATCGAAGTGATGGAAACACTCGTAAACTCAGGTCAACACTGGCGCCTGCTAGCCCGACACGATGAAAAATGACCAAACTACCCCTAGGGCATTTCAACACGTCCTCGAAAAAGTACTAAGTTCCTGAGACGGTAATTCCACCTTTTCTAACTATCCCTTAATAGTACAACATGTTCAAGATGCCAATCAAACCATCTCTGGCTCACTTCTTGTCAACTCCAGTTAAAATGACCGTTTTGTCCCTAGGTACTCCAGCACGTCCTTCAAGAAAGCACCAATCCCTCGAGACGGTAAGGCCACCTTCTTAAACTGTGTCTAGATAGTCCAGCATGTTCGATATGCCACTCAAACCCATGCCAGTCAAATTTCAGCAAGTTCCAGTCAAAATGACTGTTTTGCCCCTAATAGTCCTAGTACTTCCTAAACCACACCGGATTTGGGTACCAAATCGGCATCCATTGGGATACCCCTATAGACATTCACGTCTATTTCCATTTGAGTCTCTTGACTCGAAACACGTCTAAGTCAACTAAAGCTTCTTGGAGCGTCTCACAGACGCTTCGCTAGGGTTGTCTTTTTCTCTGATTCCCTAATTAAAACGCACCGTCGATTGAAGAGATCACTTCCCAAAGCATCCGATCGCGTGGCCCAAAAGTTGCCACTTTGAGAACCCTTAGAACGTCTCACAGACGCTCCACCAGGGTTGAATTTTTCTTCAATTCCCTAATTAAAACCCACCGTCAAATGACTTAAGACATGTAAATTAGAGAACTCCCTAAAGCTTGTTCGGAAGGACCTCCCATCAATACAGTTTGATTGAGGAGGTCATTTCCCAGAACGATTATGTGGCACAAAAATTTCCACGTTCGACAACCCTCGGAGCATCTTGTAAACACTCCGAAAGCTTATTTTCATGCCTGCTTCTCAAGAAATATCTCCATCATCCGAAATTCTTTGAACCTCGCCAAAGGCTCTTGATTCATGAGAAACAGCAGTGGTACATTGTGAACGAGACCGATTTCCCTGACTTTTTTCCGAATTGCATGGATTACGAGGCAAAGTCAACATAAAAGTTCCTAATAATGGAGTGTATACTATATGCGCCCAAAAAATAATCAGATCCAACAAAACATGCCTTGCAGCCTGAGTTGGGGTAGTATAAGGAGTGCCACGTGGCACTGAAACACTGGAACAGGATAGGCGCATGTAGAACATGTGCCTAGCCAATTTTTGGGCAGGCGCATGTAGCCCCAAAAACTTTACCTATAAATAATGGTCTCTCCATGCGTATTTTAAGATCAAAAATCTATGGCGAAGCCTTGCCAAAACCTCTCCAAAGCCTCTGAAAACCCTAGATACTCCCCTCTCTCGATTTTCCAAGCATCTAAGCCTACTTCCACTCAAACCCTAGCCTACACACTTCACCATTGAAGCCTCCGAGGTAGACTCAAGACATTTTGCAGCCCCTTCAAGTCCCTTGAAGGCCCCTCAAGTTCAAGGAGAGTCCACCTTAGAAGCTTGGAGATGTGTTGAAGACAAGGTAGTGTTTTCTTTTAAGTTTTGTCTTCTCCCACTCTTCTCTTCTCCCTCTTAAGCTCACTTGAGCTTTTATATATTTTACACCCCATCTTCTACCCCCCTTTCTTGCTTGGTTGAATAAGATTACCTTAGGTCCATGCCTAGAAAAAGCTTTAGGGAAGCCACCGGTTGAGGGCTTCCTCTTTAGCCTCCCTTATCATGGTATGGGCCATAGGCCCCTTACAATGTGGCGCATGCTTGGCTCCATTTTAGACTTTTATGATTTAATGACCCCCTTGCATCTGGTTACCATGTTCATGTCACTATGCTTGGCTCCATTTTTGTACTCATCATTATTTTTCAAAAACCCTAACTATTTCTATTTCTATGTCTTTTCCAAACTCCATATTCAAGTGTTTTCCTAAAAATGGTTCTAAGATTTGGTCTCTTAAAGCTTAAGGTTAAGCCCTACATTTCCATGCTTTAGGAAGCCTCCCTTACACCCTTTAACCTTATTTTGCATTATTGCATTTCATTACTTTCAAGTTGCATTAAAATGGTTTTTCTAACCTTCTATTGCCTTTGATTTTCAAAATTTTGGCTCTTTTGAGTTTGTGGTTGAAATGGTCCCCATGGAGCCTCTCTTGAGTGACTCCCTAACTATAATGACCATAGGAACTCTAAACCCACTAGAGTGGTTTTCTACATCCCCAAAAATGGTTTTTAACTTAACCCTCTTCAAAAGAGGTTTTCAAAAACTCATTATCTTTGCTCTACACTAAAATGGTTTCTAAAACCACCATTTCCATTTTGAGTTTCAAAAAATTTGGTTCTCTTAAGTTAGAGGTTGCAATGGTCCCCATATAGCTCTCTTTTGAGTGGCTCCCCCATTTTGACCATATGAAGACTACGCTTGTTAGAACAAATTTTTATAGAAATGATCTTTCAAAATTCATAACTCTTTTGAGTTGTTTTTCTAAAAATATGTTTATATAAAATGGCAAAGTTTCTTTCATAAAACTATGGTTTCCAAAACCTTACTTACAAATTCATGCATTTAACCACCTTTCAAAAATCACTAGGCTTAAAACCCTAATTCAAAACCCCTCTCCAAAACCACCTTTCAAAACCCTAGGTAACTTAACCCTAGTTGTCCAACCCTAGGTTAACTTGACCCTAATTGTCTAACCTTAGGTTAACCTAACTCAAATTAGTTAACCCTAGGTCAACCAAACCATTGGTTAACCTAACCCAAGTTAGTTACCCTAGCTCAACCTAACCCTAGGTTAACTTAACCTAAGTTAGTTAACCCTAAGTCAACCCAACCAAGATTAGTGGACTTCAAAGCCCCAATTTCAAGACCATTAAAAATGATCTTTCAATTCGAAAACTGTTTTCAAAACATGTTTTCAAAAACCTTCTTTTTTAAAATTTCCAAAATCCCTAATTCAAAAGCCCTCTTAAATGTTACCATACCCCTTTAAAATGCTATAAAAAAAACTCACCACCTTAAGGTAATTCTAACATATTCAGGGTTAAGGTTTTCAAAGGAAAAGTAATACATCAAATACAACCTTTAAGATTGTTCATATTAAGGGTCTAAGATCCTAAGTGTTGCCTAAAAACCACTTTCAAAAAAATGATTTTCAAGAATCACATCCTTAAAGTAATCTTAAGCCTTACATAGTTAAGGTTGTTCAAAGAAAGTAAGATATCAAATAGGTTTCTATAACCCTAAAGTTTTCAAAACCCTAAGGCAAGTGTCTAATCCTTTTTCTAAAATGATCTTTCAAAAATCATAACCCTAAAGGTGTCTAGTTGATTAATAACTAGTCTCTTAAGGGTGATAAAACATTTTAAAGTACCTTTCATAAAGTATACAAAAAATGATTTCAAAAACTTTTCGAAGATAAGTCCACAAGAACTTTCCCAATCCAAGCTCCCCTTCTAAAATCCCTAGTCAAGATTTCAAAAACTCCCTTAAGTTACTTCCAAAATACTTTAAGAATTCCCCAAGCTCTGTTTCAAAAGCATTTTTCAAACTCTCCTGAATTCTTTTAATACATTTCAAAGATCTCTCAAGTTCTATGTCCCAAAGACATTTTCAAACTCTCAAGTTCTATTTTTAAGTCAAAACTCTTGAATCCAAAGTATCAAAACCTTCCAAGACTCTCATGAGTCTGTCTTCAATCGAGCCCTAGCCTGAACTATGAATGACTGGATTCTCGCCAAATGAGATATGTAGGCAACCTTCAAATAGGTCCAGTCATAACCCTTTTTTCAAGTCAAATGTCCATTTTCAAATTGCTCTTTCAATCAAAATATCTATTTCAAATCACACTCCAAAACTTTTCTATTTTTAAAGATCTTTCCAAAAACTTGCATCATGCGTCATGCATCATTCATCCAAAAAATGATGGCCACACCCCATTTTCAAAACTCCAAAATGGATATAAGTCGACCTCTAGTAACTGGTGATTTAAGTAAGTGAAGTAAGAGTGATTAGACATGTAGGTACCGAAAGGGCGGGGTAGGGTGATGACCTTAGGATATCTTTCCTACACGTAACCAACCCCCATATAAGCACCCTAGTTTTGCCCACTTAGCAATCTCCAACCTAACCGTATCCAGTTTTCAAACATCGTAGCATATACGAGCCCAAGACAACTCTTTCAAACTCTAATCCAATCAACAAGTCGCTTCCCAAGCCCATACGGCCCAATTAAAGCTAAAAAAGACCATATTGCCCTTAGGCACTCCAGGCAACTTTTCGAGACCGAGTGGTCTCTAGAACTAACGCCATCCAGGTAGCTTCCCGAGATCGGACGATCTCGAGGACTAACACCTTATCAAATTTTAGATGATTCACTTAAATGTAGAATGTTCATCATTTGATAGTTCTCCAAGAGTGGGTGTTCTAAGGGACCAACACCACCCCACAGGTAGGTTTTTAAGACTAGGCATTCTCAGAAACAACCATCACCCTCCAGGTAGCTCTCTGAGACCGGGCGGTCTCAGGAACAAACACTGCACAGGTAGCTTTCCTAGATCGAACGAGGGAACCAACACCTAAGTCAACACCAGCGCCTGCTAGCCTAACTCGGTGAAAAATGACCAAACCTGCCCCTTGGGCCTCCAAACACATCTTTGAGAAAGTTTAAAATCCCTCAAGACAGTAAGTCCACCTTTCCAAAATGTCCCTGGATAGTTAGGCGTACTCAACACGCCATCCTGTCTAATTCCGGTCATATTCCGGTAAAATGACCGTTTTGCCCCCGAACGCCCCAGCACAGTACAAATTCCACCAAATAGTGAAAACGTCTTCCAAGACTATCCCCAAATAGTCTAGCATGCTTAACACGCTACTCCAATCCATTTTGACCCATTTTAACCAAGCCCGATCAAAATGACTGTTTTACCCCTGGTGGGCCGAGCACACCCCGAAACCACACCGGCTTTGGGTATCAAACCGACAGATCATATCATACACCCCCATTCAATCTAAGGTGAATCTTGTGACTCTAAGCACTTCCAAGTCAACGAGAGTCCCTTGGAGTGTCTCACAGACGCTTCGCTAAGGTTGTCTTTTCTCCTAATTCTCTAATTATATCGCACTGTCAAATGACTTGAGAAATGTGCAAATCAGGAAATTCCCAGCAGCCCGTCCATAGGTCTTTCCACCAATACAGCTCGATTGAATAGATAGCTTCCCGAAGCCCTTGATCGCATGGCTTGAAAACTGCCACTTTCAATAACCCCTGGAACATCTCACAAACGCTTCGCCAAGGTTGTCTTTTTCTCCAATTCCCTGATTATAATGCACCATCAAACGACTTGAGAAATGTATAAAGTAGGAAATTCCTGAAAATATTTCTAGAGGACTTTCCATCGATATGGTCCGATCGAAGAGATTGCTTCCTGAAGGCCCCGATCACGTGGCCCAAAAATGGCTACTTTTGAACATCTACAGAGCATATCACAGACACTTCGCATAAGTGTGTTTTTATGCACACTTCCCGATATGATATCTTATTCTTCTGAATGCCTTTCAAGCTTTTCAAAAATGCTAGGTTCTTGAGAAACACCAAAAAAACATCGTGGACGCAACCAATTTTCCCGAATCTTTCCCGGATTGCACAATTATTAAGCCAAAGTTTAAACGAACATTCCCAACGATGGAGCGTATGCTACATGTGCCCAGATTTTGATCAGATCGATCAAAACTTTGCTTGCCCCCTAAGTTGAGCCACTACAGAGTGTGCCACATGGCATTCAAAGAGAGGAACAGCACTGGCGTATGCGCAACATGTGCCAACCTTAGGGATTTTGCCTATAAATACAGACCTCCCCCTTTGCATATTCCAGAATTGAATTAGTAGTGAAGCTTTGCAAAAACTGCTCCAAAAATCCAAAATCCTATATGCACCTCACCCTCCATACAGTTAAGTTAGATTCTACCTCTCTTTAGTCTATATACTCTCTCTACAAAGCCCCTAATGCCCTAGAGAAACCATTTCCAGCCTTTTCAAGCCTCCTTAATCCCTTTCAAGTTCAAGAGAAGTCATCCATGGAAGCTTGAAGTTGTTTTAAAGATAAAAGGTAGTATTCTCTTTACATTTTTCCAATCCCCATTCCTCGTTTCTCCCTTCTAGCCTACTTAGGCTATTCTCTATTTTAACCCCTATCTTTTACCCCCCCCCCCTTTCTTGCATGCTTGAAATAAGAGAGCGCTTAGTTCATGCCTAGAGAAAAGTTTGTGAGAGCCACCATTTAGGGGATCTCTCATAAGCCTACTTTAAGATGGTATGGCCTTGGAGCACCTTGCAATTTGGTGAAGCCTCTAGCCTTGTATGATTTCATGACCCCTTTACATATGGTTATCTTATTCATGTTTTGCATGCTTAGCTTTATTTTCATGTTCACAACCGTTTCTCCAAAACTTTCACTATCTCTTTTTTATATCATTCACAAAGCTCCATATTCAAATGATTCCCTAAAAATGGTTGTAGAGTTGGTTCCTTGAAGCCTAGGTCAAACCCTCAATTTCTACACCTTAGAAAATCCTCTTTAAGTCCTTTAACTTTATTTTGCAACTCTACATTTCATTAGTTTTCAAAATTTGACTAAAACGGCTTTTAAACCCTCTTCTTCTATATTGATTTTTAAGGGTTTTACTCTCTCAAACTTTGTGGTTGAAATGGTCCCTTGGAACCCTCTCCTAAGTGGTTTTCTCATTACCTTGACCATATGAACTATAGTTTATTAGAGTTGGTTCTATGCACTTCAAAATTGTTTTTCAAAACAAACCCCTTCAAGAAAGGTGGACAAAGGTTCATTCCCTTAAAATTTGTATAAAAATAGTTTTCCAAAAATTATCATCTCCATCTTGATTTTTGGAAGTCTTGCCCTCTTGAATATTGTGGTTGGAATGGTTCCATGGAGTCCCTTTTGGAATGATTTTCCTTAAATCAATCATATGAATCCTTATTCTTTAGAGTGGTTTTTGTCAACTTAAAAATGGTTTTACAATGCCTCTTTTCCAAAAATAGTTTCTGAAGGTTTATTTTCTTTAATTTTTAATCAACAAAACTTTCAAAACTATCTTGTCTATATATTGATTTTCAAGGTTTTCACTCTCTTAAGTTAGAGGTTTTAATGGTCCCCATAAACCTTCCTTGGAATGGCTTTTCATTCTTGACCACACAAACCTTACACTTTCTAGAGAAAAATTTTCATAGAAATGATCTTCTTCAAATTTACATAATTTTTTAAGTTTGTTTTCCAAGTTCTCTACATTTACAACATAAATTTTTAAAACCCATTGTCAAAGTGCATGCATAAAACCACCTTTTCAAAACCACTAGGTCAAGACACTAGTTTAAAATCACCTTCCAACCCTAGGCTAACTTGACCCTAGTTGTCCAAACCTTAGGTTAACCTAACCCAAGTTAGTTAACCCTAGGTCAATTTAATCCTAGGTTAACTTAACATTAGTTAGTTCACCATAGGTCAAACCAACCCTAGGTTAACCTAACCCAAGTTAGTTAACCCTAGGTTAACCTAACCTTAGTTAGTTCACCCTAGGTCAACCCATAGGTTAACCTAACCCAAGTTAGTTAACCCTAGGTCACCTTAACCCTAGGTTAACCTAACCCTAATTAGTTACCCCTAGGTTAACCCAACCTAAGTTAGTAAGCTTTAAGATTCCAATTCAAAGACCCCTTTTCAAATAATCTTTCAACTCAAAAACCATTTTCATAATATACTTTCAAAAACATCCTACTCTCTTGAGATTTCAAAAATAAATCCTAAAACCTTTTCAAATATCCCTACACTCTAGTTTCAAAAATGCCTCCAAGAACTCTCTTAAACTTGTCTCAACTAAAATGGCTAGACACTTAACATTTTCCTAACACTATTTTTAAAAATGTTTTCAAGAATTCACAACCCCAAAAAGTCCTTAACTCTATATGGTTAAGGACTTCAAGGGAACGTGATACATTAAGTGCAACTTTCAAGGTTGTCCATACTAGGATTCTAAAAACCCTAAGTGTTTTCAAAAGCTTGTTTAAAAAATGATTTTCAAACATCACATTCTTAACACAGCCCTAAACCTTCCATGGTTAGGATTATTCAAGTGTAAGTGAGACATTCAAGAAGGGTTCTATAACCCTAAAGTTCTAAAAAACCGAAGGAAAGCTTCTAGCCCTTTTTCCAACATGTTTTCAAAACTCATAACCCTAAAGGAGTTTAGTTCTTCAATGACTAACCTCTTAAGGTGATGAAACATTAAACATGTCTTTCATAAAGTATTCAAAAACTACTTCCAAAAGCATTTCGAAGACAAGTTCATAAGAGTATTTCCAATCCAAACTCTACTTCCAACGTTTTCAAAACAAGACCTCAAAACATTTTCAAAACTCCCTTGAGTTATTCCAAAATCTTTCCAAAATTCCCTTGAGTTGTTTCAAAAGCATTTCAAAACTCCCTTGAGTTAATTTCTAAAAACAGTTAAAATCATCTTTAATCCCAATTCCAAAAACACTTCAAAACATTCCAAGTCCTGTTTCAAAGGCATTTCTCTAAACTCTCAAGTTCTCTTTATCCAAAGACCTCAAAGTGGCTTCAAAACTTTCATAAGATCTCAAAGTGTCTTCAAAACTTTTTAATGGCATCAATGCGCCTCTTTTTTATCGAACCTTTGCCTAAACTACGAATGACCTGATTTTCGCCAAATTAGATACGTAGGCAACCTAAAATGATGCAATCATAACCTTCATTTCAACCAAAATTCCCTTTTCAAAGTTTTCTATCCATTCAAGATTTCTATTTCAAATCTCTACAAAGTTTTCATGTTTTCAAACACTTCTTACAAAACTTGCATTATGCGTCATTCCTCTAAAAACTAATGACTAAACCCATTTTTCAAAATTCTAAAGTGGATATTAAGTGGATATTAGTAACCAGTTATTCAAGTGAATAAATTAAAGGTGATTAGATATGTAAGTATCGAAAGGGCGGGGTAGGGTGATGATCTTAGGATATCCTAGACGTAACCAAACCCCTAGACCATAAATTTATGTTTCAAAGACCAATCCGAAGTCATGTTTTCCAAAAGAGCTTTCCAAACATTTTCAAAAAGGTTGCTAAAAACTCTTTTTCTCAAAAGCCTCCTCAGAGGGACATTTTCAAAACCTTTTCGAAAAACCTAAGTTTAGTCTTTGGATTACACTTAGTTCTAGGTGACCTAACACATCTTTAACTATGTTACATGGCGACTTCTATTTTTCAAAAAAAGCCTTCAATCAAATCAATTTCAAGTTTAAATCTAGTCGCACTCGTCCTACTAGGAGGGTGAGTTCTAACGAGAGAGCACTATTTTTTTCTGAGCCAAGTAGACTTGGTGGTTCCAAAAATCAGGGTGTGACAGCTGGCGACTCCACTAGGGATAATTAGAGGGTTAAGCTATTATCATGTCTCTTCACCCTTCACACACCCAAAATCTTCGGTTACTTTGTCTAGTTTTATCCGTTTTTCAAAATTTTTTTCTATATTCCCAAAACATTTTTCAAACAAGTGTCATCACTTGCATTCATTACTTACACTTATGCTCTTACATCAACATCCACTTACATGCTCTTACGTTGCTTTCCATATTTATGCTATTGCATTAACCATCCGTTTTATCTTACATTGAGTTTTTCTAAAAGTTACTAACTCCTTGCATTTTCTTTTGTAGGTGGACCTTTGCTCGCATTTCATTTTTTTTATGTCATACTTAACTGCCATGTATGTAATAAATGAAAAGGATGGGATGTGTGTTGTTGGGTCCTTTCTCCATTTTTAAAAATTTCACACACACTTAGTGTGCTCACTTACATTTGCATTTTGCATAAATTACCTAGTTACTACCCTTCTAGATAGAAGGGGGAATAGTATATTGACTGTGGGCAGATGCTGTGTCAGTTTCTCAGCCTACGGTCTCTTGATAGTTCCCTCGCTCGAACCACCAACCAAAAGTGGAGTTCACCCTTTCGAGAGTAGATGCCAAAGGTTTGAAGGTTCAAAAACTGAGCTTTTTAGGAAGCATTAATAAACCACCAACCCCGTGCTCATGTAGCACCCCATGCATAGTCGAACCTTTGTCAGATTTAAGACAAGCGCGTCAATTTCAAAACCAATGAGGAAAGGGTGACCCCTTTACTTTCCCTTATATTATGTCTAATTCATGCTATTATGCTGCTTGATTTTTGTCATTATGTTATGTGTACATCTTTTCGCATCATAACTGTTTATGCATCCGTATTCATTTCAAGACAAGAGTTCCCAATGTAACTCAAGGATCTTCATGCATTTGGTTAACCCCCAGAGAATGAACCAAAGACCTTCTCACTTAAATCAAGCCAACCAAAACTCCTAAAAGTGCCAAGTGACCCAAGGACTCATGGCAGGCATCAAAATCATCTCATAAAGAGGGGCACTAATCCCTCTTTGCTTATGGAGATCGGGCTACCAAGAAGACAAGGGGCAATCCAAAAATCAAGGTCCATCACCGACCTCCATTTAAGAAGGCGAATTCGATGTCTCAAGAGTAGTTTAGGATTTCAAATGTAAAGATAGGATAGGAGAAAGTCCCAAGGAAAATGTTCCCTCTCCCTGTTTCAATGTACTTTTAAAAATTCCATACACAAAAGAAATGCATCTCAATAAAATTGTTATTACTATTGAATGATGAATGAATGGCTACAGGTACAGGTACAGTATTGCATAACAGGGGCAAGGCCCTATCTCCAAAGCCTGAGCTAAAACATCATGATTAGTCCCACTCAAAAGGTAGGGGCATTCCTAAGTTATGCATTGCATTAAACTTTTCTCAATCCAAAAACTAACATATGATCTTTTTTTTGTTCCTTATTTTCTGTTCCCCCCTCATCTCACCAAAGGCTAGAAATAGTTTTTAGTGAGATTTGCTTACATTCCAGGTCACCATTGCTCCCAGAAAAGGAAAAAGAGGAACACGAGTGCCTCTCGTACTCCGAACACCAGTCTTTACTCGACACCAAGCAGCACAAATGACGAGCAAGGGCAATACTCCCGGTCAACAGAATAGCCCAGTAACACGAGATAAGGTGAATGAGATGAAGGAAAAAACAGACGAGATGTTCAAACTCGTGCAACTAATGGCCTTTAAGAAATCCTTCAGCTTCATCATCCCTCCCCAAGGAAACTGAAGCCATTCCGCCAAGGGTCACCCTACGTACTAACCATACAGGTAAGAACAAGAAAATCCCTAAAGTGGTACACATCGAGGAAGGAGAAGAAAATAACCTTGAAACCATCCTGTTGATTGCAACACCAAAAAAGGAAAGCCTAGATCCCCTCGATCTGAAAATACAAGGATTAGAAAAGTCCCTGCGCAGTTTACAAGGTCATGATACCTTCAGTGAGACATCTTATGATGAACTATGCTTCTTCCCCGATTATCCAAGGCCGCCCAAATTCAAGATGCTCGATTTCCAAAAGTATGATAGAAGTGGAGATCTTGTGGCTCATCTAAGCTTGTATGTAAGAGCGTTAAGTGGTCATACAAATGACCCCAAACTTCTAATGCAGTTATTTCAACATAGCCTAACTGGGTGCCCCTTACAATGGTTCACCCGCTTGGATCTGAGGAAAATAATAACCTAGAACGAGTTGGTCATGGCCTTTAGATCATAGTACCGACACAACAGTGACCTCACCATACATAGGTGTGCCCTGATGATGATGATCCGAGGGAAGAAGGAAAGTTTCAAAATCTATGCTCTAAGGTGGAGAGAGGCAGATGCTCAAGTCAACCCCCCGCTAGTGGAAAAAGAGTATGTATAGTTGTTTGTAAATACCTTCCAAGGCCTGTATTATGAACGCTTATACCTAAGCATTTGGAAGAGTTTCTCTGAGCTAATAATGCAAAGGGAAATGATCGAGAATGGATTAAAAACTGACAGAATCACGGACCCTTATTCTAAGATAGGTGAGGGATTCACAAATGCAGCAAAGAAGGTAGCAACCACTCGAGGTACTAGTAGGAGGAAGGGAGAGGTATCTGTTATCTTGCCAACTCAGCAACAGCCATACTACCCCTAATATCAAGCTCGACCGCAACCACCTGCTCCCATTGTCAATATCCCTGTCGCAAATGTCCAAACACCTGCCCCTGGACCCACCACAGCCCGATCGTACCTCAACCCCAACCGAAACAACTGGCAGAATCGAGAATTCACTCGCCTAGCATGTACGCAAACAGAGGCTTACCATGAGCTCCTCAAAGCCAAACACCTGAACCCTATACCCTCGCAACCTCTGCCAAGCCCACTGCCTCCGACTTTCAATCCGACCCTTACCTCCGAGTATTACTCTGGAGGACAGGGGCATGACATAGAGTCTTGTTTCTCTCTCAAGCACAAGATCCAAAATCTCATCGACAGCAAAGTCATCAACACTCAGGAAGCAAAGCTGGCCCCTGTACCCAATGTTACAACCAATCCTCTACCAAATCACACTGTTAACATAGTTACGGAAGGCGAAGCAGATCCAGATGGTATCATAGCTACAAACTATTTCAAAGAAGAGTCAGAGACTGAGGAAGAAAGTGACTAGGAAGAAGAGCTACTACCATGCCATATCTATCTTTACAATGCAAATGGAGAGCAAGATCTCCTTGATTGGCCCATAAAAGAATCCATAAAGAACATTCCTACTGATACTGTGCTTGCTGATGGTAAGGGAGATAAATTTCTACACCCCAAATATGTTGAGGCTGAGCACCACCTAATAGAGGACCTCTTCAACTATAAGGATATGGGCTGGGGCATTGGTGAGCCAAAAGTACCTATACTACCATTTGAATTCAGTGCAGGTGATACGGATAGCTAGTTCACTGAAATCGATAAAGAGGAAGCTGAAAAAGGGAAAGTCTAAGAAAAGCAACTGTAAGTCCTAGGAGGAAGCCTGGGCGCAAAACTTAAGGAAGCCATAGAAGTTGAGCAAGAGAAAACCAACCAACCAAAGGAGAACCGCCAGGGATCCCAAGACCGGATGTGTAACTTTAATGGCCCAACTGGAGGAGGAAAAGAAGGCATCCCCGATTGCACTATGACCACCCACCTCTACCATTCTGTAGTCAGTGCATCAATCTGTCCAGCACAACCTAGTGAAGAAGTTGGAGGATGGAGCATGGAAGAAGCGTGCGTGGTCTCGAAGCCCACCTAAAGAAATGGCTACCAAAAGGATGTTCCTTTTCTCAAACTCTGTCTTTACTTTTTGTTAATCCTGTCTTTTGTTAACTTTACTTTTAATTCTAATTTTTTGTTAATCAAGAGTCTAACATGTACACAAAACCATTGAAATGAAAAAAAGAGTTTGAAGTTTATATTTACCATCCTCTGTGCATGTCTTTTTCTTAGAAGTTTCCCTTTCATTGTTATGCCTTGACTTGAAAAGGGGGATAGTGCGTGCATCCTCACTAATGGGGACTGTTTCTGATCCAAAGAGAGGCAACACTGAAATAAAGAAAAGAGAGAGTGTGGATCACAGAAAAATGGCTACACCTAAAGGATGTCATAGCAAAACAGTCGGCAGTTAGACCCTCAAAAGGAAGAGAAGCCGTCATTTCAAATTCCCTAAATAGCAAAACAATTCCTTTAATCAGCCCACTCAAGCCGCAAGTGGTTTTCATTCAAACACCCTAACCAGGAACCACCCCCCACACTGGGGCAAACATAGGTAACAAAACGTTTAAACTAGCATTCCTTGTCTTAAAAGATGACGCTAAAATTCTATGACTGAACTTCATAGACTAAACAATCTTGTCTGAAAGGAAGAGAGGCCATCCATTCTTCTACCACATAGTTGAAAAGTACCCCCTTTGAAAAACCCATTTTAAGCCAAATTACATTCCTTTGACAAACCCGACCTAATAATCACCGCCCAAAAAGGGTAAAAGCAAAATTGAAAAAAAAGAGAGAAGAAACTTAAGGCAAAAGACAGCCTCCTCAGGGAAAGGGAAAACCAATGCGGTACTCACAAAAAAAAAATGCATGAGACACCGTGAGAAACCAGTAAAAACTGTGCAAATGGCAATGCTGGGGCAAAACAAAGAGAAACAATGAATCCGGTATGAGAAAAGTTTGTACAGAAACGTAGCAGATACCCAAAAAGGAAAACTGACAAGGAAAAAGCCCAAAGGAGAAGAAGAATTGACAAGGGTAATCATTGGTTTGTGATAAACCCGGGAAAAGTGCACACCTTAGGCCTTTAATGCCCTTCCTTTTTAAAAACCCCCATAACCTGGCAACATTACAATCCAAAACAAAGTCCTCTCGGATCAGGGAAGATTGCTTAGTCTAAACAAGTTCAAAAGAAAATGGCAACACCTAAAAGAACGGTGAACAAAATAGCAGAAGCCTATTCAAGGTGGTCCTGGTTCATATCACCCCAGCTGGAAATAGAGAAATTATTTGAGCCTGTATGCCTTTCATTTCTTACCCTCAGCTTAGCCTACATTATGGTCCAAAATAAAGCCTTCTCAGATTTAGGATGAAAACTGCCCGCTCCTTTGCTAAAGGCTACTTTAATTGTTGCCTAGAGAATTTATTAGTCCAAATATGAGATCCCCAAAAGGAAGTCGAGCGAGCTACGTGCAAGGTTTTCCTTTTCAAATAAGGGAGAAAAGAGATGGGTTTGGAAATTGAAACCCTGAGAACAGGGCAACTACTATCCCATCACAGCAAGAAAAGGGCATAACCAGGAAGGGAGGCCTCGAGGAAAGAGCAAAAGTCCTTAATAGCCAGCTTGCAGTTGACACTTAGTTAAACCAAAAGCTTGAAGCCTACCTCTGGTCCTGTTTTCGTAAAACTTACGTATCTGTGTGTTTTGCCACTTTTAAAGCTTTGCACGGGCCCATGCATGCAATAATGCACCAACAGTTTTTATGTCTGTCTAAAGCCTGCACATATCCAACATTTCTTATATACGTCATAATTCTTGTATTCCTGTGTTTATAAAACTTTTTATTTTTCCACATGCATACATTCAAGATAGGATTATAAAAACCAATCATCATCCCGTGCAAAGAAAAATAATAATATATATAAGATCATCATACAATCATCGTCCACAAAGGCCAACACACAGCCTCAAAACATAAATGAAACTGAAAGTCTAACAAAGCTATAACTATGTCAAAAGAAGGAAAAAGGCGCCTCAGGGGGTGGGGTCATGATCCAAATCAAAATTCCCGATATCTGGCACATACGAAGGAGGTTGACTGGAGGAGGCTCTGGCATTATAAGGAACCTGACCAAAGAGAAGAAAAGAGGGAAAACCCAACATCAGAATAGTGAAAATGCATAAGGAATATGAAAATATGAATCACAAATAACATACCCAACGAGCCTCCATCAAAGAGATACTAGCAGTCAGCGCAGTACAGGTCTTGGGACTGACAAGCTACTACATACTCCTCCTGGGAAACAAAACCCTGGGCTCGACGCCAAAGCTCGACCACCTCATGACCAGCCATCTGGCCTCCAACTACCAGATTCAGCTGGGTAAAGGCACCAATAGACCTCGCCTTAAAATGAACCTCGTAATCCAAACTAGGCGGAAGTTGGAAGCGATCGCCAGGTACCCCGACTATGAAAGGGATCTCAACCCCAGCTCGATAAAACCCAAACATATACTAAGGAGGATCCATAGTAGCACGGAAGTCAGTGTGCAGCTATCTCCAATGACGCTCTCCCAAATACATCTCCCATGTGAAAGGGCCTCGAAAGGTGACCTGCGACTTAGACAAGAGAATAAGGTCCCTCATGCCAGCATACTGGGGAGACTAGTGGTAAGGCACCCAAGTCACATCCCAGGGTCTCAGCAGCTCCAAGTTAGCCCGGAGAGTGACAAAATCTGTAAGTAGGGACCGTTGAACCACCTAGTGTCTAGCTGATCGCTCCTGAATAGTGCAATTTATATCTGCCAGTGTACGGTTGCGATGCAGTAATAATATCTCGGTAAGTCCGAGGTCGAACCACAGGGAATATGGATGGAATCTAGTAAAACTCACTTTGGGAAAGTAAAACTCTCAAGAAAAACAACTCTAGAATATAAAGGGAAAATTTGATTTGAGATTTGGTTTGAGAAATTATTTTAGGCAATGAAAATAAATTTATAATAAGAAAACTTGACTAAATAACAATAAGCAAAAGGTCTTGGCAGGATTGATTCAGTTAATAGGCCTAAAAGTAGGTCCCCAAGATAGCTGTGAGTAAAGAATCTCAAGATTTGATTACCCTTTTGGAGTTAATATTCAGGTATTTACTAGTGTTCATACCAGTGTCCCATTCATACCTGTCCCAGTTTATAAACCTGTCTACAAAGTATGTTTGAAGCTTAATCAAGAACAGTAGATTTCTAAAGTACTCTTAATAGGAATATATATATATGCAATTATAATCAATATCCTTATCAGAAATTCTAGGTATACGTATCCCTGCTTGCATATCAGTCTATACATACATGCTAGATATGATCAAGAATATTGTTTTTGAAGATATTCATAGGCAAGAAAATAAATCTTGGTTCAAGTTCTTGAAATCTTGAAAAATAAATAACTATCTTGAATCTCTACATGTAACCTACTTACCTTTTCAATCCATGCCAAGGAAAAGATTTAGCAACTTGAAGCCATAAGAAAGCACATGAAAATCATCTTGATAGCTTGCAACGATTGAAAGAACATCCAATCTTGAATATAAAGAAAAACTGAATAATTACAAAAATTAGGGTTCTTGAAAGATGAAAAGATTAATAAAACTACTCCTACTCCTAAAACTACTCTCATTCTAGGGTTTCCTAACTCTCTATAAAGTTTTCTAACTCTTCCCTCTTTAAAAAGAACTCCTATGGGCTTAAAAAGACCTTAATTTTACCCTAACAGATTTTTGGCCAGCAGAGGGGGGTGTCCGAACGGCTCTGGAGGGCGTCCGGACGGCCTTCCATACTTAGAAAAATTTTCACAGTTTCACCAACACGGCTATTGCCCGTCCGGACGGCCCGTCCGAATGGGTCCCCGGATGGCCAGAGTGTCTTCACAAAAGTTGTAGATCGCGAATAGTTGTATCGAATCGACATATTATGGGCCCTAATAGCCTTCTTGGTTTGAGAGATATAGCCTTCTAAAGTTTCAGCTCCACGTGCTTTAGCAGCTTGTACTCTAGCAGCATCCTCTTGAAACCTATATCCAAAATGTATCCGAAATCCTCCCATTTATGCTCAAAACCTATACAAAGCATAATAAACTTAGTTAGTACTAAAACATAACTAAAAACACATATAAAATCATAAACTAACACTAACGACGCACTAGTTAAGGCCTTATAACTGCATTTTTGAAGCACAATCACTAGCCCATCTCGTGGCCCATGGAAACGCATTTGCGGCTAATACCTCGGGCCGACAAACTGGTAGATACTCATAACTCCACCATATCAAAAAGGGCCAGAACCCAGTCAAACTCCCCCATGCCCCAGATGTCCTAACTCTTATCCCCCGCAAAAAACTCACAAAAGTAAAGGCACCCCAGTCCACATAGTCCAATACGTCCAAATCAACTACCAAGCTCACCAAAGGTAAGGGAACTGCTAACTTATTATTGTTGCAAAAGCAACTGAAGACGACATATAGTACTAGTCGATGCCTCATGATAACCCGATCAGCTAGGGAGGGCTTAAGAGCAAAAGTTGTCTCTAATGGACATAGAAGTGAAGCCAAAAAGCTCAGGCCCATAATCCCTAGCAAACCAAAGAGAAGGTGAGCCTCAGCTGCAGTCACGAACCACAAGTGTAAGCACCCCATTTTTGCCCGCTCGGCAATCTCCGGCCCGACTGGGCTCACTTTCACACATCACATGCATATTCAAACTCTAACACGACTTCTAAACTCCAATCTAGTTCACCGGTTGTTTCCTGGGCCTGTAGGGCCCATTTCAAGCTAAATGACCATTTTGCCCCTAGGCATCCAAACGCCCCGGGAACCACACCGGCTCTAGGTATCAAACCGGTAACCTCCCGAGAATGCTTCCTATAGTATTCTCAACCTTTTTTTATCTTTTTGGATCATTCCGAGTCAGTTTCGGCAAACCCGGTGTGAAATGACCGTTTTGCCCCTAGTGGGCCGGTCTCCTTTTCCGACCACACCGGCTCTAGGTATCAAACCGGTAGCCTTTGGGAACATTCTAAATAACATTTCCAAATCTCGAGTCTTTTTCTGGGACATTCTGGGTCCATCCTAGCAGCTTTCCGGCCCGGTTGACCGTTTTGCCCCTAATGGCCCGGTCAACCCTTCTAACAAATCCTGTCATCATTTTTCAAGTCCTTTGTCCCTGAGACATTATTTCGAGGGTTCCTGTCCCTTTCTGGCTCATTGGGTCATTCCCGGCCCCTTCAATTTATCCCCGGACTTTCCGGAGTCACTCTTAATGAAGCCAAGCTAAAAATTACATGGTAGTCACTACTACAGGCACCCAAATGTTCTAAAGATACGTTGCTTGCCAACCTTAAACATTTCCTAAATGACTGGCGCCACTAGTAGTGGTGCCAAGCCAAAAAATAACCTGGCGCCACTCCTAGTGGCGCTAGTGTAATTTTTGGCCTAACGCCACTACAACAAGCGCCAGTGCATTCCTCTTCCTAAAAATACAGAGCCTCTTCCAGCATGAAAAGGGTCCGCAAGCTCAATCTAAAAACCCTAATTCTCAATATACAGAGCTCGTACCCTCCTAAAACCCTAGCTTCCCTAGGTTTTCCAAACCCTAGCCACCATACACAAACTTTAGCCTCCTATACACTCATACACACCCCTATACACTTATACATTAGCCTCCAACCCTTCATTGAAGACTTTGATTGCTGCAACTCGAAGCTCTCGAATACCAAGACAAAGCTCTCGAAGACTGAAGTAAAGACCGAAGAAAAAGCAAGAAAGCAAGGCGCGCAAAGCAAAGTGAAATAAACAAGACAAGGTAGGCTTTCTCTTTAAGTTTCTGCACTTCCCCCTCTCTTTTCTCTCTCCTAACCCACTTGAGTTTCCTCTATTTTAATCCCCTATCTCTTTCCCCCCTTTCTTTGCATGCTTGAAACAAGGGGACTCCCGGTCCATGTGTAGGATTAGACTATTGGAGGGTCACCGTGTCGGGGGCTTTCTTTTAGTTTAACCGGAAACCACGTTGGTTTGGCCCCCTTGATTATGTGGTGAAGCCTTAACCTTGTATGTTCACGACCCCAAATTTATATTGTGCATATCATGATTCTTACATTCTTCCAAAAGTCATTTTCAATGTCGTTTTCAAAATCATTTTCAAACTTATTTTCAAAATTGTATCAAAATCTTCTTTTTCAAAACTTGTTTTCAAAATCACAATCCTAGGGTGATTCTAGCATTTCCATGGCTAGGGTTGCTTTAGAAAATTGCTGTATTTAAAGTGACCAATATGGTCCATATTTTCAACTCCTTATTGTTTTCAAAAACCACTTTCTTAAAGTGGTTCTAGCCTTCTTATAGTTAGAATCGCTTTAGGAAAGTGAGACGTTTTCATACTTTCCAAAAAACTCAATTTTCAAAAATCTCTCTTTCAACATGCTTTTCAAAAACTCTTCCTCCCAAAATTATTTTCAAAAGCTCTCTTCAAAAATCTATTTTTAAACTTCTATCCAAAACACTCTCCTCAAAATTCCTTTCCTAAAAACACTCCCTAGGTTTCCTTCCTAGAAAACTCTTTCCTCAAAATTCACTTTTCTAAAAACTCTTTCCAACAATCTTTTTTCAAAAATCTTTCTAAAAATTCTCTTTCCAAAATCTTTCTTCCAGAAACTCCTCTCTAACAATCCCCTTCCAAAATCTTGTTTCCAAAACTCTCTCAAAAGTTTTACTTTCTAAAAACTTCCTTCCTAAAATTCTTTTCAAAACACACTTTCTAAAAACTCTTTCTTTAGATCTCCTTCTAAAAATCTTCCTCCCTAAAACTAACTTTCCAAAAATTCCTTTTCTTGGTGCCCAAGTCAAGCCCTAGAACTCACGATTAGGAAACCCTAGTTTTCTTTCCAAAAACATGGTTTTCGAACTTGCCTTAAAACCTAGGTTTCCAAAATCTCCCTTCTACATCAAATCATAAGTTTCCAAAAAAACCTATTTCTACATCAAAACTATAGTCTTTCAAATCTAAGGTTTCTAAAACTTCCTTTTCCACATCCTTATCAAATCAAATCTTTCCTCTAGAAAACCAAATCCAATCTCCCGTTTAGGAAACTAGATCCAATCCTTCATTTTTTGAAACAAAATCAAATTTTCTCTTTTAGAAACAAAATCCAATCCCTTCCTAATCCAAATTTTTCCTAATTCAACTCCTTCCTAATCTTCTACTTTCCTAAATCTTAAGTTTCCAAAACTTGAACATAAAAATCTTTCCTAAATTCTAAAATTCAATTTTAAAATCTTTCAATCTTTTCCTAATTCTACCCCTTTTCAAATCTTAACTTTCCAAATCTAAGTTTTCAAATTTTTCTTAAACTCAAACCTTTCCTAATCTCAAGATTTTCTAAAACTCAAACTTTAAAACTTTCTAAATTCGAAACTTTCAAACTCTAAAATTTTCTAAGTTCTAAACTTTCCTAAACTTCAAATTTTTCAAAGTCTAAACCTTTCCTCATTCCAACCTTACTTAATTCCACATCCTTTCCAAACTTTAACTCCCAAATCTAGATTTTCAAATTTTTCTAAAACTCCAATTTTGAATCTTCCAAAAATTCTAAAGCATTCTAAATTCAAATCTTTCCTAATTTAAAATCTTTCCAAATTCTAAGCTTTCCAAAGTTGAAACTTTCCAAATTCTGAACCTTTCTTAAACTAAACTTTTTGTAATTCGTATCATTTCTAAATTCAACACTTTCCTATTTCAAAACCTTTCTTAAAATAAAACTTTCTTAATTCAAAACTTTCCTAGTTTGAAAACTTCCCTATTTCAAAACATTCCAAATTCAAAACTTTCCTATTTCGAAAACTTTCCTAATTCGAAAACTTTCCTAAAATGACACTTTCTTAAAATGACACTTTCCTAATTTGAAACTTCCCTCATTCGAATATTTCCTAAATCTAGTCTTTCTTAATCTTTCCAAGTCCAACGTTTGAGTCAAATCTTTTCTAAAATCCTTCCAAGTCAAGTCAAATCTTTTCTAAGTCTCAAGTCTTTCCTAAGTCTAGGTTTCCTAAAACCAAGTATTTCAAAATCAATCTTTTCAAATCTTCCAATCAAAGTCCAAATTTCCTACTCTTCCAATTCCAATCCAAATTTTAATTTCAACTTTTTTTCAAATCAACTCTTCTATTTTGAATCGGACCCTGAGTCCGAACTACGACTGACCTGATTCCTCCAAAAAGATATGTACGCAACCCTCGTGGGTGCGGTCACCACATTTTTCAAATCTCAAATTCCATAACTGCTTTCCAATTTCCAATTCTATGTTCTATTTTCAATTTCCATAAAATCTATTTTCAAATCTCAATTTTTAATTTCTAAAAATTTCCAATTTCAAATCTATCCTTTCAAATCTCTCTTCTAAAATCAAATCAAATTCTTCTTTTCAAATCTATTTCCAAATCAAGTCTCTTTCCTTGCACTTGCATATCATGCTTCATGTTAGTTTTTTTTTTTTTTTTAACATTGTTTTCTAAAGTGGATAGGATTGAACAATAGTTAGTTGAAGACTCTCATAGGTGAATCTAGGGTAGATTGACATGTAGGTACTGAAAGGGCAAGGTAAGGTGATGGCTTAGTGCATCTTCCCTACACGTAGCCAACCTCCGAACCTAGAATCACTGTTTTCATAGACCAAAACGGAGTTATTTTCAAACAAGGGCTAAAAGTTTTCCAAAGGTTGCCAAACAACCTGTTTTCTTAAAAACCTTCTCTTCAGGAGATATTTTCAAAATCGTTTTCCAAAAACCCTAAGTGTAGTCTTCGAATTATTCTTAATTTTTTTTTAGGTGACTTAACTTACCTTAATCAAGTTAGGTGGCGACTTCAAATCTTTTCTAAAAGCCCTTTATTTAAATCTATTTTCAATTCAAACTTAGTCGCACTCATTCTTCTAGAAGGGTGAGTTCTAACGAGAGAGTACAGTGTTTTTTCCGCTTGTATGTGTATTCCTCGAGTGCGAAAAATCTGAAGGTGACAACAAGGAGATCGGGATACACCGAAAAGATAGGCCAGTGATTATCGCCCAGTCGACAAGGGTAGGCTCCAGCTCAAAACCCACCGAATGTATGGTCCTGGTCTCCCCAAACCATCTATCCAGCAACCCAATCGCTATCCTGTGATCCAGCCTGTCTGTCTAGAGAGTCATGAAGGCACCAAAATCGATCCGGAGAAGGAAGTTCTGACAAGATGGAGCCAACACCTGCATAGCTCTTAAGGCAAAGATACTGGCCCCTCTGAATAACTGTGAGTGGACGACGACATTTGGCCATAACGCAGGTATAAGCTTGGATGGTAAGCCAGATCTCACAAAGATGGGACATCGGGAATCACTAACTGGATGACTGAAAAAGAAGTCTCCTTCCGCCTGTCGCGGACGGATGCCATACCATACCTTGTCCTCAAATCCACAGTCGTATCTACATCCTCCTCAACCCTCTCGTCTGGAACAGCAGAGGACAGTCCCCTCCCAGAACTACTACTCGAAGCCATCCTACTTGTAGATCGTTGAGGTCAACCACTCCCACCTCGGGTTAAGCCGCTCCTGCTAGCATTGCCCTCCCCAGGCTCAACCCGCGGTGCCTTCTCGCGGCACCTCCTATCAAAACCATCATTGCCCACCTCTAACATCTTGAAAAGCAACAACAGAAAAGAATGTAGAAAGTTGATCAGCAACAGGACATGCATAAAAGGAAAAAATATGTACAAAAGGAAAAAAAAAAAAAGAAAAGAAAAAAAAGAATATATGCAACAAGGAAAAAGAAGAAGAAAAAAAACAAGAAAAAAATATGGCAAAAAATTAGAAAAAAAAGGGAAGAAAAAGAAAAAAGAAAGGAAAAAAAAAAAGAGAAGAAGGAAAAAAAGAAAGAAAAAGAAAGGAAGAAAAAAGTGCTAAGGCCTTATCCTTTCCCCACCTTTATTTTCAAATCATTTTCAACATTTTTTTGAGCTTTTTCTTCAAAAAGTTCTATTTAAAAACTTCAAACCGGTTTTCTGAACTTTCTCCTTCAAAAGCCCTGTTTCAAGAGTGTTTTAGCAGTTTTCTAAGCTCGTTCCTCAAAAAGCTCTATTTCAAATTTCAAACTGGTTTACCAGGTTTTCTTCTTCAAAAGCCTTGTTTCAAAAAGTTTTCTAAGGTTTTCCGTGCTTTCTCCTTCGAAAGCCCTGTTTCAAAAAAATTTCTAGCGATTTTCTTAACTTTTTCCTCAAAAAGTCCTATTTCAAAACTCAAAACCGGTTTCCTGGGCTTTCTCCTTCAAAAGCCTTGTTTCGAGAGTGTTTTAGTAGTTTTCTGAGCTTTTTCAGAAAAAAAGCTCTATTTTAACTTTCAAACCGATTTTTCGGGTTTTCTCCTTCAAAAGCCTTGTTTCAAAAGGTTTTCTAAGGTTTCCTGGGCTTTCTCCTTCAAAAGCCCTATTTCAAAAAAATTTCTAATGATTTTTTTAGCTTTTTCCTCAAAAAGTTCTATTTCAAAACTTCAAACCGGTTTCTTGGCCTTCTCCTTCAGAAGCCCTGTTTCAAGAGTGTTTTAGCAATTTTCCAAGCTTTTTCCTCAAAAAACTCTGTTTCAAATTTCAAAACGATTTTTTGGAGTTTTCTCCTTCAAAAGCCCTGTTTCAAAAAGTTTTTTAAGGTTTTCCAGGCTTTCTCTTTCAAAGGCCTCATTTCAAAAACAATTTTCTAAACTGTCTTTTTTCCCAGGCTTTCTCTTTCAAAAGCCCAGTCCTCAAAAGTAATTGTTTTTTCTAAGAATCTCGGGAGTCGAAACATTGAATTTTTTTTTTAAGGAGTCCATACTTTTTGAAAAATTTTGGTAAAGTTTCACCTTAAAAAGTCACTATCCCAAAAATTCAACAAATCACAAACACATTACCAAAGCTCCCCGAGCCCCCAACCACGCCAATCAACACCATCCTATCCTCCATGGCACATAGCCCATAATTGAAAACAATTATTAAGTCAATTTCTTTGCTTTTACACAAGTTTTCGGTTCTGTTTTATTCTCTAAAAATCCCCAAAAATTAACACTTAAAAAGATTCTCACAATTTTCTAAAAATAGCTTACAATTTTTTCGCCTTCAATAGGGTTAATTTTTCAATTTTTCTTAATTTTTAAAAATTCAAAATTTTAAAATTTTTCAAAAAATTACAAAACTTCATACCATTGTTCTATACATTTTTCTAAGACACCCGGTACAAAAATCAAGCACCAAAATGCAAAACCTAAGCCTACACGAGCAATTTTCTAAAACCCACAGGAAACCCTTTCACATAACATGCAAAATCGTTCCAAACACACCCAAATCATTGCGGAATCACAAAAATGATCCACCCATTGCGTTCTAAACATCTTAAATCATAGATTTACACTAATCATATGCAAAAAAGGGGCACACGTACATCAAAATTGAAAAAATTTTAAGAAATCTAACCTTTGGTTTCTCCAGTGAAAGTCTAGCTTTCCGACGAGAATCCGACAACAATGTCAACATCCCTCGATGTTTTCCTAACAACACCCGGTCAAAATCCCTTAAAAATCCCACGTCAAAGCTCTCGGAATCGCTTCAAAAGTGTTAAACCCATAAACAGGATCGCGGACTGTCCTATTTTTAAAACTCACGGGCTAGCGCATGTAGCAGATGCGCCTGAAGACAAATCAAGCCAGTACATGTAGCACATGCGCCAGGGTTATTTTTGACCAAGCCCTTATGCTACACGCACCAGGTCCTTCAGCTTCCCACCAAAACCGTTCTGAAGGCCCTTAAAGCCAAAAATCATTTTTAAGAATTTCAAAAACCCAAAAATCACTTTTTGAACTCTCAATTTCAAATACCCAAGCTTTCCAAACCCCAAAAACTGGCATTTTCAAAGTCGAATCATGAGAAAAATTCAAAATGAACCTAGATTCCCCAAATTCAAAGTTTTCAAAAGGAAAGGCTCACCGGTAGTCCATAGCTTTCCAAGGCGTCGTCCATCCGATCGCCTCACGACTAAAAAAGGATCCTTACCTAATTATTTTTCTACCTTCGACAGGCAAAAACAGAAAAAGAAGGGTAACTGTAAGCACCCTATTTTTGCCCACTCAGTAATCTACGACCTGACTGGATCCAGTTTTCAAGCATCACAACACATACGAGCCCGAGATAGCTCTTTCAAACTCTAATCCAATTAGCTAGTCACTTTCCAAGCCCATAAGGCCCAATTGAAGCTGAAAATACCATATTTATCCTTAGGCACTTTAGGTAACTTTTTGAGATCGGGTGGTCTCGGGTACCAATGCCATCTAGGTAGCTTCCCAAGATCGGGCAATCTCAGGCCAACACCTTATCAAATTCCAGACGGTTCACTTCTGGCACTTGCTAGCCCCCTATGTAGAATGTCTGTCATTTGGTAGTTTTCCAAGACCAGACGTTATCGGGGACTAACACCACCCTACATGTAGCTTTTTGAGACTAGGTGTTCTCAAAAACCAACACCACCCTCCAGGTAGCTCTCTAAGACCGAGCGGTCTCAAGGACCAACACCGCGCAAGTAGCTTTCCTAGACCGGGTGGTCTAAGAAACCAACACCTAGGTCAACACCAGCGCCTGCTAGCCTGAGTCAGTGAAAAATGACCAAACTTACCTCTTGGACCTCCAGGCACCTCTTTGAGAAAGTTCAAAATCCCTTAAGACGATAAGTCCACCTTTTCAAAATATCCTTGAACAATTAGGCGTACTCAACATACCATCGTATCCAATTCTGGTCCCATTCCGGTCAATTTTGGTCAAAATGATTGTTTTGCCCCTAAATGCCCCAGCACAGTACAAATCCCACCAAACAATGAAAACATCTTCTAGGACCATCCCCAAACAGTCTGGCACACTTAACATGCCACCCCAATCCATTTTGACCCATTTCGACCAAGCCCGATCAAAATGACCGTTTTACCCCTAGTGGCCCCAAGCATGCCTTAAAACCACACTGGCTCTAGGTATCAAACCGACAGATCATATCACACACCCCCATTCGATCTAAGGTGAATTCCATGACTCTAAGCACTTTCAAGTCAACAAGAGCCCCTTGGAGCACCTCACAGATGCTCTGTTGGGTTTGTCTTTTCTCTCGATTCCCTAAATATATCGCACCATCAAATGACTTGAGAAATGCGCAAATCAAGGAATTCCATAGGTCTTTCTATCGATACGGCTCGATTGAATAGATCACTTCCCGAAGCCCCCGATCGCATGACTTGAAAACTGTCACTTTCAATAACCCTTGGAGCGTCTCACAGACGCTCTGCCAAGGTTGTCTTTTTCTCCAACTCTCTGATTATAATGCACCGTCAAACAACTTGAGAAATGCGTAACTTAGGCAATTCCCAAAAGTATTTCTAGAGCAGTTTCTATTGTTACAGTCCAATCGGAGAGATCGCTTCCCAAAGGCCCCCGATCACGTGGCCCAAAAATGACTACTTTTGAACATCCATAGAGCGTATCACAGACGCTCCGCAAAAGTGTATTTTTGTGCACACTTCCTGAGATGATATCTCATTCTTTCAAACACCTTTCAAGCTTCCCAAAAATGCCAAGTTCTTGAGAAACACTAGAAAACCATCGTAGACGCAACTGATTTCTCCGAATCTTTCCTGGATTGCACAATTATCGAGGCAAAGTTTAAACGAACATTCCCGACGGTGAAGCGAATACTACATGCGCCCAAATTTTGATCAGATCAATCAAAACTTTGCTTGCTCCCTAAGTTAAGCTAGCATATAATGTGCCACATGGCATTCAAAGAGAGGAACAGTACTTGCACATGTAACACATACACTAGGGAAAAATTTGCCCAAGCACATGTGCCAGCCCCTAGGGATTTTGCCTATAAATACAGACCTCCCCCTTTGCATATTCCATAATCGAAATTGACAGTGAAGCTCCAAAGAAACTGCTCCATAAATTCGAAATCCTATATACGCCTCACCCTCCACACACTTAGGTTAGATTCTACTTCTTTCTAGCCTATATACTCTCTCTACAAAGCCCCCAATACCCTAGAGAAACCACTTACAGCCCTTTCAAATTAAAGAGAAGTCATCTATGGAAGCTTGAAGTTCTTTTGTAGACAAAATGTGGCATTCTCTTTACATTTTTGCAATCCCCATTCCTCTATTCTCCCTCCTAGCCTATTTAGGCTATTCTCTATTTTAACCCCCATCTTCTACCCCTTTTCTTACATGCTTAAAACAAAGAGCTCTTAGTTCATGCCTAGAGGAAAGTTTGCGAGAGCCAGCATGTAAGGGATCTCTCACAAACTTACTTTAAGATGGTATGGCCTTGGAGTACCTTGCAATTTGGTGAAACCTCTAGCCTTGTATAATTTCATGACCCTTTTGCACATGGTTATCTTGTTCATATTTTGCATCCTTGGCTTTATTTTCTTATTCACAATCATTTTTCCAAAACTTTCACTATTTCTTTTTTATATTATTCACAAAGCTCCATATTCAAATGATACCCTAAAAATGGTTCTAGAGTTGGTTCCTTGAAGCCTAGGTCAAACCCTTACTACACCTTAGAAAACCCTCTTTAAGTCCCTTGAGTTTATTTTACAACCCTACATTTCATTACTTTTTAAAATTGCACTAAAACGGCCTTCAAACCCTCTTCTTCCATATTGATTTTCAAGGGTTTTACTCTCTTGAACTTTGTGGTTGAAATGGTCCCTTTGGAACCCTTTCTTGAGTTTTTTTCTCATTACCTTGACCATATGAACTCTAGTTTATTAGAGTTAGTTCTATTCACTTCAAAAGGGCTTTAAAACATTTCAAATGGTTACTAATAACTTCTTTTCCAAAAACCTTCTTAAGGACATTTTCAAAACCTTTTCAAAAAACCTATGTTTAGTCTTCAAATTACACTTAATTTTAGGTGACCTGGCACATCTTTAACTATGTTAGGTGGCGACTCTCAATTTTTTCAAACAATTTGCCCTTAATCAAATCAAGTTTTCAAGTTCAAACTCCTATCGTAATTGTCCTTTTAGGGGAGCTAGTTCTAACAGAGAGAGTACCATATTTTTTCGAAGCCAAGAGGGCTTGGGTAAAAATTGTAGCGCGACAATATTCTATTGGAGCAGTCTCAAGTGTTGATTTGCATGTTTATTCATTGGCCACTTGAGGATTTCGGTAGAGGTTTGACTATCACATATTCTATTATTTTAATTTACGCCTTTTTCACATTCTCCGTGTCATTATGATGGACTCTTATAATATTCTTGGTGGATGTGATGAAGATCATTTGTTGGGAACCATTACGATATTTGTAAAATATAATATTTGATTAGAGAATATTTAGTGTTATGCATTGATTGTAATTTGAGTTTAATTGATGATTTTACCCTTTAACCTTAATATCTTGTGAGATTTCATCATAAGCACATATAAGTGGAGGGGATTACATTCTCTTGAAGAATCATGTCATCTAGCATCATGTGTTCCTAATTTGTGCATTCTCATCCTTTCATAAGTGGAGATCTTACCTTGTAAGCTTTAGAGCCGATTTGGTTCTAAGAAGTGGATATATTTACTCAAGGTTAAGTTGTTCATCTTCCATGCTGTCAATAGCTTCATTATATATGCTTTTGTTTCATATGTTAGATATTGATTGATGATGTTGACTCTTATACTCTT